>CM050175.1:70193483-70330983 GCA_027410445.1 Discoglossus pictus | reverse complement strand
CTGGTCTGGGAGGCTACCAAGAGGCCTACAGCAACATTAAAGGAGCTGCAGGAATATCTAGCAAGTACTCTCTGTGTGGTACATGTGACAACAATCTCCCGTATTCTTCATATGTCTGGGCTATGGGGTAGATTGGCAAGACGAAAGCCTTTTCTTACGGAGAAAAACATCCAAGCCAAGCTACATTTTGCAAAAACACATCTGAAGTCTCCCAAAAGCATGTGGGAAAAGGTGTTATGGTCTGATGAAACCAAGGTTGAACTTTTTGGCCATAATTCCAAAAGATATGTTTGGCGCAAAAACAACACTGCACATCACCAAAAGAACACCATACCCACAGTGAAGCATGGTGGTGGCAGCATCATGCTTTGGGGCTGTTTATCTTCAGCTGGAACTGGGGACTTAGTTAAGATAGAGGGAATTATGAACAGTTCCAAATACCAGTCAATATTGGCACAAAACCTTCAGGCTTCTGCTAGAAAGCTGAACATGAAGAGGAACTTCATCTTTCAGCATGACAATGTCCCAAAGCATACATCCAAATCAACAAAGGAATGGCTTCACCAGAAGAAGATTAAAGTTTTGGAATGGCCCAGCCAGAGCCCAGACCTGAATCCAATTGAAAATCTGTGGGGTGATCTGAAGAGGGCTGTGTACAGGAGATGCCCGCGCAATCTGACAGATTTGGAGTGTTTTTGCAAAGAAGAGTGGGCAAATCTTGCCAAGTCAAAATGTGCCATGCTGATAGACTCATACCCAAAAAGGCTGAGTGCTGTAATAAAATCACAAGGGGCTTCAACAAAGTATTAGTTTAAGGGTGTGCATACTTATGCAACAATATTTTTTTTTTTTTTTTTTTTCTTCCCTCTACCTAAAAGATTTCAGTTTGTTTTTCAATTGAGTTGTACAGTTTATAGGTCACATTAAAGGTGGAAAAAGTTCTGAAATTATTTATCTTTGTCTCATTTTTTACAGCACAGAAACCTGACATTTTAACAGGGGTGTGTAGACTTTTTATATCCACTGTAGCTGGTTGAATTGTGTATTAACCTCCTAAAAAAAAGCTATTTCAGTGTTTTCCATTATAAGGCAAATGGTATATAATAATCTAAAGTTGTATAAAAACTGGATATCCTGAGATCTGGAGCGATAACGACCCTGAGGATGAGGTGTGAAGAGAACATTTCACATCATCTGCATAATAAATTATATAAAATAATATTAATTATACTCTGTTGCAGATCTTTAAAAAATATTTATTACTACAGAAAATGTGTCTTTTTTGGCAGTGTTTTAACTCAAAGTATCTAGGGGAGGTGTTACTGGATAGATGGACAGTAGTACCTCCCTATTTCTGACTGGTGATCTATAGAAGGATATTTGTTAGTCATTCAGTCATGTTCGACTCTTTGTGTCCCTATGGCCCACCAGGCACATGTGTTATGGTCCAGCTCTCACATCCGTATGTAACTACTGGGAATACCATGGATCTAATTATGCAGACCTTTGTTGATAGTGTAATATCTTTACTTTTTACTAGCTTGTCCAGACTTGCCATAGCTTTCCCCCCTAGAAACAAATGCCTTTTAATTTCATGGCGACAGTCACCATCTTCAGAGATCTTGGATCCCAGGAAAATTAAATCTGTCACTGCCTCCACTTCTTCCTCATCTATTTGCCAGGAAGTGAGATTGCCGTTTGCCATGATCTTCATCTTTATAACGTTGAGCAGCAGGCAGTTTTTGCACTCTCTTTTTTTACCCTCACCAATAGGTCCTTTAGTTCCTCCTCACTTTCAGCCGTTAGAGTAGTATCATCGGCGTATCTGAGGTTGTTGATATTCCTTCCAGCAATATTGGTTCCGGCTTTGGATTCATCCAGTCCAGCCTTACGCATGATGTATTCTGCGTATAAGGTGAATAAATAAGGTGACAATATACAACCTTGTCGCACTCCTTTTCCGATCTTGAACCATTCTGTTGGGCCATATTCGGTTCTGACCGTGGCTTCTTGATCCACATACAGATTCTTTAGGAGGAGGATGAGATGATCTGGTACCCCCATCTCTTTAAGGACTTGTCACATTGTGTTGTGATCCACACAGTCAGAGGCTTTAGAGTAGTCTATGAATCAGAAGTAAGTGTTTTTCTGGAGCTTTCTTGCTTTCTCTATTATCCAGTGGACATTGGCAATTTGATCTCATGTGCCTCTTCCTCTGAGGAACCTGGCTTGCACATCTGGTAGTTCCTGGTCCATATATTATTGGAGTCGAGCTTGTAGAATCTTAAGCATTACCTTGCTGTCATGTGAAAAGAGTGCAATTGTTCGATAATTGTAGCACTCTTTGGCACTACCTTTTTTGGGATTGGAATGTAGACTGACCTTTTCCAGTCTTTTGTCCACTGTTGAGTTTTCCAAACTTTGAGGCATAAAAAAAGCACAACTCTCACAGCATCATCCTGTAGAATTTTGAATAGTTCAGTTGGGATTCCATCAACTCCTGCAGCCTTATTATCAGCAAAATATCCTAGGGCCCATCTCACTTCACACTCCAAGATGTCTGGCTCCAACTTGTTGCACTGCTGTTGAGATCCTTCTTATATAGATCTTCAGTGTATTCCTGCCACCTCTTCTTTATTTGATCTTCTTCGGTTAAGTCCCTACCATTTTTGTCTTTTATCACTCCTACCTTGGCATGAAAGAGATCTCTTGACTTTCCCATTCTGTTATCCACTTCTTCTATCACTTTACATCGCTCATTATAGAATGTCTCCTTGTCTCTTCTTGCTCTCCTCTGGAATTCTGCATTCAGTTGGACAAATCTTTTCTTATCTCCAACACCTTTCATTTTCCTTCTTTCCTGGGCTACTTTCAAACCCTCCTCAGACAGCCAGTTTGCCTTCTTAGTTTTCTTACTTTAGGGGATAATCTTCATTGCTATTTCCTGGATAACGTCACAAACTTTGTCTGACCTCTCTGCTATGACCTGCCCATCTTGGGTGACCCTACACGGTTTAGCTCACAGCTTCGTTAAAGTACATAAGCTTCTTTCCAACTACAAGATAGGGATCCAGAAGGGGGCGTGACATCAGTACCTTCTCTATTTATGACCATACATCTATAGAGTGATATTATTATCTATTTCCTACTGGCTTTTCCTGTTGATTTGTTGCATTGTTTGTCCACCTTTAAACCATACATATAATAACTCTCACCCCCCCCCCCGCTAATAACTTCTGATTCCTATACAAAGCTGCACTTAGGCCACATGACACAGACGGATATTTCTCAATCCTTGTTGAGACATCTGCAGATTTTGCAGAGATTGTGACATTTCCCGTGGCCCACAATGGTTACAAGAAGCTGCTGCTGGATGATTCACTAGCCATAGATGATAATTTACTAGCCGTAGTAGCCCGTTACTTGAGATTGGCTAAGCCCCCCAAAAAAATGTATTTAAATAAATAAAGGACTTATATTACAGACTAAGGAATAATTAAAATGATAAAGCAAAGGGCTGTATGCGGAGACTAACATCAATGGATAATGTGCAGCCGATAGATTTTCTAAAAACACCAGCAGTTCAAAGAAGTTCACAGCGGTTTAATAATGTATCCATTATGGGGTATCCATTAGCAGGCAATCATCTCTCACTAGCAAGAGGTTTCCATTTTTTCTGTGTTAGATTGCAGACTTCATTGCAAAATTTCTGCAGGAAAATGTTTTACAAAACAAAAAATTCAGAGCCCCAGGGGGTAATTAGGAGAGGGGGGGAGAGAGAGTGAGAGAGAGAAAGAGATAGTGGGAGAGAGTAGGAGAGAGGCAGAGAGCGGGTGGAGAGAGAGGGAAAGGGGGGGAAGAGGGGGAGAGAGAAAGAGTGCGGAGAGGGAGTGTGAGAGTGGAGTGAGAGGGGGAGAGACAGAGAGAGGGGGGAGAGAGAGCAAGAGAGAGAGGGGGAGAGAGAGCGAGAGAGATAGCGGGAGAGAGAGAGTAGGAGAGAGGCATAGAGAGTGTGGAGAAAGAGGAAAAGGGGCGAGGAGAGAGGGAGGGAGAGAGAAAGATACCAAGGGGGGGGGGGAGTGATAGTGGCGAGAGAGAGGCAGAAATGGCGAGAGAAAGGGAAAGAAAGAGAGCGAGAGACAGAGAAGGAGAGAGAGGGGGGAGACAGAGAGAGGGGAAGAGAGAGAGCGAGAGAGATAGCGGGGGAGAGAGAGAGTAGGAGAGAGGCAGAGAGAGGGTGGAGAGAGAGGGAAAGGGGGGGGAGAGGGGGAGAGAGAAAGAGTGCGGAGAGGGAGTGTGAGAGTGGAGTGAGAGGGGGAGAGACAGAGAGAGGGGGAGAGAGAGCAAGAGAGAGAGGGGGAGAGAGAGCGAGAGAGATAGCGGGAGAGAGAGAGTAGGAGAGAGGCATAGAGAGTGTGGAGAAAGAGGAAAAGGGGCGAGGAGAGAGGGAGGGAGAGAGAAAGAGACCAAGGGGGGGGGGGGAGTGATAGTGGCGAGAGAGAGGCAGAAATGGCGAGAGAAAGGGAAAGAAAGAGAGCGAGAGACAGAGAAGGAGAGAGAGGGGGGAGACAGAGAGAGGGGAAGAGAGAGAGCGAGAGAGATAGCGGGGGAGAGAGAGAGTAGGAGAGAGGCAGAGAGAGGGTGGAGAGAGAGGGAAAGGGGGGGGAGAGGGGGAGAGAGAAAGAGTGCGGAGAGGGAGTGTGAGAGTGGAGTGAGAGGGGGAGAGACAGAGAGAGGGGGAGAGAGAGGGGGAGAGAGAGCGAGAGAGATAGCGGGAGAGAGAGAGTAGGAGAGAGGCATAGAGAGTGTGGAGAAAGAGGAAAATGGGCGAGGAGAGAGGGAGGGAGAGAGAAAGAGACCAAGGGGGGGGGGGGAGTGATAGTGGCGAGAGAGAGGCAGAAATGGCGAGAGAAAGGGAAAGAAAGAGAGCGAGAGACAGAGAAGGAGAGAGAGGGGGGAGACAGAGAGAGGGGAAGAGAGAGAGCGAGAGAGATAGCGGGGGAGAGAGAGAGTAGGAGAGAGGCAGAGAGAGGGTGTAGAAAGAGGACAAGGGGGGCGGAGAGAGGGAGAGGGAGAGAAAGAGGGAGAAATGGCGAGAGAGAGGGAAAGACAGAGAGGGGGAGAGAGGGAGAGACAGAGAGGGGAAAGAGGGGAGCGACAGAGTAGGAGAGAGGCAGAGAGAGGGTGGAGAGAGAGAGAGGGAGAGACAGAGAGGGGGAGACAAAGAGAGGGGGAGAAAGAGAGAGGGGAGAAAGAGAGAGAGAGAGAAGAAAGGTGAGGGAGACAGTCCATATAGGGAAAGAAAGAGATAGAGATACAAGGAGGCAAAATGAGACTATCAAGTAGCAAAACAACAGAGAGAGAGAGAGAGAGAGCGATAGGGAAGGATGAGACAGTCATGAAAGGGAAATAAAGATACAAAACACAGGGAGGGAAGAGGGGGACAGTGAGAGAAAGAGATAGAGAACGATGAGAAAGACAGTTAAGAAAGAGAAAAAAACAGAGAGATACAGGGAAGGAAAAGGGAGACAGCAAAGAAAGAGAAACAGAGACAGCTAAGGGAAAAACAAAAGACAAGAAGGAGACAGCCAGGGAGAGGGGGATGTTGAGAGACCGATGAGAAAGATGTATTGGGCAGAAATAGAAAGATATGGGAGAGGAAGCTAAGAAAGAGACATACAGATGGAGGCAATAGGAAGATGAAAGAGAAAGACTGTCAGACAAGGTGACGGAGGAAGAGACAGTCTATGAACGGATAAAGAGACAAACAGATAGACAGACATTGGAAGACATAGACAGTCAGTGAAGGGATAGAGAGACAGGCAAACATGTGGGGAAGAGAGGACACTAATAAAGTATTAGAAAAAGAAAGGGTGAAACATGCAGCTGAGAGACAGCCAAGAAAAAGGCAGACAGAAAAAGACGAGAAAGAGAGGTGGAGGAAAGCAGCAGCAAGAGATGTCCCAACAAAGAAGAGAGACAGTCATGGGAAAGGAAGGACGACCAAGAGACAATGAGGAATACGGAGAGCGGAATGGACAGAGACGGAAATGGGAATCGGCGAGACTGCTAGAGAGTGATGCCAGGACATTCCCAGCTATGAGCATGGCACAGTTTTCAGTATGGCGCTCTACGGCTGGCAGCACTCTCTCTCAGTGAGTGACAATACGTGCTGGGTGGGGGAGATTAGGTATGTGAGGGCTCTACTTTTGGCAGTCTCTAAATATTCCGCAGAGTGAGCTCAGCGAGAGCCTATTAATAGAGGCCATAACTCAGTCCTTAGGGAGCTCTCACGCCTCTGGAACATGGCAGCTCTCGTACCAGGCATGCCTCTCTCAGATGCCACTTGATTCTCTTCTAATGTCAAATTAATCCCGATGCATAACTCATTAACCACAGACTGATCCCAGCAGTCTAAACACTCTCACATGGAGCGGGTCCAGAAATCACATCCAATATGAGGAGAATGAGAGCGATCTGCACCTCCTGGGGATCTGGCCAGGAGGCGAACTAGGAAACAAGAGAGGGTTTGTTTAGCATCAAATATACAACAAGGCAAGGACTTAACACCCAAGAGATGGGAGGCGTCACATAGCACCCAGATCAAGGAGGCTCTGCATAATATAGAGCAAAGGGCTCTGCATGAGATCCAGATCAAGGAGGCTCTGCATAATATAGAGCAAAGGGCTCTGCATGAGACCCAGATCAAGGAGGCTCTGCATAATATAGAGCAAAGGGCTCTGCATGAGATCCAGATCAAGAAGGCTCTGCATAATATAGAGCAAAGGGCTCTGCATGAGACCCAGATCAAGGAGGCTCTGCATAATATAGAGCAAAGGGCTCTGCATGAGATCCAGATCAAGGAGGCTCTGCATAACATGGAGCAAAGGGCTCTGCATGAGATCCAGATCAAGGAGGCTCTGCATAGCATGGAGCAAAGGGCTCTGCATGAGATCCAGATCAAGGAGGCTCTGCATAATATAGAGCAAAGGGCTCTGCATGAGATCCAGATCAAGGATGCTCTGCATAATATAGAGCAAAGGGCTCTGCATGAGACCCAGATCAAGGAGGCTCTGCATAACATGGAGCAAAGGGCTCTGCATGAGATCCAGATCAAGGAGGCTCTGCATAACATGGAGCAAAGGGCTCTGCATGAGATCCAGATCAAGGAGGCTCTGCATAATATAGAGCAAAGGGCTCTGCATAAGATACAGATCAAGGATGCTCTGCATAATATAGAGCAAAGGGCTCTGCATGAGACCCAGATCAAGGAGGCTCTGCATAACATGGAGCAAAGGGCTCTGCATGAGATCCAGATCAAGGATGCTCTGCATAATATAGAGCAAAGGGCTCTGCATGAGATCCAGATCAAGGAGACTCTGCATAACATGGAGCAAAGGGCTCTGCATGAGATCCAGATCAAGGATGCTCTGCATAATATAGAGCAAAGGGCTCTGCATGAGATCCAGATCAAGGATGCTCTGCATAATATAGAGCAAATGGCTCTGCGTGAGATCCAGATCAAGGAGGCTCTGCATACCATGGAGCAAAGGGCTCTGCATGAAATCCAGTTCAAGGAGGCTCTGCATAACATGGAGCAAATGGCTCTGCATAAAATCCAGATCAAGGAGACTCTGCATAACATGGAGCAAAGGGCTCTGCATGAAATCCAGATCAAGGAGGCTCTGCATAACATGTAGCAAAGGGCTCTGCATGAAATCCAGATCAAGGAGGCTCTGCATAACATGGAGCAAAGGGCTCTGCATGAGATCCAGATCAAGAAGGCTCTGCATAATATAGAGCAAAGGGCTCTGCATGAGATCCAGATCAAGAAGGCTCTGCATAACATGGAGCAAAGGGCTCTGCATGAAATCCAGTTCAAGGAGGCTCTGCATAACATGGAGCAAAGTGCTCTGCATGAAATCTAGACAAGGAAGGATGTGCACAACTTCCAGAAAATAATATAGGCTCTGCAGCACATGATGGTGGAGGGCTCTACATTAAACCCAGAACAGAGATGCTCTGCATAACACACAGGAGGAGAACAATCCCGTCATTGATGCTCTGCATAATATACAGGGGAGTCGCTCTGCGCAGAGAAAAGATCAGAGGGCTCTGCATGGCATCTATCAGCCCATTAGATCTACTTGCCATACAGACCCTCTCCCCATGATAGATTTATTGAATGTGTATTTTCTGTATTGATGGTTAAATATTTTCAGATAATTTACAAGTTAGTGGTAGAAAAAAGATTTCTTTCTTTCTCTACTGGCATAAAGTGTAGATCCCAATTCAGTTTTATTGAAAGGCCTGTCACAATGTTGTGGCACTAACAATAGTATTAAATGCAAGTGCAACTCACAGCAGAATCATCTTTGCGGGACGATTATGGAAAGCAAATGAAGCAATAGATGAACACTGAAAGAAAATGTGCATTAAACACAAATTAAGTTCTTTTTTCAGTTTTCCTTAAAAAGCATGAAAAACTAACATTACACCACGTAAATCATTCTTGAGATATTCCGATTTCTCCTGTTGTGTTATTATGCAGCTGACACTAATTTGTGGCTTTGATGTGATATTTAGTAACACAAAGCCCTATTAAATTCCCTCAACGTGTAAAACCGTAGCCCATGACGTAGCCCGTTAGACTTGCGGCTATTAAATTGGCCGCGTAAAGCAACCCGCCAACGACTTGCGGGGTAAGGGTGAAAAGACCCTACGGGCTGTCAAAAATGTAACTTCGTGGCCACAAATCCTTTGATCTTTCAAGCCCGTAACTGTTACAATCCAGTCATGCTATTAAATTGCAACAAATCCACTGGCGTTCAAGCCCGTAACTCGCAAATGGAGCCAAAATGCCAACGTGTGCTAGAGAGGACCCGCAAGGGGGGTAAAGTCCTATCTGTAGCACTGTAAATGCCAATATACACACACTACTGTACTTATAATTTAAGGGAAAGTGATGTTAGGTCTTATTAATAGCACAACATTCTCAAGCCCGCAAATCTGCAATATAAAATACATTATTTTATATTTAATTTCCGTGTTATATCGATCCCGGCAATCAATGTGTTAATACATATAATGTAACTCGCATGGACTGGAATATCATGTTTACGGCTTTATCAATATATCTGGAATGTGGGTCCGATCGTAACTCATAATTGAAACCCGTAAGGGTTTGAAATCCAACCTCCATTTTTCAGTGACGTAATGATGACGATCTCATTTGCCATTGGCTTTGTCTAAACCCGTAACTACGGGTTTCACTAAATGATCGTGTTCACGGCCACACATCCAACGGCGCAAGAATGGTTTACGGTTTTGCGTCTCTGGCCCGTAACTCGCTGCATTGTGGAATTTAATAGCTCTGTAACACAGCTGAATTTCAAGCCCGCAGCCTTTGCGTGTTTGCTGATGCTGCTACGGGCTTCGAATTTAATAGGGCTGACAGTCTGCTTCTTTGTTTTGCTGGTGGAAAAACAAAATACCCCAGTGTTATCATGCTGATCGTTTAACTTCCTCTCTCCTATCAAGCACTCCTGGCTACTAGTCAGGTGTGGAGCCACCAGTGGTGCAGGTGGTGCAATGCACCAGGGCCCTTCTCTATGGGCGGGGGGGTGAGTGCTTTACTAATTTTTTTTGTTGCCATAAAATGGTCCATGTCAATATGGAGCAGTTCAGCACCCCGGGAAGGTGTATCAGGGAAGAGGAGAGAGTGCAAGGGCTGGATGACAGCAAAGTACAGGGGGGATGGGTTCTGTGTGGGGTGAACAAAAAGAGATAGGGATGTGTGCTATGTAGGGATGGATGCTAAAGGGGGTGGGTGCTGTGTGGGGGTGGCTGTTGATAGTGACTGAGTGCTCTGTAGAGATAGTATATGTATATATGTGTGTATATACAATATTTCTGTAGTTTAGTGTAGGGCCCCTCTCATTATTAAGTCTCTACTCTAAAGACTTCAGGGCTAAAAAATATAGAAGCCTGGCTCTCTTTGTTTGGTGAACTCCTGATTGGAATAAAGCCCCCCACCCATTACACAAGCCATATAAATAGCCCCCTGGCAGTTGAAGCTGGTCTGCTGATGCACCCCATCCGTGTACATCTGGAGGATCACGCTCAATTCCCTCATGTCAGAACCTCTCTAACGACGACTTAATTACCTCTTAGTTAGCTCCTTACTCCACCTCCTTAAACATATTTTATGGCCCCAGGTTCTTGGATTTCCTCTCCTTGTGGAGCCGGTCACTGCAATATCCTATATTTAGTCCTGTGATATTTGACTCATATTCCATCTGTTTTTGCCCCGTCTTGTGCCGACCACCCAGACTATTCCAAGTGATTGGATGCTCCCAAGATCAGACATGAGAATCATGAACGCACCCTAGAAGAATTCTAATTGGCTCTGAGGACCCTCGTCTTTATTTAGTGGTAGATAACAAGCCAAAATAAATAACCTCTAATATCTTCGAATTATCTCACATCTTAGGTCCTATTAGAGGTACTAGCTACTAAATATATATATATATATATATATATATATATATATATATATATATATATATTCAGGTGGGCATGAAAGAAACAGGGGGTGCATGGTAGAGAGGTACGGGGGGAGGAAGAAGCGATTGAATTAGAATAAGAGGTGGTGAGTTGATAAAAGGGCCGTGTCGAGGATAGTCTGCAAGGTAGGAGAAGCAGTGGCAGAGCTAGCGCCGGTGCCACTTGTGCAGAGCACTGGGGCCCACAACCTGGTAGGGCCCCTCTGCTACCAGGTCTTGAGTAAAAGGGGTCCCTGAATTTATTAGAAGGGAGAGTGATCTAGAGGTAATATGATTACCTACATTTATTTTTGGTGCTTTATTTACCCCTAGAGGCATCTACCTTGTATAGAGAAGTTGGAAGGGGCCCCCCAAGTTGTTTTGCACTGGGCCCTCCATTCACTAGCTCCACCTGAAGAGAAGCTTATCTCTAGTTTATATCTAAAATGATATAATTGGCCAGCCCACAGGTTCTAGAGCCATGGATCAAATCGCATTAGCTAATGATCTCTTTATGCAAATATCAGATATTGTAAAAGAGGCCGTTAACTATTTCCAAGCCAAAAAATAGTGTAAATGAGCTCTTTAAAAATGCACGATAGTAAGAATGACTTGAAACAAATGATAAAGTAAACAACGTCCTTCCATAGCATCTCAAGCTCTGTATAAACCTAATTCATGCGCCATCTTGAATACCATTCTTTCCGATATCTGCATATATATGGAGTGTGCACCAGACTTCATTTTCACCAAGATGTTTGGACTCTGATGACCCTGCTAGAAATGATTTGGCTTCTGCTGCTCTAATATATTAACCTTGAAGGTTTTGTGTTTCTTGTGTCTTGGATAACGATTTGGCTGAGCTCCAGAACTCGTTATGACAGACCAGTAGAAGCTTGTGACTGCAGATTAGTCTGGTAACACAACCATAACACATTAAAGAGCAATTGGAGTTTAGGAAAATGCTCACATGCTTGGGGGGGGTATGTAACAAACTAACAATACTAGTAGATATGTACGCTATGAACATTAAACCATTCAGATAAAACCTAAATTAAATGTTTAGAGTGTACCATCTTGTTTGGCTTCAAAACATCCTGATAGCTTGAAATTGGAGAGTGTTGTTACATAATTGACAGTATGTTCAGTAGCGGGCAGCTTGCAACCATAAAGGCAAGCTCTGTCCTGCAGAAATGTAAAAGACACTCCAATACATACAACATTCCCCAAAGTAGGATAAATGACTTCTGGTCCTCCCAATGCATTTATGCATTTACACAGCGATTTGTTTTTTTTAATTAATCAGCTTCATAATATTTTCCTTATAAATTTTATATATATATATATATATATATATATATATATATATATAGTGACAAGTTACTAGTCTCCTCTGGGTTTATGTCTGTGTTCCAGGCCCTTATCCAAGAACTCTGATCTTCTTCCAATGAACCTCCAGTGTTGCTGTACTTGTAGGGTAGACCTTTACTGTTCCATGTACACATTTGATGCCTATTTTATTAGATGTTTTTATTTCACCATACTTTATGATTTTGCCTGAAAAGAGAATCACTGCATGTCACGACCTGCTTCTTCAATGGGGCTTGACAAGAACCTAGTTCAAGCTTACTTCAGCAGGACCGTGTAGTTCTTACTACCTCTGGTACAGAAGATGGCCTCAGGATATCAGGAACACCACATAATCCCGTAGAATTAGGATTAATGCACAGAATGAAATTTACACCTTGTTCAAGTTCAGACACAACTGACATACCTTTATTAATTGGCACATGTTATACAATTTTCTGGCACACAGACTTGTGAATCAGTAAGCCCCTTGCTTACTGAGAAAACCCTGTACCTCTGAACAGATCAGATCTCATCCTGCTGATTCTATTACCTCTCACCATTTGCTGTAAACACTCAGACTTTTTATCTGCTCAAGACCCTCTGTGTTTGTTTATTTAGGTGGGCCTGAGTGCACCACCAGATACCAAAACTCTAAAATAATAGGACTTAATCTTATTTAGGTGGGGACTGATGCAATAGTCTGCAGAATAAGTTTTTTACAACAATTTGTATAACATGAGACATAATACATATGTTCTGCAGAGAATTAACTAAGATACGTACAGTATAACAATGTAATCATATTTTAACCATAAGCAATATAAAATACATAACTTTAACCATAAACAGGATAACTTATTCCCAGTCCAGGTCCAAGCCATAGTCCAAAACAGTCCAGTCAGGCCTTAGGAATGACACTGCACTCCTGGATCAATTATTGTTGTGGTTTCTAAATCATTAACCTTTATGGTTTTGGTAATTGATCAGGTTAGAGTTGGACTGATGTTCTCCCATGGTACATTGCATTGGTTCTTCTCTATTTGGATTATAGGCCGTTATATGTCCCAGTTCTCCACAACATAAACACTTTAAATCGCTTGATGGGTTCTGTATTTGATTTGAATGTTCAACAAAAAGTATTTTTGAGATATTTTCTAAAGGATTCTGGATTCACATTTCCTTGTCTGAATCCAGGCTTTCTAACTTAATGGTTTTAAGCCACGTTTGCGTGCTGAAGGCCCCCGCCTAGATAAATGTGAGAGTTCATTCATAGCCAGGTATCTCTCGGTCAGTGTAATAAACTCATCTCGTGTCTCTGTTTCATTTTGTCCCACCCATTCTCGTAAGCTTGAAGGACGATTTTTCTCAAAAAGTGATCCATTTCAGGTAGTTCTATAATTCTCCCCTGTCCGTTATTTTCAGGACGCAGCCATTTTTATGCTACATAAAGCAATTTAAGCATGGGCTGATCTATCACCGGTGAGTTGCACCGAGGCCCTTGCTCTGTGAGGGGCCCAGGGCTGTCTCTCCCCCAGGGCCCCCTCAGCAGCCCCATTCAGCCCCCTCCTCTTGTGCACTGTGGTCCCTGGTTCAGTTACCATTTGTCAGAGGCTGGATATCCTTCCCCTGCCAGCACTTCATACTGCAGGGAATTCCCCTCCCCTGCAGTATGAATCAGGGCGTTCACAAGTTCTTCCATCTTAAACCCATTTCTAACACCACATGTGACAAGTTTCCTCTGGGTTTGTGTCTGTGTTTCAGGCACTTTGATGGCGGACACAATACAAGAGGCTGTATATTTGTGTCCAAGTTTAACTAAAATGTATCTAGTGATACAAAATTATAAACCAAAACAAATCAAAGAAAATAGTAATCTTAGCTGCGACTGAAGCATTACCTTAACTGACAAACATCCTTATTAACCATGTCTCATCCAGCTAAACCTGGGGGGAGCAAAACAAACAGTCTGATAGTTTGTCACTGGCCTATAATTTTAGATTTCCAGGTCTCCACTGTGCGCCAAGCAGTCATTACATATGTGTGTCTTTCTCCAGGTCAGACACAACTGCAGACTATCACTCCATTAGCTGTCCCTCCCATACTCTAGGAGCAGTCTTAAATCAGGGCTGCCCAGGTGCAGCTAATGTATTGAGGAGGAAATTTAACCTCTGCAATCCTACTGGTGGAAGCCAGCTTTACAGAGTCTGTGGTTTATATATATATATATATATATATATATATATATATATATATATATTTATATATATATATATATATATATTTATATATATATATATATATATATATATATATATATATATTTATATATATATAGCAATTGTTTCACATATGGTGGGCTAAGAGTGATAGAAGCCCTCCACCGTAAAAAGTACAGTAGTACAAATAAGCAATAGTACATTAGTACTATTTGAATGTCTAAAAATAAGTAAAAACTTATTTCCTGCTCAAATTTTTTCAGAAATACAGTATATGCACTGCATTCTGGGAAAACTGGGTGGGACATGCAAATGAGGCCACATAATGCACCATCACTCTGTCAATCCAAACCATTTTAAACATGACTCCTTTAAAGCACATGCTTACTGTATTTCACAGTTTTAAACATAGCAACGGATGTTTTTTTCACAAACCAGGTCACTTAACCACATACAGTACTGTTTCACAGTTACTGCCGATCCTCAGTATGGTGTGAGTGCCTGGTTTGTGTGATGATTGTTGTAAAGAGTAGTTCTATACAGCAATTGTTTGACATATGGTGGGCTAAGATTGATAGAGGCCCTCCACCGTAAAAAGTACAGTAGTACAAATAAGGAATAGTACATTAGTGATTCTATTTGAATGTCTAAAAATAAGTTGATAAAAACTTATTTCCTGCTCAAATTTCTCAGAAATATAGTATATGCACTGCATTCTGGGAAAACTGGGCGGGACATGCATATTTATATATATCCCGTATTTTTCGCCGTATAAGACGCACTTTTTCTTCCCCAAAACTGGGGGAGGAAAGTTGGTGCGTCTTATACGGCGAATATACCTTTTCAAACTGCCTCTGTCCTCTTGATCTCACCCCAGCGCTTCCTACCAGCATCGCGTCGGCCGGTGCGTCCTAGTGACGTCACACACGCAACGCTGCAGTACACGAGGAGTGCTGGTAGGAAGCGCTGGGGTGAGATCAAGATGGCAGAGATCAGAAGGAAGGTGAGGATCAGGAGGGTCAGGGAGGGTCAAGGGCTCCCAAATGCTCCCAAATGCTGCAGTATATGTATGTATGTATGTATGTATGTGTATGTGTGCATGTATGTGTGTGCGTGTATGTATGTATGTGTGTGTATGTGTATGTGTGCATGTATGTGTGTGTATGTATGTGTATGTATATTTATGTGTGTATGTATATGTATATTTATGTGTGTATGTATATGTATGTATGTGTATCTATATATATATATATATATATATATATATATATATATATATATATATTTGTGTGTAATGTAGGTGTGTATCTGTGTGTAAAGTGTATTTGTGTTTGATTCAGATTTTTTTTTTCTTGTTTTCCTCCTCTAAAAACTAGGTGCGTCTTATCTGCCGGTGCGTCTTATAGGGCGAAAAATACGGTATATATATATTGTTCAGCACAGCAATCATTTAATATATGGTGGGCAAAAGAGCGATAGAAGCTTCCACCGTACAGTATATTAATAGTACATTTGTGTTCACATTTGAATGTCTAAAACAAGTTATAAAACCTGCTTCCTGCTCAGAATTCTGAGATATACAGTTATTACACTGCATTCTGGGAAGCTGAGCAGGAACATGCAAACGTGCCCACAAATGCCTCGCTCTTCAATCCATAACCATTTTAAACTTTGCTTCCTTTAAGATTATGCCTGCTGCATCACACGGCTTTTATGCAAAGCCAAGTTTGGATTATACACAAGCTGGGAATCCTACCCACAGAGAGACGTTTCTGACTATCATAAGCGTGGGGCTGGTTCCTAGCTTGTGTCGTGGACCTTATTAGTAGGTAGTTCACCACAACAATCATTTAATATCTGGTGGGCAAAAGCGCGATAGAAGCCCCCGCCGTACAGTATATAAATAGTCCATTTGTAGTCTTACATATATATATATATATATATATATATATATACGGTATATAATATATAAATAGTACGTCTGTGTTCCAATTTGAATGTTTAAAACAAGTTAAAAACCTGCTTCCAGCTCAGAATTCCGAGAAATACAGTTATTACAATGCATTCTGGGAAGCTGAGCGGGGACATGCAAATGAGCCAACAACTGCCTCGTTCCATAACCATTTTTTTACCTTGTTTTAGACATTCAAATGTGAACACAGACGTACTATTTATATATTATATACCGTATATATATATATGTAAGACTACGTCAAGAAATTGCTAAATCAACACTGAATGTATATTACAGTGCATTAAATGTTAAAACTAGGAATTATTTCATTACCTGTGTAATAAGTCTTCTTTTACAGACTGTCTAAATAGCATGTAGGAGGAATGAATGTAACATCCCTCACAGTGTGGATAAGCCACTTAATCACCAGACAAGCCAATAAGCGGAAGCGACTTCCACGAGACTTTATAGCACTTAACAAAATACCAAACTAATGTGACAGCCATAAAACTTTTATTAGCAAACACTACATGAGCGCTTTGCCTTCCCTGCCTTTGTCTCTCAGCCCTGAGTCTTCCTCTTCCTCATTCTGCGCCGCGCTACGTAGATCCTCCTCTTGAGCCTGAGCCGAATCTTCCCGTACAAGTTATCAAAGGCAGAAAAAAACAAGTAAAACTCTCTAACAGCAAAGCTAATCCGTCAGTTCATCGCTGACAGATAAAGCCGCAGTTGTGTTGTTTTTGGGTTGAACTTTCTCTCTGATCTGAGAGTTGTGAAGGTCAAAGAGGAGACACATAGAGAATGTGGGCTCAGATAAGCGTCAAGTGTTCCTGGTATCTGAAGCACTGAGAGCAGCACTGACAGCCCTGTGTGTACTGTGTATAGTGCTGACTGATGACATATGCAGAGCTATGGAAGAGCAACTGTCCATCGGCAGCCTCTGCAACTGACCATTTGTGAGCTTTAAAGGTCCGTATTGGCGAGGATTAATGATGGAGGACGTTTGCATCCCATAATAATCAAAGCTTAGCAAAAACATGTAGATGCATCATACATGCTCCAGCACATCATACATGCACCTGGCACATTAATTATACTTCCCAATATAGGGTTAGATTTATCAAGTGTCATATTGGAATATGCCCACCATCCATCACAACGGGCTGCGTAAAACCCAATGTACACCACAATATTTATCGAGCAGTGGTTATACGCCATTCTGTACAACAGAACATGAGGGCGTCCAAATTAACAGTGAAATGGGTGCTGAAAAGGTTATTGGATATGTATATTGATAGACCAACAATAATATTCCTGAACCCATCCGCAATATTTATTTCCTTACGCTGCTGTAATGAAATAGAGCAATGCATATATGTTAGAGATAATACGAATATTTTGTTTTAATTGTATGTATACAAATATATGTGTAAAAATGACTCTTTTCTATGATGTAATGCACCTCCCTATGTAATGTATGGTGCATGGCCACCATGATTTACTCCAGGTAATATGCTGCACACTATTGACTAGTTCATATATGTCTCTTAAACTAGATTTGCAGGTTTCAATGCTTAATGCTAGTGGCGGATTGAAATGTATTACAAATTAATCAATACACCAGCCATTTCTTGCTAAACCTGGCCCACAATGCCAGTGGCGGAGCTAGAGAATGGAGGGCCCCATTGCAAAAAAAGCTACGAAAAACCAAGGGGGGTCGTGGGCAGAGATTTTTTTTTTCCCTGGGCCCCCATACCAACTCACTCACTATAAACATTACTTAGTCTATAGTAATTCCAATTGTATTATATCACAAATACATAGTAACTGAGGTTGAAAAAATACTTTTATTCCAACTTTTTTAGATCTCCTCTGATCTGCAGTATTCAGATTAATTATTAATTGATAATTGTTCCCAAGGAAGCAAACAGAAAAAAACAAGTGAAACTTTGCCAATTGTCTCAAAAAGGGGGAAAAAATGAATTCCTTCCTGACCCCAGATACTGGCGGTCGGATTCCTCCCTGGATCAATACTCCCTCTCTAATTAACTAGGATAACCCTGAATTACCTTTTTAATTAGAAATATATCCAATCCCTTTGTAAAGTTATCTATCGAATCTCCTATCACCACCTCCTTTGGTAGAGAATTCCAAAGATTAACCACTCTTACTGTGAAGAACCCTTTTCTTTCTTTAAGATGAAATCTTTTTACTTCTAACCTCAAATGATGTCCTCTTGTCAGTTGCAAACCTCTTGGCACAAAAAGTTTACTTGACAAATCCCTACAGTTATTTATTACTTAAGTAAAAGATCCATCTTCTGAGGTAATAAATAATTAAGATTAATTGCTTGCAAGGGGGAAATAAGAAAAATGCATTCCCATTTGAAATAATAGGGAAAGAAACATATAAAATGAAGCAATTAAATGTAATTGCTAAATACTATAATTACTGATATTTTGCTTTCACGCCAATCTGGAGCAGCCTCCGATGTGAACAGGAGACATGGGGCCTATTCTGTTAGCTACTTGCAAATGCCTTGAACTCATTCTAATGTCTTAAGAATTCATTAGTGCCAATAAGTAATATTTGCCAAATATGTAGCAATATTTAGAGTGATTTTAAGTGAGTATAAATGTACGAATCGGGCCCATGCAATGGCCAAACATTGAAGGATATAGCTGACTTTTAATGCATATAGAAACCCTAATTCAATACATATATAAACCATTTTCTTTTATTGAATTTGAATTAATGATGCAGCTAATATCTCAGATACACTTTAACACAACCCTCAGCCCTCGCAAAGCTCTATGAGGAGCCGCTTGCTCCACTAACGGTACGGGGGGTGGGGGGCAATTTTGTTGTGAGGGGCTTGGAAGGCAATTGTGGGGGCCCAGAGGTACGACATTGGCAGGGATGATCAGAGTGGGCATGTTGCAGGGGGCCCCAATACTTTAAAAAATTGTCAATACAATAATGGAAAAAAAATAGACAGCACTAGCCCACCCACAGGCCAGGACCCCGATGCATTGCACCGCCTGCACCGGCAGTAACTCCTCCCCTGCATAGTGCATATGACCTACAATACACTTGTATACAATAAGTGTGCACATATTAAGTGTACATGTCTCTAATATTACAACCAAAACTCAAACTCCAGGCACTGCTAGCAAATATGTGACTGTATAAATACATGTGTGTGTTTAATAATGCGTGTCTACGTTCAATAAGATGTATATATTTAATAGTGTGTTTCTGTATATAATCATATGTGTCTGTATTAATAACATGTCTGTATGGTGTAGGGTGTCATGGTGAAGTATAGGGTGACAGTAGCAAGGTATCAGAGGGCAGGTGTCAGAAAAGCGCCATGGTAAAGTGTAGGGTGACCATAGCAAGGTATCAGAAAAGTGCCATGGTGAAGTGTAGGGTGACCATAGCAAGGTATCAGAAAAGCGCCATGGTGCAGTGTAGGGTGACCATAGCAAGGTGTCAGAAGAGCGCCATGGTGAAGTGTAGGGTGATCATAGCAAGGTGTCAGAAAAGCGCCATGGTGAAGTGCAGGGTGACCATAGCAAGGTATCAGAAAAGCGCCATGGTGAAGTGTAGGGTGATCATAGCAAGGTGTTTGAAAAGCGCCATGGTGAAGTGTAGGGTGACCATAGCAAGGTATCAGAAAAGTGCCATGGTGAAGTGTAGGGTGATCATAGCAAGGTGTCAGAAAAGCGCCATGGTGAAGTGTAGGGTGACCTTAGCAAGGTACCAGGGGGCGGTGCCATGGTGAAGTGTAAGGTGACCATAGTAAAATACCAGAGGGCAGTGCCATGGCAAAGTGTAGGGTGACCATAGCAAGGTACCAGAGGGCAGTGTTATGGTGAAGTGTAGGGTGACAGTAGTAAGATAGCAGAGGGCAGTGCCATGGTGAAGTGTAGGGTGACCATAGCAAGGTACCAGAGGGCAGAGCCATGGTGAAGTGTAGGGTGACCATAGCAAGGTACCAGATGGCAGCCCCATGGTGAAGTGTAGGGTGACCATAGCAAGGTACCAGAGGGCAGAGCCATGGTGAAGTGTAGGGTGACCATAGCAAGGTACCAGAGGGCAGAGCCATGGTGAAGTGTAGGGTGACCATAGCAAGGTACCAGAGGGCAGCGCCATGGTGAAGTGTAGGGTGACCATAGGAAGGTACCAGAGGGCAGTGCCATGGTGAAGTGTAGGGTGACCATAGCAAGGTAGCAGAGGGCAGCGCCATGGTGAAGTGTAGGGTGACCATAGCAAGGTACCAGAGGGCAGTGTTATGGTGAAGTGTAGGGTGACAGTAGTAAGACAGCAGAGGGCAGTGCCATGGTGAAGTGTAGGGTGACCATAGCAAGGTACCAGAGGGCAGTGCTATGGTGAAGTGTAGGGTGACAGTAGTAAGACAGCAGAGGGCAGTGCCATGGTGAAGTGTAGGGTGACCACAGCAAGGTACCAGAGGGCAGTGCTATGGTGAAGTGTAGGGTGACAGTAGTAAGATAGCAGAGGGCGGTGCCATAGTGAAGTGTATGGTGACCATAGAAAGGTACCAGAGGGCAGTGCCATGGTGAAGTGTTTAGGTGACCATAGCAAGGTACCAGAGGGCGGTGCTATGGTGAAGTGTATGGTGACCATAGAAAGGTACCAGAGGGCAGTGCCATGGTGAAGTGTTTAGGTGACCATAGCAAGGTACCAGAGGGCGGTGCTATGGTGAAGTGTAGGGTGACAGTAGTAAGATAGCAGAGGGCAGTACCATGGTGAATTCCAGGGTGACCATAGCAAGGTACTAGAGGGCAGTGTCATAGTAAAGTGTAGGGTGACATAGCAAGGTACCAGAGGTTGTCCCATGGTGAAGTGAAGGGTGACAGTAGCAAGGTACCAGATGGCATTGCCATGGTGATGTGTAGGGTGGCAGTAGCAAGGTTCCAGTGGGCAGTGCCATTGTGAAGTGTAGGGCGACAGCAGAAAGGTACTGGAGGGCAGTGTCACGGTGAAGTGTCGAACAACAGTTGAACGGTACCACATTGTAGTGCCATGGTGAAGTGTAAGGCACAAGTGGCTAGGCTACAGAGAGCAGAGTTAATACCAGAACCATGGCACAGATGGACGGTTCAGGACAAATATTGTAGGTCACTAGTAGATTACCCAGGATGGCAGTGCCATGGTGAACAGTATATCCTGAACCAAATGAAGGCAATGCCATAAATGAGACACAGTAGCAACTAAAGGGCAATGCATTGTGGCAATGGCACAAAATGGAAGCCCAGTTAGAATGAACACCAGAAGCACAGTAAATATAGAAAAAGCAGGAGCCATAGGTGGCATGGAAGGCTGTAGAACACCAGCTGGGCCAGAGGGCAATCAACAGGGCATTGGTAGCCTGGCTATATATATCCCAGCTGATATATCCTGTCAAGTGAGGTCTGTTACTGAGGAGGTGACAGGACACTGTGACAACAGGAGAGAGTGCAGGGGGTGGAGCGGGGAGGGCTCCTGCCTTTCTGTCTTTCTTTAAGGGGTCTGTAAAAATCCACCAGCTTCATTCCAGTTCCAACCACAGACTGGTCTGGAGCTATTGCTGGATTTCTGCTTGTAGGACCCCCAGTTTAAGGCTGAGCTAGGATGCCAGAGCCTGCCAAGAAAACAGGTACCAGGGGAGAGTGGGAAGGGGGGCGATAATACTCCAGAGTAAGAACGATTTGATGGCAAAAACTGCCCATTCTCCTATCTGAGTCAACTCTTGGTTATGCCAATTTATTCTTCTGCTTGTGCCACTGCCTAATACATGAACATGAACCAGACGCACTGGGAGTCGGGCCAAAGTATCCACACTTATTTTGTAAAGTGATCCTTTCTTAGATTACCCCTGGGCCTTTAATCCATAACCCAGCTGCATGACCACTTGTTATAGATATTTCTTATAATATATGACCCCGTTCTTATTGAAACTGAGAAATAATTACGGGAAGGAAGAGTTTAAATGGAGACAAAAATATTCCTTTGGACTTTGTAGATAATCTGGCCAGTCTCCTTCATATGACATTCAGGTTGTATAGACCTGAGACCCCCTGAGTAACAGAGAGAAGCCCGGCTTATAGCCATGGGCTGCCACATTCCCTGATACTTATCGGCGAGAGGTGTGTTAATCTTCTAAAGCAACCTATCTATCTATCTATCCCTCTGTCTATCTATCTATCTATCTATCTATCTATCTATCTATCTATCTATCTATCTTTCTGCCTGTCTATCTATCTATCTATCTATCTTCCTGTCTATCCATCTATCTATCTTTCTATCTATCTATCTATCTATCTATCTATCTATCTATCTATCTATCTATCTATCTATCTATCTATAGATAGATAGATAGATAGATAGATCTAGATTTATAGACAAACAAATAAATAAATGTATAGAAATAGTAATTATATATGTATATATATATTAGAGAAAGCCAGGGGGAAGGAGAAAGTCAGACACAGGCATTGCATTTAGCTAATCCTCCACCTGTTTTTGGCGCCTCCCAGCCCTGCTGTTATATATACGAGTGCCCTTTACCTCCCACATTGGCTGCATCTATTTTTCAAAACACTAAATATACCATATCTCCCAACAGACCCTCTTTCAGAGAAATCTCTCATCTCCAAAATAGTTCCACATATAGTCCCATTGGTGCCGTGGTGGAGTTACCGAGGCTGAGCTCTGGGAGAAAATGTAGTATTTGACTTTATTTATAATATGGCTCTTAAGTATGTTTTTCTTCATGGCTCTTAAGTGTTAGATATTTTTGATATCATTATCCTTTATTTGTAACGCTCCAGCATATTCCGTGGTGCAGTACAAGGATTGAGCGTAAGAAAAATACAACAATACATCAACACATGGCAAGATGAAGGGCCCTGTTTATGAGCTTTAAATCTTGGGTGCACCTTCCAAGATTGAAAACTTACAGACTTAGGCCCTCATTCAATTGCGATTTGGCCAATTGAATAAGGCTCTAAATAAGCACATAACATATATTTTTTAAGAAGTTTTTAGTTAGTCAACATCTATCCAAAAGCAAGGTCTTCACTAACTAAAAACTTCTTTAAAACAAATATGCTGTGTGCTTATTTAGAGCCCTATTCAATTGGCCAAATCCCAATTGAATGAGGCCCTTACAATCTAAAGGATATATATATATATATACATACAGTAGAATCCCGGTTATCCGGCACCCAACTAACCGAGACTCTCAAGCAACCAGCACAGGCATCAATTCCCCATTTTCAAAAAACTCCTGCTAAACCAGAATAACCGGCGCTAGCCGGCAATATCCAAGAGTTCGAGACTGGAAAAAAAAAATGCTAACTTTTTTTTCTAATAATTTTTTTGGGCCTAAATGTAATGCATTTTTAAAGGAATTTTGAGGGGTTTTGGGGTGTTTAAGGGTCGTTTAGACCCTTAAATTCGGGGACTCGCGATTAACCGGAAACTACACTTATCGGCAATAGGGAGTCCACGTGGGTGCCGGATAACTGGGGTTTTACTGAATATATATATAAAAAATGTACATATTCTTAATATGATTAGCAAATAGCCATGGGTCTTTCCAGGTTAATTTATTAATCAGATTATCAAAATTTGGAAAGTCCTCTGGGTGCTACCTCTTCTATTAAGAACTTGTGAGTTGGATGTGTGATGGCCAAGACGATACAGTATTCAACTTTATCCCTGATCCGATCCAGCTGAAATACCCTCTGTGATATATTGTATTATATATATATATATATATATATATATATATATAATTGGCTTTATGTCCAGGCCTCACGTTTTTATAAACCAATATAATTTTACGAAACATTTGAGCCGACTTCCCAAACAGGATTGTTATATTTTATTTCTATTTGATAATTATTTTTACATTGTATCATAAAACAAACAAATCTACCAACACCGGTGATATTGGAGCTGCCGAGGGGGGCGAGCCGAGCTCCGCTATCAGCTTTTACAAGAACAGTAACTATATTTATCCTGTCCTGAAATCTGGGAATCTGGGATTACAGGGGAACTCCCATAAAACACAACTTAAAGGGGCCCAGCAAGGCCCAAATATGGTATCGTTTAACACTACAGTTATACTCTATATATAACTTTATTAATAGAATGTGTGCATTTTCATAGCCTTTTATCATTTTCTTATGGGTGATTATTGCTGAAAATTCTTTCACTTTTCTATAAATGTACATTTTTACTGTGTATTTTGTGAAGCTGCCTCTTTATTCACTTGTAACAAAATGTCTAGCGGAGGACACAGCAAAGGAACAGCTATTGTAGAAACAAAATGTCACAAATAAATTAATATAATTGTAACTGGTTGGAAGTGGAAGTTAAATAACAACCTCAGCATTAATTATCTGTACAGACCCTCCTTTTCTAAGTTTAATTATCTGAAGCCAATAACTAACACTCAAAGTGGGGGGTGATAAATTAGAAATGCATTATTAGGACTATTATTATTATTATTACTAATAATATAATAAACTAGATGGTAACTGACACAGAGACATTTAGTTGTTGCCTGTGTCATTTTGTATATATAATATGACACAGGCAACAATTAAATGCTGTCCGAGGTTGAATTGTACATTTGTGGGTTGCTGGTCCACCTATGCAGGGGAGAGTTGCCTGGCATTTTGGTTCTGGTCTGTCCTCAAGCTGATATGTTGAAGGAAATTCCTGCTTTGTAAGTGCTACAGGAAAAGGAGGGACAGTGAGCCTTATGGGTGTCTGATAATAAATGAGATATTCATTCTGTGATTGGCCTAAAAGGATCATTGTGGTGTTCTGATAGGTTTAATTTGTTAAACAGCTAATTAGCAATATAATTAGATATTTCATGGATCTACCCAGCAGGCTGTATGAATAGGAGTCTTTACTTGCCCCCTTTCCAGCAGTGGCAACTGCGAGCATCGGTGTAGGAGCCCAAAAATATCTGGGGTGGATAAATAATGTCTACTCTCAGGACAGGAAGCTGGGGCAGATCTACTGCCGGTGCAACTGGTGCAATGCACTGGGTCCCTGCTCTGGGGGGGGGGGGGGACATTGCTGCATTGCCGCTCAAAAACTTTTTTTTAATTTCTTTGTTTAAATAAACCTCAATGCCCCAGCCCCCAATATAATTAAATATATATATATATATATATATATATATATATATATATATATATACACCAACTTATATAATAATCACTATATAAGATAAATTATGGACAAAGCTTTCATGGGAAAGACATACTGCTCCATAGTGCCTCCTCTAGTGTGCACATTTAATAATGCATTATTTAGTTTAATTTTGCTATATTTTGTGTCCCCTATTCATTTAATCTGGGGTGCTTTTGCCCCCCCCCCCCCTTCTCCCTCAGTTCTTACGCTCTGACTGCAAGCAAATAAACTGATCTGTAGGACATTTTCTGATAGCCTACTGGACAGATCATTTTGCACCTCTGCACACCTAATAAGAGGTATAAATAAAAAGATCTGCCTGAACATGATATAATAAAGCTCACACTTTAATATGAAGGACACCCGCAACTCGCCCTGAAAGGAAACAAGCAATAATGGGACAGCAAATAAATGGAAAATCATAAAATAAACAGGCATCCCTATCTTTTTTAACCCAATGCACAGCTTAGTAAATTTGGCAATATTTAAACAATGCCACATTGCTCACAAGAATACTTATTACTAATTATTAAGTGTCAGGAGACTGTAACACAAATGGTTAAACTTTAAAATAATTGTATAAGCTGCTGCCCCTCAGTATCTTTATTTAAGGTGGATTTGTCACTTCTGAGATATGGAGCTATTCTTGAAGAATTTCAAAGGGACATGGAAGGTTCCTGGGTGTCACTATGTATATAATATCCTGGGTATCTATACTGGTATGTGCTTTATTTTATTATGACGTGCTTATAATCTCTGTTTTTACTACCTAAAATAAAGCAAATAGTCCCTGCATGGGTCTGCCACTGCAGCGTATGCAGACACAGACTCTGTAAGGCTAGATGTGCAGCGTAGTGTCCTAGCCGATCAGGGACCACGTCTCAGTAGCATGTTGCTGAGAGATGGTCACTGATTAGTTAGTACGAGTCACAGCACATCCAGTCCTACTGTGTCTTCATACGCTGCAGTGGCAGACCCATGCAGGGACTATTTGTGTTATTTTTGGCAGAACAGCCCTTATAAGCACCAAAATAGAGTAGAGAAAAGTAAAATTATACACAAGGATATGATATACATTGTGAAATCCAGTAAGCTGCCATATCCCTTTAATCTATCTTCCAACTGTCCCTCTTTTGGGGGGTCAATGCCTCCTCTAAGTATGTCCCTCCCACCTATCCAAATGTCCATTCCTTGAAATGACAAACCATCTTTTAAGGACAAATCCCTCTATTTAGGTCCAATCTCGCAGTCCTCTCAATTATAAAAAAGGACACAAACAGTTTACTACATTTACTGAATTTACTACATTTTGGCTGTCATTGGCTTAAAACATCCACCCTTCAGACTGTTCTTGTTATCATTTCCTAATTACCTCATAACTGATTTAATGCCATTTTCTGTTTCTGAGCTTTTTAATCTAAGAACAGCCATACAATGATACATCAAAAGCCATACACAAAAGGAAGTCTTTAACTCACTACTGAGGTGCTGATAATCTAGCGGGAGGATCTCCTGTGTTGAGTGACAACCAAAAGTAGTAAATTCAGTCTTTTTTATATTACTAAATTACGTTTTTTAATATCATCCTTCCAATTGTAAATATTGTTTTTGGAATTTACTAAATTACCTGAATTGGAAACTCTGCAGTGGCCCTTTAAGAAAACGAGAGAGTCTGGTGAAAATCACACAAGTGGTGTCTCCATTTTTGTTTCTGCTTAGTCAAGGATAATGGCTGCCCACAGTTAATGGGACTCAAAGAATGATATATTAAAAGTCTCTTTTTAGATCATTTTGTGGCAATGTTCCTACGCGTTTCACCGACTATATGGCTTCTTCTGGAGTGCCTGCTGGAGGAAGCCTTCTAGTGTGCGAAACACGTAAAGACATTTCCACAGTGGTTGCTACTACCATGTCTCCTTGCTAAAGCCAATGCTAACATAATCACTCTGCTCCGCTCCCGTGTCTGGAAGCCTGATGAGAACCAAGAGCTGCAGCTACCAATTAGATGCATAACATAAGGACTGCAGTAACTTTTCTCAGCTCAAACGATTGCCTCTAATGTCTTCTGAGAAGCTTTAAAAACAATCCAACCATTGGTCCCTTCTATTAAAGGATTCTACAAAGTTACATAATTTCTAATTTTTAGAACTTTAATACAAAAGTTGTGTAAAAAAGAATCCTCGGAGTGTAATGGAAACATTGTATTTCTTGATATTCTGTGTGAAAAGCAATTTTTCTAATGCATTCTGAGGATTCTGGGTAGGGACATCCAAATGAGACATCAATGAACACAAAAAATGACAGGAATAAAATTATAAGTGAGCTAATGCTGTTTGGTGTATGGTAATGAAATAAATAATACATTAATAAAGTAATATTATTTACCTATTTTCAAGTAATATATGCAGAAAGCATTGTGTTGAAGAGCTGTCAATGTGTTTTCATGTTGCTGCATCATTAGTGCTGTGGAGCTGCTGTGTAAGTGTCAGCAATGTGTGCAGTGTAATAGTGTGCGTGCGCGAGGCAAATCCATTAGGGTAGCTGTGTACTTCCGCATTGTATAAGTTATTGTTTTAAAATGGCGGCTAATGTGTGGTGTGCGGCTGTAGCTGAATATCCGTAGCTGTTTTGTGGTGTTTTGCGTGTTTAGAGTCCTGTAGCCTCGTTTTCGTTTTGTTCGGGGGCCATTTTTTCTCTCGCTTAGGTGATTTTCGAGAGTTTAAACTCCGAAATTTGGACTTAAATCGAGGTGTAACTTCACTTCCAGAGGTCCTGGGTGCCTCTGCTTGCTGTGGGTAACCTTTTTATATGTTTGTTGTGTGTATTTATTGTGTTTGTAATGTGTTTGGGGTTGTGCGGGTTGCGTCCTTATTTTCCAATCTCGTATGTGTTTTTTCTGCAATTCCGTAGGTGTTTTGTGGTGTTTCGCGAGTTTCTGGTGGTGTTTTGCGTCTTTAGACTGCTGTAGCCTCGTTTTCGATTGTTTCGGTGGCCATTTTTTCTCTCGCTTAGAGAATTTTTTAGTGTCTAAACTCTTTTATTTTGAGTTAAATTGAGGTGTAACTTCATTTTTTGAGGTCCTGGATGCTCCCTCTTCCTGTAGGTAAGCTTTTTATGTATGTGTTGTGTGTATTTATTGTGTTTTTCATTTTTTCATTTCCGCGGTTTGCGGACGATTTTTGCAAGGCCGTAATTGGTCGTAACGTGTCTCGTACTATTTTGCGAGGGCCGCAGATGCTGGCAAGGAGCGCCTTTGGTGCTCCATGCCAGCAACTGAGGCCATCGTTTTGCGAGGGCCGCAGGCTCGCTGCGCGAGCCCGCAAACGTCACAACTATATATGTGATTATTGTTTCACACTAATTCTCCAAATCATTTTAAAATGGTTCATTAAAAGTGCACATGTAAATAAATATTAAAACAAGTTGAGTGGAAGTGTTTGATAATTGTGTTTGAAAGTATTTGAAGGATACGTTACCTGAAAGGATCCTCCTCTGCTACTAACTTTATCCAAGGTGATTAACAGGGTCATAAGAACTGGGGGTGAGGGAGGATGAATCACCCCAGATTATAGGAGGATTTCCCTTTGTGGCAAAAATATTCTCTTATCCTGGTGTGCACCATTTTCCTTTATTTTGCAAGCACCCCACCCCCCGGGAAAGGTTTGGTCTGTCTGGCCTGTGCAGGGAAGTGATAGAGAGAGGGGGATAAAATGGCTGCCAGGAAGTCTGATGGTGTAGCCAGTCTGTTACTCTCAGTGCCCCCTCATCTCCCTCTCAATGCCCCCTAACCTTAATCTCAGTGCTCCTTAAATTCCTCTCATTGCTTCCTCACCTTCCTCTCAGCACCCCCCACCTTCATCTCAGTGCTCCTTCACCTTTCTCTAAGTGCTCCCTTACCTTTCTTTCAGAGTCCCCTCACCACCCTTTCAGAGTCCCCTACCCTTCCTTTCAGAGTCCCCTCCCCTTCCTTTCAGAGTCCCCTCACCACCCTTTCAATGCTCCTCTCACCTCCTTCTCAGTGCTTCCTCACCTTCCTCTCAGGGAACCCTCACCTTCATCTCAGTGCCTCTTACCTTCCTCTCTGAGCCCCCTCACCTTCCTCTTAGTGCCCCTTACCTTTCTCTCATTGCCCCCTCGCCTTCCTCTCAGCACCCCCCACCTTCATCTCGGTGCTCCTTCACCTTTCTCTCAGTGCTCCCTTACCTTCCTTTCAGAGTCCCGTCACCACCCTTTCAGAGTCCCCTCACATTCCTTTCAGAGTCCCGTCACCATCCTTTCAGAGTCCCCTCCCCTTCCTTTCAGAGTCTCCTCCCCTTCCTTTCAGAGTCCCCTCCCCTTCCTTTCAGAGTCCTCTCAACACCCTTTCAGTGCTCCTCTCACCTCCTTCTCAGTGCTTCCTCGCCTTCCTCTCAGGGACCCTTCACCTTCATCTCAGTGCCTCTTACCTTCCTCTCTTAGCCCCCTCACCTTCCCCTTAGTGCCCCTTACCTTCATCTCAGCGCCCCCTCCACCTTCCCCTCAGTGCCGCACCTCAAACTCCTCTCACTGCTCCCCCACTCTCCTCTCAAGCACCATCTTACCCTCCTCCCAGCCCCCCCTCACCTTCCTTTCAGTGCCCCCTCACCTTCCTTTCAGTGTCCCCTCACCTTCCTATATACAGATTACATGGTGTGTGTGTAATTATATATACTGTCTGTATAAAGTATACACAATACAGAGAGTGTGTGTACATGTTAGATACATTGTGTGGGCCCTGTGTGTATATAACAATATATACTCTATATTATATACACAATACAGAGAGTGTGTGTACATGTTAGATACATTGTGTGGGCCCTGTGTGTATATAACAATATATACTCTATATCATATACACAATACAGAGAGTGTGTGTACATGTTAGATACATTGTGTGGGCCCTGTGTGTATATAACAATATATACTCTATATCATATACACAATACAGAGAGTGTGTGTACATGTTATTTATACTGTGTAGGGACATTGTATGCATATTATATTTTGCAGGGTGTATATTTATTTTGTTTATTGCGCACATATTGTGTACGAAGTGTGTGTGTTCCTTTATTTCTATACTGGGAAGAGAGTTCTTGAATATTGAGCAGCGGTTGTGCTTATATTATATTTATAGTGAGGAAATAATAAAATATTGCACCCATCATAAAGTGTAATTTTTCAGAAACAAATATTGTGACATGGCCCCGATGATGGAGGAGGCTGTAGAGTAGGGGGTGCAGTTTGTGTAGCCATTCCCCAAAAACCTACCCCTTTGTATCACTACCTGTATACATAATAAAAGCAATACAGATGAAAGAAACACCCCTCAGCATGGCTCCCGCAAATAGCCCTCTTCAAGCTGCCCCCTGGCACAGCTCCTGTGAGTGCCCCCCGGCATGGCTCCTGCAATCAGCCACCACCTCTTGCAGGCTTTCGCAGTGCCCCTCGCCCTTTCGCCACAGCTACCACAAGTGCCCCCCTGCACAGCTCTTGCCACCGCCCCTCGCCATGGCTACCACAAGCACAATTTTTTTTGGCTCCTTTACTCCTGGTCATGAACAGGAAGATCTATCTATCTATCTATCTATTTTCTATCTATCTATCTATCTATCTATCTATCTATCTATCTATCTATCGCTCCATCTATTATCTATCTATCTATCTATCTATTTTCTATCTATCTATCACTCCATCTATTATCTATCTAATATCTATCTATCTATCTATCTATCGCTCCATCTATTATCTATCTATCTATTTTCTATCTATCTATCGCTCCATCTATTATCTATCTATCTATCTATCTGAAATAATACAGAAAGAGAAAAATACAGACACCTTTAAATTCTAATCACTAGTCTTAGACCCATAAGCCATATACATTGACATACTATGTAGCACAAATGTCATGCAGAAAGGACCCACTCAATATATAGATAAAATATAACTTTTATTATGATGCAATATAAAAATATATACACAAAATTAATATAGATTAAAAAGATATACTTAGATATCGCAATTATACGACTCACAAAAAATATCAGTTAATGGAAAAAGAACAAGTAGAAATAATATATCTTTCTATAAATAGACACAAATATGTGTATCAAAATATGTAGTCATGTATCCACTTGTCATTTGTATGAATGGGTAAGTACCCTCAATATCTAAAACTGATTGCGATACATATAATATTTAGTCTCCCCGATAGTAACAAGTAATTTGAGTAACTCTATAATAATTTAAAGTAGAAAAAATGAGGAAGCCTGGACTTAAGTGGAGATAGAGGGGACAAAAATTCTACCTCTGTGGCCCTGTCTATAGAATCATAGCGGATGACCCTATAAAGGAATCTTGGGGGACCCGCTATTTGTCCCCTGCCCCTATTGAATATATATTCCCTTCTCTGCAATGCCTGGGACTAGTCCCCTCTACTCCACTTACCTTGTCTGAGTCCAACCATAAAGCTTCCGATCTTGAACACAGTCTAGGTGTTTGTCTGCGGCAGCGTGTAGCCGTATGCTGACGTCATCAACGGGAGACTAACAGCTCAGCTGATCCGACGTGCACGTTTCGCGTCCTCTGCTTCCTCAGGGATCAGAGACTATCTATCTATCTATCTATCTATCTATCGACCTATCTATCTATCTATCTATCTATCTATCTATCTATCTATCTATCTATCTGTCTCTCTCTCTCTCTATCTGTCTTTATCTATCTATCTGTCTCTATCTATCTCTATTTCTGTCTATCTATCCATCCATCTATCTATCTATCTATCTATCTATCTATCTGTCCAAATTGACCTTTATTGTCACAAAGCTGCCTTGTTGATTCTTTCTCTTCCTCTGCATATTATCTATTGTTGATAAGTATTATCCGTGTCACAGGACTAGCATGTGCATTTACTCTATTAACAAGTTGTTAGAAGGCTTATCATCACATATATAGTTGTGAGCGTACGAGTTGTTGCTAACGCTGCGGGCTCGCGCAGCGAGCCGAGGCCCTCGCAAAGCGAGGGCACTGCCCGAGGGTCTCAGTTGCTGGCATGGAGCGCCGAAGGCGCTCCATGCCAGCAACTGCGACCCTCGCAAACTTCACGTCGCAACCCAAACAGTACGACACACACATTACGACACTCGCAAACAACATACGACACACGTTCACACACATTACGGACTCGCAACACTCGGACGCAACTCGCGAACATTACAAAATGTAAAACACAATACATACACACACCACATACATAAAAAAATTACCTACACCAAGAGGGAGCACCCAGCACCTCAAAAATACAACTTACACCTCGATTTTACTCGAAATAAAACACTTTAGAGACTAAAAAAAAATCGAAGCGAGAGAAAAAATGGCCGCCGAACAAAACGAAAACGAGGCTACAGCACTCTAAACTCGCAAAACACCACAAGAAACTCGCAAAACACCACAAAACACCTACGGATATTCCGATACAAACGTATACCACACATTACTCGCCATTTTACGCCAATGCGGAAGTACACGACAACGGTTTGGGCTCGCGCACGCACAGTGTTACACTGCACACATTCAGCACTCTTACACAGCAGCTCCACACCACTAATGCTGCAGCAACATCAAAACACATTCACAGCTCTTCCACACAATGCTTTAAAATAGGTAAAGTATATTCATTTATTAATGTATTATATATTTCATTATTACACACTAAACAGCATTAGCTACCTTACAATTTCATTGCCGTCATTTTTTGACGGGCAATTCGCTAGTTAATAAATAACATGCAGGGCAGGGGGAGAAGATCATTGAAGATGAAACTTGAAAATAAAAATGATAAAATCAGTTAAGTTTTAGCATAATAAATACAATTTAATAATTTTCAGTTGTAAAAATATTTGTATTAAAGTGTAATTTTATCAATGTCAAACTTGAAACCTGAAATAATGTAATGTTTTGTAAAATAATTAAAACAACCTGATATTGGGATGAGTCCCTTTTGTTACAATCCAGAGATTCACAAGTGTCCCTGCTGTTGAATGTGTAATCCCACCCTTTTTCACCTTCATGTAATTAAAGACCACGTATTATTTGTATTTGTAGTGGTTAAAATCTGAGCTTTTGAATTCTTGATAGTGACCCTTTAATGTATTTAAGGGCCACTTTAATGTCCCAGCAGGAGGCGCTAGCTAGTTTAATTATGCATAATAATAATAATACTATTTTTGTTTAAGAATTTCTAACAGTAATACTCTACTCTAGTGCCTGTCTCCACCCTAATAAGGTGATTAAGGGGGGATTGGCTCAGTGTTCTAAGTACAATTATATTGGATAAGAATTACACTCATTGATAGGTTACCCCAACAGCAAAAGCGCATCGATGAGGGAAACCTCTAGCACAACAAGTCTCCAACCAATGGAAATGATTGTGTTGTAGTATTATGTCTGAAAATTTAGCTGCTTCCTGGTAAACAAGCCACCTCCCCAAATTGACCTTATAATGGGCGGAGGCAAGCAACAGCTGAGTCTGAAGTTGACAGTAAGTTTAATAATGAATATGGCTTTTTTCAATAATTAAATCTGCTTCTTAATGGTGATTAATGCCTAATGAAGACATCTAGCTCCTGTAAGGCACTACGGTGATCCTTTAATAATGGCACCAGTTACATCAAATACTCCATTGTTTCTTTATACAGCTTTTACTAAGAAGCCAAAGTCTGCCGAGGTTCAAACCGGAGGTTCAATCACCTTCGAGGCCGAGACAGAGAAGCCTGGCCTTAAAGTAAAATGGCAGAAAAATGGGACAGACATCAGCGCGAGTGACAAGTACATCATCAAAGTCGAAGGGAAAAACCACTCGCTTACAATCAACAGTGCCAGCTCCGAGGATGAGGTGGTCTACTGCGTCATCGCTGGAACTTCCAAGGTCAAGTTTGAGCTGAAGGTCAAAGAGCAAGGTGAGGGCCATCGAGAGATACTTGGTGGGGTCAGAGGTGTAACTTACATTTGAACTTAGTGTTTGAGACTTTAGCAGATACACTACTCTTCACTCCAAATCAGGAACCATGAGGCGGAAAGTGATCCTGCCCATGGGGCTGTCCTGTTAGGAATCTTTGTTGTTGTTGTGATTGCCGTCTTTATCTCCCTACTTCCCTACAATGGCTATTAGAGGCAAACCTACACCAGTTAGGATTGCTTCTTGGGCAGATCCCCTTTTTACTGACAGTCTCTCCATTCCCACTTGTCCAGGACATGATCTATCCAGGTTGGAACCTTTGTCTGCCTCCTTCCCTGCAGTGGCCACTTCAGATAAACATAGACAGGCCAGAAATAAATATTGTAGAGTCTCATTGGAAGACCCAACCGGGGCTAGAGAGAAGTTCTTTAAATCGTTTTTTTATTGCTAATTAAATAAAATCCTATTGTGTGGCCACTGCAGCAAATCTTTGACCTTTTGCTTATTGTGAAACAAATGACTATTTATAATGTCATGAAAATATATATATTTTTTTTCTTTAGAAAAAGCAGAAGAGCCTCCTGCACCAGCTCCTCCTGCCCCTGAATCTTCAGCTCCTCCTGCCCCAGAAAGTTCTGCTCCACCAGCCCCTGAAGAGTCTGCCCCCAGCACTGCTGAAGAAAAGAAAGACGCCCCACCTGGTAAATAGATGAAGACGGAATAAAGTAAACTGGGTGATCAGTACCTATAGACCACTTCTGGAAGATATCAGGTCCCTGGGTGTGATGTGCCCAGGAAAAAACATGGCACTACTCTCTTGTTAGACAGAGATATGATATTTACCCTGAAGAAGTCAGTTTACGAACCACGTTGTTGAGGAGAGGGTTGATATTGCTGCTATTATTTTTATATTGATTAATTGTTTTACATTTTCTTATCAGAGAGGCAGGTCGTATATCCATCTCTATTTATCCCTCCATATTTCTTGTGGTGCATTTTTACCAATCTATTGGTGGACATCAGCTCATTATAGACACAGTCCCTGATATAATCTTGTAAGAAAATTATTTGTAGTGTCAAATAAGTTTTTTTGATATACTTCACCATGCTCGGCGCTATGAACTCGCGTTTTGTTTCCCTTTTTAGTGTCTCTGTGTTAAATGTATTTCTTATTAATGTTATTAACTCCTGCAGCTCAACCAGAAGTTCCTCACGATGATGTTGGCCTGTTCCTCGAGAGACCAAAGGATGGAGATGTCACTGTTGGTCAGTATCACACAGGCTTTGTTTGATAATTGACCTGTTTATAGGGCTACCTGGAAATACTAGATCTGTGTGTTAGGATAGTATTATATATTTAGACCCCCAGTCAGATGTCACCCTATGACCCCAAGTCAGATACTGGCTCCAGTCCTGAGACCAGATCTTCAAAAGGATTTTAATAAATTAGAGACAATTCAAAGGAGGCGACATTATAAGCAGACTCCATGACAGTAATATGTATAGATTAGAGGGGACGCCATGACATTAATATGTATAGATTAGAGGAGACTCCATGACATTAACATGTATAGATTAGAGGGGACTCCATGACAGTAATATGTATAGATTAGAGGAGACTCCATGAGAGTAATATGTATAGATTAGAGGAGACTCCATGACAGTAATATGTATAGATTAGAGGGGACTCCATGGCATTAATATGTATAGATTAGAGGAGACTCCATGACATTAATATGTATAGATTAGAGAGGACTCCATGACAGTAATATGTATAGATTAGAGGGGACTCCATGGCATTAATATGTATAGATTAGAGGAGACTCCATGACATTAATATGTATAGATTTGAGGGGACTCCATGGCATTAAAATGTATAGATTAGAGGAGACTCCATGACATTATTATGTATAGATTAGAGGGGACTCCATGACAGTAATATGTATAGATTAGAGGGGACGCCATGACATTAATATGTATAGATTAGAGGGGACTCCATGACATTAATATGTATAGGTTAGAGGAGACTCCATGAGAGTAATATGTATAGATTAGAGGAGACTCCATGACAGTAATATGTATAGATTAGAGGGGACTCCATGGCATTAATATGTATAGATTAGAGGAGACTCCATGACATTAATATGTACAGATTAGAGGAGACTCCATGACAGTAATATGTATAGATTAGAGGGGACTCCATGGCATTAATATGTATAGATTAGAGGAGACTCCATGACATTAATATGTATAGATTAGAGGGGACTCCATGGCATTAAAATGTATAGATTAGAGGAGACTCCATGACATTAATATGTATAGATTAGAGGGTACTCCATGACAGTAATATGTATAGATTAGAGGAGACTCCATAACATTAACATGTATAGATTAGAGGGGACGCCATGACATTAATATGTATAGATTAGAGGGGACTCCATGACATTAATATGTATAGATTAGAGGGGACTCCATGACATTAATATGTATAGATTAGAGGAGACTCCATGACAGTAATATGTATAGATTAGAGGAGACTCCATGACAGTAATATGTATAGATTAGAGGGGACTCCATTGCATTAATATGTATAGATTAGAGGAGACCCATGACAGTAATATGTATAGATTAGAGGGGACTCCATGGCATTAATATGTATAGATTAGAGAGGACTCCATGACAGTAATATGTATAGATTAGAGGAGACTCCATGACAGTAATATGTATAGATTAGAGGGGACTCCATGACAGTAATATGTATAGATTAGAGAGGACTCCATGGCATTAATATGTATAGATTACAGGGTACTCCATTACATTAATATGTATAGATAAGAGGGGACTCCATGACATTAATATGTATAGATTAGAGAGGACTCCATGGCATTAATATGTATAGATTAGAGGGGACTCCATGACAGTAATATGTATAGATTAGAGGGGACTCCATGGCATTAACATGTATAGATTAGAGGAGACACCATGACAGTAATATGTATAGATTACAGGGTACTCCATGACATTAATATGTATAGATTAGAGAGGACTCCATGACATTAATATGTATAGATTAGAGAGGACTCTGTGACATTAATATGTATAGATTAGAGGAGACTCCATGACATTAATATGTATAGATTAGAGAGGACTCCATGGCATTATTATGTATTGATTAGAGGAGACTCCATGACAGTTATATGTATAGATTAGAGGAGACTCCATGACATTAATATGTATAGATTAGAGGAGACACCATGACAGTAATATGTATAGATTAGAGGGGACTCCATGACAGTAATATGTATAGATTACAGGGTACTCCATGACATTAATATGTATAGATTAGAGAGGACTCCATGACATTAATATGTATAGATTAGAGAGGACTCCGTGACATTAATATGTATAGATTAGAGGAGACTCCATGACATTAATATGTATAGATTAGAGAGGACTCCATGGCATTAATATGTATAGATTAGAGAGGACTCCATGACATTAATATGTATAGATTAGAGAGGACTCCATGACATTATTATGTATAGATTAGAGGAGACTCCATGACATTAATATGTATAGATTAGAGGAGACTCCATGACAGTAATATGTATAGATTAGTAAGGACTCCATGACATTAATATGTATAGATTAGAGAGGACTCCATGGCATTAATATGTATAGATTACAGGGTACTCCATGACATTAATATGTATAGATTAGAGGGGACTCCATGACATTAATATGTATAGATTAGAGTGGACTCCATGGCATTAATATGTATAGATTAGAGGAGACTCCATGACAGTAATATGTATAGATTAGAGGGGACTCCATGGCATTAACATGTATAGATTAGAGGAGACACCATGACAGTAATATGTATAGATTAGAGGGGACTCCATGACAGTAATATGTATAGATTAGAGGGGACTCCATGGCATTAACATGTATAGATTAGAGGAGACACCATGACAGTAATATGAATAGATTACAGGGTACTCCATGACATTAATATGTATAGATTAGAGGAGACTCCATGACATTAATATGTATAGATTAGAGAGGACTCCATGACATTAATATGTATAGATTAGAGAGGACTCTGTGACATTATAATGTATAGATTAGAGGAGACTCCATGACATTAATATGTATAGATTAGAGAGGACTCCATGGCATTATTATGTATAGATTAGAGGAGACTCCATGACAGTAATATGTATAGATTAGAGGAGACTCCATGACATTAATATGTATAGATTAGAGGAGACACCATGACAGTAATATGTATAGATTACAGGGTACTCCATGACATTAATATGTATAGATTAGAGAGGACTCCATGACATTAATATGTATAGATTAGAGAGGACTCCGTGACATTAATATGTATAGATTAGAGGAGACTCCATGACATTAATATGTATAGATTAGAGAGGACTCCATGGCATTAATATGTATAGATTAGAGAGGACTGCATGACATTAATATGTATAGATTAGTAAGGACTCCATGACATTATTATGTATAGATTAGAGGAGACTCCATGACATTAATATGTATAGATTAGAGGAGACTCCATGACAGTAATATGTATAGATTAGTAAGGACTCCATGACATTAATATGTATAGATTAGAGGGGACTCCATGGCATTAATATGTGTAGATTAGAGGGGACGCCATGACATTATTATGTATAGATTACAGGGTACTCCATGACATTAATATGTATAGATTAGAGGGGACTCCACAATATTAATTTGTATAGTTTGGAGGGGACGCCATGACATTATTATGTATAGATTAGAGAGGACTCCATGACATTACTATGTATAGATTAGAGGGAAATCCATGACATTATTATGTATAGATTAGAGGGGACTGCATGACATTAATATGTATAGATTAGAGGAGACTCCATGACATTAATATGTATAGATTAGAGGGGACGCCATGACATTATTATGTATAGATTAGAGGGGACTGCATGACATTAATATTTATAGATTAGAGGGGACTCCATGACATTAATATGTATAGATTAGATGGGACGCCATGACTTTAATATGTATAGATTAGAGGGGACTCCATGACATTATTATGTATAGATTAGAGAAGACTCCATGACATTATTATGTATAGATTAGAGAGGACTCCATGACATTAATATGTATAGATTAGAGTGGACTCCATGACATTAATATGTATAGATTAGAGGGGACTCCATGACAGTAATATGTATAGATTAGAGGGGACTCCATGACAGTAATATGTATAGATTAAAGGGGATGCCATGACATTAATATGTATAGATTACAGGGTACTCCATGACAGTAATATGTATAGATTAGATGGGACGCCATGACATTAATATGTATAGATTAGAGGGGACTCCATGGCATTAATATGTGTAGATTAGAGGGGACGCCATGACATTATTATGTATAGATTACAGGGTACTCCATGACATTAATATGTATAGATTAGAGGGGACTCCACAATATTAATTTGTATAGTTTGGAGGGGACGCCATGACATTATTATGTATAGATTAGAGAGGACTCCATGACATTACTATGTATAGATTAGAGGGAAATCCATGACATTATTATGTATAGATTAGAGGGGACTGCATGACATTAATATGTATAGATTAGAGGAGACTCCATGACATTAATATGTATAGATTAGAGGGGACGCCATGACATTATTATGTATAGATTAGAGGGGACTGCATGACATTAATATTTATAGATTAGAGGGGACTCCATGACATTAATATGTATAGATTAGATGGGACGCCATGACTTTAATATGTATAGATTAGAGGGGACTCCATGACATTATTATGTATAGATTAGAGAAGACTCCATGACATTATTATGTATAGATTAGAGAGGACTCCATGACATTAATATGTATAGATTAGAGTGGACTCCATGACATTAATAGGTATAGATTAGAGGGGACTCCATGACAGTAATATGTATAGATTAGAGGGGACTCCATGACAGTAATATGTATAGATTAAAGGGGATGCCATGACATTAATATGTATAGATTACAGGGTACTCCATGACAGTAATATGTATAGATTAGATGGGACGCCATGACATTAATATGTATAGATTAGAGGGGACTCCATGACATTAATATGTATAGATTAGAGAGGACTCCATGACATTAATATGTATAGATTAGAGTGGACTCCATGATATTAATATGTATAGATTAGAGGGGACTCTATGACATTATTATGTATAGGTTAGAGAGGACTCCATGACATTAATATGTATAGATTAGAGTGGACTCCATGACATTAATATGTATAGATTAGAGGGTACTCCGTGACATTAATATGTATAGATTAGAGGTGACTCCATGACATTAATATGTATAGATTAGAGGGGACTCCATGGCATAAATATGTATAGATTAGAGGGGACTCCATGACATTAATATGTATGGATTAGAGGAGACTCCATGACATTAATATGTATAGATTAGAGGGGACTCCGTGACATTAATATGTATAGATTAGAGGGGACTCCATGACATTAATATGTATAGATTAGAGGGGACTCCGTGACATTAATATGTATAGATTAGAGGGGACTCCATGACATTCATATGTATAGATTAGAGGGGACTCCATGACATTAATATGTATAGATTAGAGGAGACTCCATGACATTAATATGTATAGATTAGAGAGGACTCCATGGCATTAATATGTATAGATTAGAGGGGACTCAGTGTCATTAATATGTATAGATTAGAGGGGACTCCATGACATTAATATGTATAGATTAGAGGGGACTCCATGACATTAATATGTGTAGATTAGAGGGGACTCCATGACATTAATATGTATACATTAGAGGGGACTCCATGATATTAATATGTATAGATTAGAGGGGACTCCATGACATTAATATGTATAGATTAGAGAGGACTCCATGACATTAATATGTATAGATTAGAGAGGACTCCATGACATTAATATGTATAGATTAGAGGGGACTCCATGACAGTAATATGTATAGATTAGAGGGGACTCCATGACATTAATATGTATAGATTAGAGGGTCTACCTGACATTAATATGTATAGATTAGAGAGGACTCCATGACATTAATATGTATAGATTAGAGGAGACTCAGTGACATTAATATGTATAGATTAGAGAGGACTCCATGACATTAATATGTATAGATTACAGGGTACTCCATGACAGTAATATGTATAGATTAGAGGGGACGCCATGACATTAATATGTATAGATTAGAGGAGACTCCATGATATTAATATGTATAGATTAGAGAGGACTCCATGGCATTAATATGTATAGATCAGTGGGGACTCCATGACATTAATATGTATAGATTAGAGGGGACTCCATGACATTAATATCTATAGGTTAGAGGAGACTCCATGACATTAATATGTATAGATTAGAGAGGACTCCATGACATTAATATGTATAGATTAGAGAGGACTCCATGACATTAATATCTATAGATTAGCGGTGAATAAGGGAGAGGGGTATGTGAGAGAGACCTGCAAATATATCAAAGTTTAGTAATGTTTAGGAGGGCAATATCTTTCATAAAAAGAGGAGCAAGAACAAGTCTTGAAGTCGGAAGGAGGAAAATTTAGGGATAATGAAATACCAGAAAACTAGATTGAGTGGTGAAATGGAACAGCCTTCCAGTGAAAGTGATATACTGTTAAGAACATTGCCCAGGATAAGGTCAATTATGGCTATAATAAGGCGTAAGTAGATATAATAGGTAGACTAGATGGCGTTTTTGCTTATCATAGTTTGTGTTTCTCTTGGTCATAATTATATATTTCTGTTTTGTTTTCTTGCTCTTCAGGTGAGAACATCATATTTAGGGCCAGAGTTGTTGGTACCAACCTCCTGAAGAAGCCAGTGGTCAAATGGTTTAAGGGAAAATGGATGGACTTGTCCACCAAAGTGGGGAAACACTTACAACTACAGGAAACCTACGACCGAAACACCAAGGTGATGAGAGATCCTCCTACAGGGAGCAAGATGTTTGTAGTTTTGGTGTTTAGGGTTAAAGAACCACTGATACGCTCTAACGACCTGGGCTAGATGTTTTAATTAGGCATTGAGCACCTCAAACTCCATTAATGACCTTTTCAGAGTGGAGACAAATACTCAGCTAAAAGCCGCTACTTATTTCAAATTGAATATTGCTATTATAAATATGATTTTTTTTATTTATTAATGCATAATCATACAACAATTACTCCTCATGTTAAAGCTTTAACAGTGGCCATTTAAGCCCTCTAATTGCCTCTGCTAAGTTAATTATAATTATTTATTCTGGATATATGAGCAGAATGACCTAATTCGGAGAAGTGAGGAGGATGCATTAGATAATAGGCTAATTTTAAATTTGGCACCAACCCCCTTTCACACACTTGCAACAATTAAAGCATCACTCTTCAGAAGTGTAGACATCACTCTTAATCTTTTGGCTAGGTTACCCATCTCAAACACATACAACAGAGGGATCAAAAATATATATTTGTATGTAATTAACAACTTTGTGCCTTTATATATATATATATATATATATATATATACACACATATATGTCCTCTGGCACTCACATATGCACATTCTCTCTTTTGTTTTCCCGTTTCCTTCCAGATTTACACCTTTGAGATTCATATTATCAAAGCTAAAACCAACTATGCCGGAGGCTACAGATGTGAAGTGTCCAGCAAGGACAAGTTCGACAGCTGCAACTTCAACCTCAATGTCCAAGGTTGGTCAGCCATTGCATGCTGTATCATTTTCTAACCCAGGTGCCAAAACATGACTGGTTGTTCTGAATACCGTTGTTAATTAACAATGGCCATCTGTCTTCTTCATTGTCTTTTTATAACTCATCCCGTAATATCATATATTTAATGTCAGGACGGATGGGACCTTGGAGACTGAGATCTGCTCATTGCAACATAGTAAATATTGCTTTGTAGTTTTCTTATTATTATTTTTAACTTTTATTTGTAACGCGCCAACATATAGTGCTGTACAGGGGATAAGAAAAGGAAAAATACAATGTTAACAAACGGCAGTAGATGGAGGGCCCTGTTTTGAGTTTAGAATCTTTGTAGAAAGTGCTTTTTTCCAAAGTACCTTACACGATTGGAAACTCGCTACATACAATCTAAGGGTGTGGAAGAGGCAGAAACCTTGGCAAGCATAAGCAGATAAAGAAAAGGAGGGTGGGGAAGGTATTGAAAATTTACTTAGGTAGGAAAGTATGCAAAGTTAGAATGGTATTACATTTGGTAGGAGAGGTAAGGGATCTGGACTAAAGTATTTGAGATGAAAGGGCAAGTGTGTGATATGTTATCTGACCCTAGGAAGAGAGAGAGTGATGAGATGGGAATGGGGCATGCAGAAGTCTTTCTGCTTATGCGCTTTGAAAGAGGGGGATATAGAGACTGGAGGCAGGAGAGTAACTCCTGGGAGCGTAAGAGAGGAGAGCATGGAAGGTGAGATTGTTATGTGGAAAAGTTGAGAGACAAACTCATTTATTTGACCTTCATACAGGATGGAGCCTGGGAAGTGGAAACATAAAGGGACACAATAAATGTTTTTTGTTTTATCTAAATGTTTTAATTATATTAATTAATGGTATCCTATGCAATATCATTGTCATATAAACATTATGCTTCACTTGATGCTAAAAATCTCCCAAAGTAACAGATTCTCATCTTCTACAACTTAGCCTCTGTCATCCTGTTCTTTCTAATTAGAGCTGTCATTTGTGACCTAAGGCTACACCCACAAGGGAAGGCTTCATATTACCAGTGTCTCATGCTGCCCAGACACACACCATGTAATTTTCTCTTAGCTGCATGAGACACTGGTAATATGAATCCATTCTCCTCAGTAACATGGCACTCTACATGAGATATAGCAGGAAGAAGGATTGAATCTGTTATTCTGGGAGCTTCTTAGAAGTAAGTCTAGTGTACATTGTATATGACATTCACATAGAGTAGGGTAAAAGGAATTATAGTCAAAGCTTTATATAATGGGTAACACATGTATGTCCAGTATCAAAAATAGAATATTGAAAATATGGGGCTGTATTGTCTCTTTTAAGATACACATATAGTGGATTTAATGCTATAATTACTCTGCTTTACATTCACACTTGCATGGCTTTCTGTTACAGTGCTCCTTTAAACTTATAGGGAGAAAATACATTTTATCACAGGAAATGGTATAAGTTACTTGGGCCAATCATTATGAATTTGGCAAGCACAATACTAGACTAAGCCAGGCTATAACACAGAGGCAACCAAAGGTAGGTCCTGAGTTGCCAGTACATGTACATGGTACATGTCTGAGTATTATTCTGCACATCATATAAGCCTGCACAGATATTTCAATGGCATTTCCATTGGTTGTGGAATTCATACTTCATGTGTACGTTGGGCAACATGTTTAAATGGAGTTAGTAACACTAGACCCTTGTCACACCTACTACACACCGACTGCACATGGTACAGAATGCTATGGTAATGGTACTAATCAATTAGACTCATTCCTGACCATAGCACCCATCCTTCGTTACCTATCCTATGGTGAAGTTATTTCAAGGTTGGATTGTAGACTTTCAAAGCTTTAAAGAGTCAGGGTCTGGTGACATTCTTGGTTCCCTACACCCCTTGTGTAGGCAAATAGTTTGGGATACAGACAGCATGGAGTGTCACGCATTTCACATACTGTAGTTCTTACTCAATGCTGACTATCTCAAGAATACATTTCACAATCTGCTTATGATGTCTTCTGTTTGCAGAGGTGGCCAACACAGATGTTGATATTCGTTCAGCTTTCAGAAGAACGTAAGTATCTCAAGCAAAAATTTATTTTTTTGGATGGGAGTAGTGTATGCTGTGTATGTCCTGATGAGTTTGGGTTTAGAAGGTATTTGAAATAATATTTAGTAATAATATTTGGTGAATGATATTCAGGTATACAGATATTATAACACTTTCGCCTGCTGGAGAAGTCAGCAACAAATTGCAAATGGCAGCCAGCAGATAAAGATGTATCACTCATAGGAAATAAAGGATGCGAAAAGCTACAACTTTGTAGTGAATTGAGGCTTGAAAAAGCACATAAAATGTTTTAATATAATATATATTAATAGTACTAATCAGGACAAATAACTTTTTGAGATTGAATTATTTGAAAAAATGGAAGTAATTTAGTAATTGCATATTTTAAAAATTTGTTCCTTAGCAAAATTTACCAAACAGCTCTGGAAAGTAATCAAATTCTATCAAATCAAATCAACCATATTTATGTTTCTCTATGGAGAGGGTTTGATTATAGTTTGCCAACAATTTTAGCCGACTGCCTGAAGATACCTTAAAGAAAAATGAAGAAGGAAATTGCCAAACATGTTCTAAGACCTCCATATTGACATATGAAGAGCGTGTGCGATTAATGTTATCTAATTGTATTGTGGGCGTAAAATTGAATTTACTACATATTTGACATATTTTATCACTAAGAGCTTTATTGACCGTAAAGTTAGTATTGACTATACATTTTCTTTTAAGCACCAAGCATGACATGTATTAACGTCTTTTTGTGGATTGAAGACATAATGAATGCCATGTTTTGTGTGTCCTTGGTTTAAGCCACATTCTTATTTCCTTAAACATAGATGTTAGGATTTTGAATACAAAGATGGAACTGACTTATAATGATAACAAATATTTTGCTCTAAAACCCATATCTGTGTAAACCACCCAGGAGCATGATACGAACATCCAAAAGAAGGATATCCATTGCCAGGTAGCTATGTTTGCTTCAGCCACCAATATAAATCCTTCCGATGATATATTCCTCCTGATACTGCAATGAAGATTATTCTTGGTTATTCTCTAGAACCATGCGGCTAGGTTAGGATTGGCTAGTTCCAAGTCTACAGTAAATCACTAAGATTCAGTTAATGGTCTTCAATAACTGTCTGGAACATAAAGTTTTAGCTTAGACTTAAACTGATAGTACAAGGCTTGGTTGACCCTTATCCTGGTCTTTATACTTCTAGCAAATTGACTGCAGGCAGAAATACAAAACAAGGCTCACAATTTAGTCCGCCATTTAAAGTGACGCAATAACAATAACTGCAGGACTGAAACGTACATGTATAAGTGTATATAATTACAAACTGTTCACTATTAAAAACATGAATGGAAGCGTTTTATAATTGAGCTTGAAACTTGTATATACAGGACCTCCCTATGTAATGTCATTAATTATCTCTCACAATGTGGGTTTGGAGTGGTTATAATGAAGAGCATGCTCAGTTGAATAAATAATAATAATCAAAGGAACTTTTAGTATCTACAATACATTCTAACTTGGCATGTTCTCCTTTATTAATGGTGTTAAATAAGAAGAGGTAGAGAGGAGGAGATCATTTGTAGACATTATGCTTAGGATACACAAAGTTCAAGCTTAATTGAGTACAAAATTGTTAATAAAAAAGTAAATGCAATTTTGCTCATGTATATTTTTCACAAAGAGCCTGATACTGAATAATGTACCAACTTTAAGCGATAGTAGTTGCCAAAGTTGGAGATTTCTACTAGTCCATAAGTGCAATGAGTGAAAATTTAGTTATATATAGATATGGTAGCTCTTCACATGGCTTTTTATAGCAACAGAGTTATAAAATATTTCAGTACCAAACAACAAAATATTGCAATTCCATCATTTATCATCTGTAGTAAAGTCCGATAATAAATAGATTATAGGATGGCAGGGCATATACATCTTGCATAGAAAAATATTGCATGCAGGAAGGATCAAAGAGCAAGGCCATTTAAAGGGATTTTCTTGTTTTATATAAATGCTTAACTAGGTGAATTATTTGTAAAAAATTTACACTTCACCTACTTCTAGCTCCCAGAGAAAAATATTCTTATTTTCTTGAACCTGCCCCTGTCTCACTGTTCGCTATCGTTTAAAATGCCATGTTTCACAGCTGTGACCTTAAGCCATGCCCACAGTTTTATTGTCTTGTTAAGCTCAGAAACTCAGCATGTGCCGCAGTACATGTAGTTTGAAGAGCCTCCCTGTGGTGCGTCTTTAGGCCACAGCTGTGAAACATGGCACCCTACATAGGAGACAATGGGAAGCACCGTAAGCATCAGTTCCAAAAGTATGAGGGCTTCTTCAAAGTCAGTGAAGTATAAATCTTATATGACAATTACTTTGAGTAGGATAAAATTAAAGTAACCTAGTTAACATATTCATATAAAACAAGAACAACGGCTAAATAATCCCTTTTAAAGGAGAACTGTGGTGACCATCTCTCAGTAGCATTCTGTGATCGCTGATAGGCTAGGACACCAGCCCTACAGTGTATGTGTCTGCATATGCCTAATAACACCTTCCATGTTCCTTTAAGTTCCAACATATATTTTAGAATCCTCTAAAAGAAATGCCAGAGAGATTAAGGTGTACAAAGAGAACATGGGACTGGGTTTCTGAGCTATTAGGAGGAATATTATTCAGTATCATTGGAAGGATTGGACTGTGCTGAGCAAACCCAAAGCACACAGAATTAAAGGCTTCTCCTGCAAGTTGTCTGAAGACTTTCAGTGCAACTTAATTCTGGTGTCTAGCGTGAGAGCGTCCGTCACTGCCACAAACTGCACATTGTCACTTGTAGGTTCATAGAGTTGGTCGTCACCTGTCACCGCTTCCTCCTCACTCTCTGCCCATGGGCTCCGTCACTTTGCATGTCCTGCACACTCAGCTCCTCTCATGTTACGGCTGTCACCCAGAGATTTATGTGACCTCTATATACTGCTACTGTCCGTGTGCCGGGCCCCAGCCATGCAGCAGCGTCCTGCAGAGTGTTAATGATGCTAAACCCATCTCCATTTCCCTGTAGATCCATTTACACACTTTAGTGGCAGTTCTCATGTTTTATTATAATCCTTATTAGATATTTATTATATCTTCTCGCTCCCGTTTAATTTTTCCACTTACAGGACCACTGTGCTGTCATAGTCAGAATGGCTAGTTATTTTACTATTACAATTCCGAATTTATCAATTATAATAGAAAAAAAATCAATATTTAAAGGCATGTGTAAGTGAACTGGATTATGAATTAATAGTGTATGAAAACATTTTTTTCACATGAAAATATCCCAAAATAAACATTAATTAGCTTACCTTGAGGTTAGCAAAAATTCCCATGTTTTTGGGCATTTGCATTTGATTGTGCACACCCCTAGAAAATCCCCCCTCATTGAAATTGAGAATCAGGCTTATACATTGTATCATTCTTCACCTCAGTGGCTTCTGGCATGTGCTCCGTACAGGAACTGCAACAGTTACTTCCTGTTCTCTGTACCAGAAAGGTCAAAATATGTACCCTGCTGTATTTCCTGCGTGTACCCGGCTTATGTAAACGTCCTGTGGGTGTGAAAGGCTGGATTTGACTTTTGTGCAAATAACTTTTTAAGTAAACTGAACTTTTCTATATAACACTACTAATTCTCCTCTATCAGATGCATTCATAATCCAGCTCACTTACATATCCCTTTAAATTATTTGTAAAAGATTACAGTATCAGCTTAAAGCTAACTGCTTATCTTCACCCTGATAAGGTAATCAAGGGGAATGTGAGGGGCTTTGAGATCACTGTGGTAGTACACGTTGCGTCTAAGAATTTAGTAACGGTCTGCTAGACAAGGCCACCAACCCCACTGACCTTATTGTGGGTGGAGTCCAAGTTTAATGTTAAATATTGCTTTTTAAAATCTATACGAAATATATTAATGATTAGTTCCTAATTAAAACATCCAATTGGTGTTGTTCGGTCAGTATATTGGTCCTTCACTTCTGGTCCCCCACTTCTACCTAGTGTGGCTGATTATTCAAGCTTGATTTTTTATCAAGGCTTTATAGGGCAGAAAAGATGGTGCTAGAATTCCTCCAACTGGGGTGTAGGTACTGGGGGGTGGATGATACTCCCCCCCCCCCCCCCCCCGTCCCAGATTATATGGCTAGAAGGTTAATATATGTATATATATATTGTATACAGTACATATATACAGTATATATATATATATATATATATATATATATATATATATATATATACAGCTGTGCTCAAAAGTTTGCATACCCTGGCAGAAATTGGAGAATTTTGGCATTTACTTAAAAAATATGACTGATCATGCCAAAAAAAAAATATTTTATTGAAGGATAAGGATCATATGAAGCCATTTATTAACACATAGTTGTTTAGCTCCTGTTTAAATCATATAATCACTATAATCTCTTCCTCTCCCTCAACAGCATTTCCTGCACCTTTGGCGGCAGTGAATGCTGTGATAGCTGGGTCCCACAAGATCACTTAAGATTATCTTTTGTGATCTTGTGAGACCCGGGTATTAGATTTATCAGGGCAGCCAAAGTGACAGGGGGTGAGGGGAAGCTACTGGGAACTTCTGGGGTGGGTGAGGAAGAGATTGCAGAGTGCTGTTGCACATTGTAATGCCTCTCCCCCTACTAGATATCAAGGATAACGTTCCTACCCCCTATATATAATATAAATATATATATATATATATATATATATATATATATATAGTAGATATATATTTATATATATATATATATATATATATATACACAGTGCAGAGCCACCGATTGTGCAATGCACCTGGTCCCTTGTGTGGTGGGGCCCCAGCCTCATCAGCCCCCTCTTACTACTTACATTGATCAGGGAGTTGTTGTCTCTTCCTCCATGTCTCCCTTGCCTGGGTCTTTCTTCAGAGGCAGGGACTTCCTCAAAGACATCGCTCACAAGTAAGAGGAGGCTGATGAGGCTTGGGTCCATGGAGCATAAACTGGGTGGCATGGATCATAGGCTGGGGGTACATGGAGCATAGGCTGGGGGTCCATGGAGCATAAGTGCTGGGGGCATGAAGCATAGGCTGGGAGCCATGGAGCATAAGCTGGGGGGTATGGAGCATAGGCTGGGGTCCATGGAGCATAAGCTGGGAGGCATGGAGTATAGGCTGGGGACCATGGAGCATAAGCTGGGGGGCATGGAGCATAAGCTGGGGGGCATGGAGCATTGGCTGGGGTCCATGGAGCATAAGCTGAAGGCATGAAGCATAGGCTGAGGGCCATGGAGCATAAGCTGGGAGGCATGGAGCATAACCTGAGGGCCATGGAGCATAAGCTGGGAGCCATGGAGCATAAGCTGGGGGGCATGGAGCATAAGCTGGGAGCCATGGAGCATAAGCTGGGGGGCATGGAGGATAGAACAGTGCCATTGCTCCTCATGTGGTTATAATACAAGCGTTAATTTGGTCACTACTTGGATATGCTCCCCATATTTTATTGGGATTCCTTCTTCTTGGGAAGATTTTAGACTGAAAACAATGCAGCCTCACCCCAGGATGGTAGTTAGCAATTATTGACCATAATAACCCATAAGAAAGAGAGGCTATGCTTGGTTGAAGGATCAGGAAGGCTCGGTGACAGGTAAATAATAAGTTTACCGTAGGAAAACACAATTTTAATAACATTCAATTGATTACATACTTGTTATTACTTGTAGTTTCATATTATACTGTGCCCGCTTAAATACTTTATGGAGCTGTGTATTGTAGACGGTGGGAGAAGAGGCGTGAATGTCCAAAGCAACAGGATGTATGGGAATTTGGAGAATGGATATTGGTTTACTGGAAACTAGAAGAGTTGGTAAATCAGTTGGGTTGATGAGTAATGAATACCAGAGCTGGCCAAGCTGGGTATAAAGTCGTTAGGCACCTAGGATAACAGGGCACAGGGGAGATGGTCAATGGGCAACGTTGGGAGCAGAGCTTGATAATAGGAAGTGGGGATCTGCCCTTTGGAGAGGATGGTATTAAGGAGAGTGAAGACTGCAAAAAATAAACTCAATTGATAGCTGGGTATTGAGGGAGTTGGGAAATCGGGGAATGGGAGCTCAGGAAACCTGTTGGGCTATTGAGTACTGTAGCAGGCATAGGTAGGTACTACTGTGATAGGCATTAAATACAGCTTGGCACAGACTAGACAAGACTTGGATGAGAAGTGATGGCTTCTAAATCAACTGGGCATACTGTTAAAAAGCAGATGTAGAGGAAACTTGCAAGAGGGAGCTGAATACTAGAGAACTAAGTAACGGAGTGGTAATATGAGTCACTGGGTTATATATGTAAACTGTGAGATGGGCATGAGTTGAGTATGAGATGGGCATGAGTTGAGTATGAGATGGGCATGAGTTGGGTATGGGAGGGGCTGAGGCTGGGTAAACATTGTTTCACAGTTTTCTCTCTAAGAAACTAGTAATCCTTTTGCTGCCAGTGAAAGGTTTAAAGATTTCAATGAACAAGTACAATCATGGGGGTAGGAGCCCCCAAAAATCTGGGGGGGGGGGGGGGGGAATAATTCAACTCTACAGGAAGCAGGGGCAGGCCTATTGCTGCAGTGGCCATCATAGTACATAGTACATTTGTGTTCACATTTAAATGTCTAAAACAAGTTAAAAAACGTAGAATTCCGAGAAATACAGTCATTATGTATTATGTGTTATGTATTCTGGGAGCCTGGGCAGGGACATACAAATGCTTCACTCCTGCAATCCATAACAATTTTAAACTATATAACATATATGTCTATATGCCAACTTGTTATGTATAATATATTACATATATATATATAATATATATATATATATATATATATATATAATAAATTATGGGTCACATCTTTCATGGTTAATACATACTCAATAGTGCCTCTAGTGGCCGAATCTAGTAATGCATGATTCATTTTAATTTTGCTATTTTTTTGTGTTCCCTATTCATTCAATCTTGGGGGACTTTGTCCCCCTCATCCCCCCAGTTCCTACACCATGTGTACAATGCACATATAAGCACACACATATCCTGTGTATTTACATTCAAGGCACACGTGATGCCTTCAAGTCAGTGACAGGTGGCCTATTTCATTTGCACTGCTGCCAATGAGGCCGTCAAGTCCATTAAAGGGTTGCTTTAAGCCAATGCTGAAGAGGATCATGGCCTCCCAATCCAGAGAACAGACTGGAGCTGCATGGGAAGTGTCCAAGAACAACAAACAATCTCAGGATGCCTGTTCCCCCCTTCCCCCTCCTTGTGCTTTAGGACCCCTTCATTGTTTGACTATCATTAGAGTGTCTCAGAATGGCTCCTTAAAGAGACAGGACACATGGCCTTCATCAACTGTTTGTGACTGATTCTTTCTCTCTCTGTAGTGGAGATGGAGCTGAGGAGGCTGGTGAGCTGGACTTCAGTGCTCTGCTGAAAAAGAGGTGAGTGTAAGCTTATCTGAAGCCTAATTCTATGGCAAGATTCCTCCTAACTGAATTAGTGAGCTCAACCTCCGGCATTAAGTCTTACATCACCCTACTACTGATATCAATAGCACCCCATACCCAATCCTCTTACACTGCTTTTAATAGCATCCCATACCCAATCCTCTTACATTGTCCTCAATAGTGCCCCATACCCAATCCTCTTACATTGTCCTCAATAGTGCCCCATACCCAATCCTCTTACATTGTCCTCATTAGCACCCCATACCCAATCCTCTCACATTGTCCTCATTAGCACCCCATACCCAATCCTCTTACATTGTCCTCAATAGCACCCCATACTCAATCCTCTTACATTGTCCTCAATAGCACCCCATACCAAATACTCTTACACTGCCTTCAATAGCACCCCATACCCAATCCTCTTACATTGTCCTCAATAGCACCCCATACCCAATCCTCTTACACTGCCTTCAATAGCACCCCATACCCAATCCTCTTACATTGTCCTCAATAGCACCCCATACCCAATCCTCTTACATTGTCCTCAATAGTGCCCCATACCCATTCCTCTAACATTGTCCTCAATAGTGCCCCATACCCAATCCTCTTACATTGTCCTCATTAGCACCCCATACCCAATCCTCTCACATTGTCCTCAATAGTGCCCCATACCCAATCCTCTTACATTGTCCTCAATAGCACCCCATATCCAATCCTCTTACATTGTCCTCAATAGCACCACATACCCAATCCTCTTACATTGTCCTCAATAGTGCCCCATACCCAATCCTCTTACATTGTCCTCATTAGCACCCCATACCCAATCCTCTTACATTGTCCTCAATAGTGCCCCATACCCAATCCTCTTACATTGTCCTCAAAAGCACCCCATACCCAATACTCTTACACTGCCTTCAATAGCACCCCATACCCAATCCTCTTACATTGTCCTCAATAGCACCCCATACCCAATCCTCTTACACTGCCTTCAATAGCACCCCATACCCAATCCTCTTACATTGCCCTCAATAGCACACCATACCCAATCCTCTTACATTGTCCTCAATAGTGCCCCATACCCAATCCTCTTACATTGTCCTCAATAGCACACCATACCCAATCCTCTTACATTGTCCTCAATAGCACCCCATACACAATCCTCTTACATTGTCCTCAATAGCACCCCATACCCAATCCTCTTACATTGTCCTCGATAGTGCCCCATACCCAATCCTCTTACATTGTCCTCAATAGCACCCCATACCCAATCCTCTTACATTGTCCTCAATAGCACCCCATACCCAATCCTCTTACATTGTCCTCAATAGTGCCCCATACCCAATCCTCTTACATTGTCCTCATTAGCACCCCATACCCAATCCTCTTACATTGTCCTCAATAGTGCCCCATACCCAATCCTCTTACATTGTCCTCATTAGCATCCCATACCCAATCCTCTTACATTGTCCTCATTAGCACCCCATACCCAATCCTCTTACATTGGCCTCAATAGTGCCCCATACCCAATCCTCTTACATTATCCTCAATAGCACCCCATACCCAATCCTCTTACATTGTCCTCAATAGTGCCCCATACCCAATCCTCTTACATTGTCCTCAATAGTGCCCCATACCCAATCCTCTTACATTGTCCTCATTAGCACCCCATACCCAATCCTCTTACATTGTCCTCAATAGTGCCCCATACCCAATCCTCTTACATTGTCCTCATTAGCATCCCATACCCAATCCTCTTACATTGTCCTCATTAGCACCCCATACCCAATCCTCTTACATTGGCCTCAATAGTGCCCCAATGTCCAGAACTCTGACACTGCCCTAAAAACACACACTGCATCCAGTATCCCTACACTAAGCACCCTGCTCTCAATACTACTAAACACTTAACACCCTTACAATGCCCTCAGCATCACCCCATACCCAATAATTTTACACTGCCCTCAATAGCATTTGAAATACCCAGATCTTTCTCTACCATCAATAGTGCCCCAACGTTCAGAACCCACACCACATCCAATACCCCTACACTAACCACCCTGCTATCAACGTTAGCCATCTTACAATGACATCAATTGCACCCAACACTCGGAATCTGCCCCATTTAGCACCACAACATCCAGTAATTTTGCATTACCCTCAATGCCACACAGTACCCCCACTCTAGGACGCACCTGTCCTCGAGAGCATACTTTCAATACCACCCCACGCTCCACATTTATACACTAAGCACCCTTAAATGTATATACTACTGAAATAGCACCCCCCCCCCGTTCAACATAGAACCCGCACACCTAACACTCTTACTGCAACCAAAAGCCACCCCACACTCAACACTGATCCCAGTAGCACCCCATACCCAATCCTCTTACATTGTCCTCAATAGCACCCCATACCCAATCCTCTTACATTGTCCTCAATAGCACCCCACACTCAACACTGATCCCAGTAGCACCAAACACTCAGCACTCTTATACTTCTCTGAACAGCCCCCAAACCTAGTACTCTTATCCTACCTTCAATAGCACCCCAACACTCCACATATGCACTGCTGTCCATAGCACCCTCCTATTTGTATTCCAATAACTGTATTTTTTTCTCTTCTCTTTCACCCATTCTGGACACAGAGAGTAAGTTCTTGGTGCCATGCTTGGCCTTGCATGAGTGGCATTTACTGAAGCTTCTGGCCATGCAGTCTAATTATTGAGTGGCTTTAACTGATGACCACTAGCCGCTGCTTTTGCTTTGTGTGGCTCTTAGTATTTGGCTTGCATTGTGGGTCGGTTCTAGCTAGTGAGTCACCTTTGATGAGATCTTCTGGTCATTTATACCCAGATTCCCTTTTCAGTCACGGTTTGGGTGTTTATTAGACTCGATGATGACAAATAAGAGGGAGCACGTAACAGCTGTCCCTGGGAGTGAAGGGCACCTCTCTCAGGAGAGGACAGCTGGTATACACTTGGGTAACAGGATAGTGTGCATCATATGCTGAAAAGGGGGGCTGCTAATTTTAACCCTTGTCAAATATATCTATCATCTGCAAGCAACTTGTGAGAGACCAAAATGGAAGACAGAGAGGGTCAAGTGCGTGGGATTCTGGGTAGTAGGGTTAGGTCTAATTAAGCCTAGTGATAATGAGACAACTGTTAATAGTTATTTAATGCTTGGCTCGTTAGTACCTAACACTGACACACTCATCGGACTAACCAAAACACCTAAAACAGTCGTTAACTCATAATTAATGTTATTTGTTAAGAGACCACTGTAACACCTGGTGCTTTAAAGAGCTGCTATTCTTCTATATTTATAGTATGCTCTTTAAAGGGCAGCTGTTTTCCATTTTTTTCGTTATGATACTTTAAATAATTCAACTTAAAATGAATTTTAGAAAGAAAAACAAATAAACACAATCTTTTAATTTTTAACCTTTATATGCAAATATATTTGGCATTGCTGTCTGTAAGGATCTGAAAAAGAGGTGTCATTGTAACCTAAGGAGCTTTCCATTACAAAGTTGCCTTCTACCACAAAAAGTTGATCAGCAGAAGCCAAAATGGAAGATTCTGTAGCAGTATAATTTCATATAAAAAGTAAATAAACAGAGGAATTATTTGACCTATTGATTGGAACTCTACAGTAAAGAATAATTGCATATAAAAGTAAAAAAATTAAAATTTGTTTATTTTGGTTTATCCAAGATATTCACAGGGAAGCTCATTAGTTTACATGGATATACTCTCCTGGGACAGAAGCAGGTAATAAAGGAAAATGGTCCCTGCAGGTATAATTGCATATACAATTTACAAAATTTAAAGATTGTGTTTATTTTTATTATTTATTCATTAATTTATTCATTGATTAATTGCTATAACTATTGTTATACATTATCAAAGTTATTTAAAATACTGTATACAAAATATGTAACCACGCTGCTCCTTTAATGCATGTGCGACTCTGAACAAACTCGCCCAATTGTGTTGGGTAGATCCACCAGTTGGGTATTTCTCACACACTTCATTTCTTTTGTATTCTTTTGCTTTGTCTACGATGGACACTTTATAAATCTTTCTCTTGCACCTTGAAGGTTGTGTTGCTTCTTGGCCTCTTGCATGCATTATGATGGTGTCTCTATCTCTTTGCCTTGCCTCTCTTGGTCTTTGTCTTGCATTGACTTGTCTTGCTGTCTCTTGCCCCTGGGGATGCGGGTGCCATCTTCGCTGCATGTTTTTCTGAATGCCTCTTTGCAAGTCCAGCAGTTTCCTGCGCTCCGTAAATCGGTAAGACCAGGACCTGTGCAAGAAGATAATCTGGGTGTGGGGGCCTTGGGGGACAATAACTCAAGGATCATGGATATTTTTGACATAAATTAGTTGTAAACTTGTCCTGATGGCCCCAAGACATGGATGTAGGAACCCCAATGTGTTTAAGGAGAAAATCTAGGTGGAGCCTCAACCACTGAGGAGATCATTAGGAGCCAACTTTTCAGAACAACGCTTACAATCCCAATGGTGTCAGTAATATTATTATATATAATTTTAATAGTGCCCTATGAAACAATAACAAATGGATAAATATTTGACATACATTTGAGAAAAGTATAAATAAGTCAAGACAGCACATTTGTACATATATATTGGTACAGGAAGAGATGAGGACAACCTATAACCTAAGAGGTCACTGGGTGGTGGAGACATGAGATGAGGGGACTTGGTCATGGCTAGATGGTAGAGAGTGAAAGAGGGAGAGGTGTGAGTGAACAAGAATAGATAGAAATCGTTGGTGGTGTTAAGGTGGAAAGTGTCTGAAGACTAGTGGAGTGCTATGGAGGAAAGTGGTTGGTATGCTTCTGTAAAAAGGTGGGCTTGAGAATCTGAAGACTAGTGGAGTGTCTAATGAAGTGAGATAGAAATTAGTAGTGGCTCTTGAGAAGTACTGTAAATAACCATGGGAGTTATTTTTGATCGAGAGTAGTAGTTGCTTTTGAGAAGTCCTTTAGGTGACCATGGGAGTAGGTAATAATGGAGAATGAATATCATGGGCAGATTGGGTGTATTTGAAAATCAAAGAGTATAAATGACTCTTATTAAGTCCTGTAAGTAACCATGGGAGTAGGTTTTGATGGAGAGTAGTAGTGGCTCTTGGGATGTCCTTTAGGTGACCATGGGAGTAGGTAATGATGGAGAATGAATACCATGGGCAGATTGGGGTGAATTTGAAAATAACAGTTGAGATACAAGGAGGGACGGTGTTATGGGGGGCTTTGTAAATGAGGTATGAAATTTGTAATTTGCAGTGTAGGGACTGGCAGAGCGGAGCAGCAGATGATGGAAACTGGTTGAGGTACCCATAGTAGTTTTTTAAGGAGGAATCTCAGGAGCCACCGGGTGTTGGGTGTTCACAGTTTGTTATTGTTCCAAGGAGAAGCCCAGATGAGGAGAGCTGTCAGTAGTTTGGGGTTTCGCAAGTATTTTTTGTTTTGTTTTTTAGTACTTCAAATTCTAAGGGTTGGTGAATGGTTTGAGTTTTGTCTGAATATCCAATGTGTCGGTGGGATATGAGATGACCATATAGTCTGCCCTTATTAGGTACATAATCCTCCTAAACCTGCTTGACAGATGGAGGGGATCATGTGCTTCTTCTTATCTATGTTCTTTATTTATCCTTAAACAAAATGTTATCTCTAGAGTCCTACTGGTCTGGATCACTTATCAGGAAATGCTTTAAGCACAATCTCTGCTGAAAAGAAAGTAAGAGACAGATAAAGACGGATAAGAGAGAGCAAGGGGAGATAGAGTGACTGGCCAAGTATTGTGGATAAAGTGAGAGAGACATAGAGAAGGAGGGAGGTTTGACAGAAGGAGAAAATGAAAATAGAGCCGGAGGCCCCGGTCCTGACTCCTGTAGTACACACAGGACACAACCCAGTAATCTTGTTTTTAAAGGGGATTTCTCTCCTACACAACACGTCCTGCCAGGGGCTTAATATCAGCGGCAAATACCACTTGCTGCCTGTAATGTATACTGTGATTTACAAGGACAGAAACTGGACACCAGTCATATTAAGACATGCATTTTGCCCACAAATCTCTCAACACAGTGGCATGAAAAGTGTTTGTAAGTTCATAGAAATATAGAGCCCGATTCAATTGCAAGCCCACATTTCGTGGTGGCCGAATGTCTGCGGGCGTGCTGCAGGCTCCCGTTCATCTATTCAATTGAAGGAGCCCGCAAGTTAGGGGCTGGAAGCTGACTCCGTAAACCATGCACTGGTCCGTAGCAGTTCAGGGCGGGAATATGATCAATTAAACAAGACCGTAACCACCCATTTCAATAGAAAATGAGACCGCCATCATTACAGCAGTAAAACATGGAGGTTACATGTCAATCAATTAGGTTCGGGGGTCCGATATGCGATGGGACTCGCAAACCCTCAGAATCAAAAATAATAAAAATGAATGCTAATACTGTTCAAGTCCATGTTGGTGGCCTGCTATGTATTAACTCATTGATTCCCGAGATCGATATAACCCTGAAATTTAAGAGAAAAAATTATTTTCTTTTAATGCCGATTTGCAGGCTTGAGACTGTTGTGCAATTAGTTATGTCTTTCATCACTTTCCCCGTTATTTAAAGTGCAGTAGTGATGTTATATTTGCATTTACAGTGTGCTACAATCAGGTATTTAACCCCCTTGAGAGTCCTATCTGGTACTCTGAGGATTTTCTCCTTCATTTGCAATTTACAGGTGTGAAAACATTTTCTGGGCTTGGGGAATTGGAGCAATTGAACAGCAATTTGCGATTTTAAAGATTGTAACTCTTGTGGAATTGAAAGATTAAAGGATTCGGGAGGCTGTAAGTCCTGGGTTTAACCATCGCAAAGTTTTCATGGCCGTAACCCGTTCGTAGCACGCAAAAAAACGCCAATTGAATAGCAAATGAACTTGCAGCCTCACTTACAGACTACAGTAACTTGCGATATAGCTCAATTGAATCGGGCTCATAGTATATATATATATATATATATATATATATATATATATAAATATAGTATATAAATAGTACATTTGGGTTAACATATGAATGTCTAAACAAAGTAAAAAAAAAACTTGTTTCCTGCTCAGAATTCTGAGAAATACAGTTATTACACTGCATTCTGGGAACTTAGGCAGGGACATGCAAATGTGCCCACAAAGGTTTCACTCTTGTAATCCATAACCATTTTAAACCCTAAGCTTATGCCCGCTGTATTACACAACTTTGAGCAAAGCTCAGGATGGATTATACACAAGCCAGGAATCCTACCGACGTACAGCTGTTTCAAGGTTACTGCCTCTCATCAGCGTGGGGCTGGATTCTAGCTTGTTTAGTAGATTTTATGTAGAAAGCTGTCAAAAGAAAAGTAAAATAAAATAATATAGAAAGCAGACAAAAAAAAATTGCTTGGCCTTCTCCGTACCCACCTCTAATGTCTTAAAATGGAAGTTTTACTGTCATGGCAGCTTCCATACTCTAGTACAGTCTGCTGAAGTAAAGATTTTCTTTTACAAGATCCTTACAAAGCTCCCTACCCTTGACCTGTTCCTTATCCCAGTGAATAAGCCATTTGTTTGAGATGGTCCTATAAGGGGCTTCCAGGCTCTTAGCCTTTATATGGTTGAGGGTCTACATAGCCACAGTCTAACATACTCTCTCCCGACAGTAATGAGGTGAAGCAGGACAGTGATCCAGGTGTAGACGTCTGGGAGATCCTGAAAGGTGCGCCTCCCTCTGAGTATGAGAAAATTGCCTTCCAGTATGGTATCACCGACCTGCGTGGTCTCCTCAAACGCCTCAAGAAAATGAAGAAAGAGGAGAAAAAGAGCACAGGTGAGAAGAAGAACTGCCCAAGAGGTCATCTTCAAAGGAGTAGTACTGAGTGACAGATAACAAGATGTAGGCCCCTCAGCCATGGTCCAGATCTGATTAACAGAAGGGTGGTCCCAGCCCATTGTGGAGATAGGGGTTGGCCGCAGGTATAAGGGTTGTAGTCATTTGCAAAGGTCAAGACTACCAGCAGAGAGCATAAACTAGAGACATAGCAGATGGTCGATGCAGACATTGGTCAAGGTCATGGTCAGTAGTCAAGGTGGACAGTATTAAACCTATGCTTGGACAAGGTATCTACAGACTGGTACTCTTTTATTGACTGTTCCTGTTCCATAACTGATTATTGACCAGGCATGTGTCTTTGGACGCAATCTTGGTGATTGCATTGGAATGACGTTCCCTGCACCTGCATTGTGATGAACATCAAGTCGTGGGCTAGGAGTAGGAACAGGACCTGGTGTGGAGCTAAGGGATGCAATGATCAGCAAGTCTTGGGCTAGCAGGAGGAATACGACCTGGTATGGAGCTTAGGGATGCAATAAGCAGCAAGTCGCGGGCTAGGAGTAGAAATACAACCTGGTTTGGAGCTCAGGTATGCAATGAGCAGCAACTCATGGGTTAGGAATAGGAATAGGGCCTGGTGTGGAGCTTAGGGATGCAGTGAGCAGCAAGTCGTGGGCTATGAGTAAGAATACGACCTATTGTGGAGCTTAGGGATGCAATGAGCAGCAAGTCGTGGGCTAGCAGAAGGGATACAACCTGGAATTGAGCTCAGGGATGCAATGATCAGGAACTTATGGGTTAGGAATAGGAACAGGAGCTGGTGTGGAGCTAAGGGATTAAAGTAACAGGAACTCGTGGGTTAGGAATAGGAATAGGGCCTGGTGTGGAGCTTAGGGATGCAATGAGCAGCAAGTCGTGGGCTAGGAGTAGGAATACAACCTAGTGTAGAGCTTAGGGATGCAATTATCAGCAAGGTGTGGGTTAGCAGTAGGAATACAACCTGGTGTGGAGCTCAGGGATGCAATGATCAGCAAGGTGTGGTCTAGCAGGAGGGATACAACCTGGAATGGAGCTCAGGGATGCAATGAGCAGGAACTCGTGGGTTAGGAATAGGAATAGGACCTGGTGTGGAGCTAAGGGATTCAATGAGCAGGAACTCGTGGGTTAGGAATAGGAATAGGACCTGGTGTGGAGCTTAGGGATGCAATGAGCAGCAAGTCGTGGGCTAGGAGTAGGAATACAACCTGGTGTGGAGCTGGTGGTGATGTGGGTAGGAACACACAATATTGAGAAATCATGGCTACTGAAGTAACCCACTCTAACAATGTGCATGCTGTAAAGGGTCACTTAGGATTTATTTCTCTAAGTAATTTACTGCAACAATATATTTATTAGAAGCAATTGACAGCCTGGCAATAGATGGCTTCAAGCCCTACCCACAAAAGTCTATGCTTGAGTTGTGTATACCACAAAGGAGCTGTGCCAGGTCAAAGAAAAGTGAGAATCTGATTGGTTGGTAGCGCTTATACACAGAAACAGGACATTAGTGGAGGTGTGGAAAAAGCTTTGCAGGTGAGTAACAGGGTGGGATCATTGTAGTGATGCTCTGCAGGAGTGTAACAGGGTGGGATCATTGTAGTGATGCTCTGCAGGAGTGTAACAGGGTGGGATCATTGTTGTGATGCTCTGCAGGAGTGTAACAGGGTGGGATCATTGTTGTGATGCTCTGCAGGAGTGTAACAGGGTGGGATCATTGTAGTGATGGTCTGCAGGAGTGTAACAGGGTGGGATTATTTTTGTGATGCTCTGCAGAGGTGTAACAGTGTGGGATCATTGTTGTGATGCTCTGCAGGAGTGTAACAGGGTGGGATCATTGTAGTGATGCTCTGCAGGAGTGTAACAGGGTGGGATCATTGCAGTGATGCTCTGCAGGAGTGTAACAGGGTGGGATCATTGCAGTGATGCTCTGCAGGAGTGTAACAGGGTGTGATTGCAGAGAGACCAGTGATGTATATGCGTGGTTCTATTCTACAAATTATCATTATTCCTTCAGCCTTCCTGAAGAAGCTGGACCCGGCCTACCAGGTGGAGAAAGGTCAGAAGATGAAGCTCGTGGTGGAAGTGGCCAATCCTGATGCAGAGGTCAAATGGCTGAAGAATGGTCAGGAAATCCGTGTGAGTGGCAGGTAAGTGATGGAGAGTAGACAGGTCCAGGAAACTTAAAGGGGCCAGCAAAAGTCTAATCATTATAGTAGAGTAAAGACTTAGCAATTTGAAGTCATTTAAAAAATTTAACCTAAAAACTGTTTTGATTTACTAAATTTTCCCTGTCACTCAGCTCAAGAGATCCTCCGATCAGACTGTTCTTATTATCACTAACTTAATGCACCATTGGACTAATGGCTTCCTTTTGCATAGGACTTCTGAGCTATCAATAGAGTCTGACTGTTTGCAGATTAACAGCTCAGAAGCCCAATGCAAAAGGTAGTCATTAATCAAGATAGCCATTCAACAGTTACAAGGTGATTTTAAGACTGAATTAAATAAAATCAAATTGTAATTAAATTTAATTGTACCATTAAACACCTCCGTAATTATTACTATTTTATTCATCTGGACATGCTTAATCAATGCTAATATTATTTAACTGCTGTTGATAAAACCATTACCTGAGAGGATTAATTTATACATAAATTAACTTTAACTTTTATATGTATACATAATTGCAATTGTGTTGATTTTGTTTCTGTAATACTGGGACCTTTTCAGTGTCACTTTAAATAAAATCAGATTGCAAGCTCTTTTATCATTTTTGGGGTGCGGCCATCATTTGGATAATCTTCTATGTTTGGTGCAGTTAAGTTATTTTGCCCTAATTATGTCTATGTTTTTTTTCTCTCTTTTTCTTTGTTATTGTGAAACAACCTCCGGCTCGTTAGCAAGTAAGTAATGTTTTATTTCTATAACAATAACAAGCTTATCCTGAAAGGTCCAAAAATCACAAGCACCCTCAGCTGGTTATACACTCTGTTAGACATTCTAACCGCACATGGAAAAAGTGTATAACACATTATAGCAGTGACAAGAATATTTATGTATTTAGAGGGAGCTTGTCATTTATGGTCCCTTCAGGATCTCAGAATGCTTTATATTAAGAACTAATTTGTGTATGATAGAATGGACTTGTTGTTGGTTGAGGAACTCAATACTGAACCCAAGAACTGACACTCTGTGTTTTATAAATGGAAATGCTCTGTCTTTTTCTGTATAAATAGTCATTTAATTTTTTATAAAATTAAATATAAAATATATTTGAGAGAAAAAGTTGTAATATTTTAATATGTATTTAAAGTAAATAAAGGCTGTACATTTAAAAAGAAAAGAAGCAAGAGCTAGAGTCCTAAGAACAAAGGCTAAGCACCAGAACCCACAACAGGCCAACAGTCAGGGTTAAAGGAGGCTCTTAATCAGGGGCGGCGCTACCAGTGGTGCACTGCATCAGGGCTCTTGTCTAGGTGGACCAAGTGCTATGTGGGCACCCTGGGTCTGTGCCTGTTAAAAAAGAGCATTTCTATTAAAGCTCCAAGAGGTGGCAGTGTGGAGCAGTTTAGAACTCTGGGGAGATGTATGAAGGAAAAGGTGAGAGAGCAAAGGGTTGCAAAGTGACAGCAAAGTATAGGGGTAGGAGTAGGAATATGACCTGGTGTCGAGCTTAGGAATGCAATGATCAGCAAGTCTTGGGCTAGCAGTAGGATTACAACCTGGTATGGAGCTTAGGGATGCAATAAGCAGCAAGTTGCGGGCTAGGAGTAGGAATACGACCTAGCGTGGAGGCTAGGGATGCTTATTGCAGGCTGGGTCTGTGCCTGTCTAAAAGAGCATTTCTTTTGAAGCTCCAAGAGCTGGCAGTGTGGAGCAGTTTAGCACTCTAAGAAGAGATGAGAGAGCAAAGGGTTGCAAAGTGACAGCAAAGTATAGGGGAGCAAAGAAAATAGGGATGGGTGCTAAGTGGGGTTGTGCTGTGTGTGGGGAAGAAAAGGACTGGGTGCTATGTAGGGATGGATTCTAAGAGGGGTGGGTGCTGTGTGGGTGCGCATGTTATATATGTAATAGATGCCGGTCCTCACACCCCACTTTCTTTCTGTCTGTACTTCAGATATATCTTTGAGAATATTGGTAACAAGAGGATCCTGACCATCAATCACTGCTCCCTGGCTGATGATGCGGCCTACCAATGTGTGATTGGAGACGAGAAATGTTTCACAGAGCTGTTTGTGAAAGGTCAGTCTTGGAGTTGGGTTGGCCAAGTGGGTCCAATATGATCCCCAAACCGAGGAACCCCATCATATAAAAGGCATTTGCAGTAAATCCTCGGTGTCAACGCGTACGGTTAAATCTCACGTGGTTCCAACTCACACTTGTATAATAAACCAAGCAGATAATTACCCAGTGCCATGAAATTCAGCAAAATCGAGTTCATTCAGTAAATTCATATCGATATCCAACGATATGGAATGTTTTGTTGTAGGGAAGACACATGAGGGTTGTTGGGTTATAATAGGGACGTTTCTTAGTTCTTAAGATATTTTTAGGTAGGAAATATTTCAGTAGTTCTTTGAAGTCTTGACTGTTGAGATGGCGGGTGAAGGAGGTGAGAGTAGGAACATGTGGGACATTCTACGGCATCACCTTCCAAAGGCAACGGGCAATTAGTGAGGACCTAAGATATGTATAGCGGAGAGGAGACATTTCGAAGACAAGCACAAGTGACAAACAAGAATATAATGATGTATGAGATGCAAGACAAAAAAGGAGCCGAGGAATGAATAACCTTGGAAGAGGAGAGTGGGATGTCCATAGTTATGCATGACTTAATCATGAAGAAACTAAGTATTTGTCTGGAGATGGCACATTAGAGAGAAGGATGTTACAGTACTCATGGAAGGGGACTTTTATGGTATAAATTAAAGTGTTAACTGCAGGACCAGTAATAGTTATTGCATATTATTATAAGATAAAAGCAGAACTTTTTTCCAATTAATTATATGTAAGTTGAGATTAGTTTTGCTGGTGCAACTGGTGTTGTTCACTTTGATATAGAAAATGTCACTTCCTAAACCTACCCCCTAACCCTCTAACCCTAACCCCCTAAACCTCACTTCCTAACCCTGTTACCCTAAACCTCATTTCCTAACCCTGTAACCCTAACCCTAATCCTCACTTCCTAACCTCCTAACCCTCTATTCCGAATGACTTACCAGGCATACTAGCCCATCTCAGCTAGATGGGGACCCGAGAGCTCCCGCATTCCTACAGTCGTTGGCGGCACGCTTCCAGCGCTACAACAAATGCGCACATAAAACAGGATAGGTCCCACTGAACTTATGGCGCACTTACAAGTGAAACTGCTGAAGCTCAGCTAAGAAATTAGAGTTGAAATCCTAACACAGAGCCCCAATAAATATATATTTATATGATTAAACAATACAGTACAAACAGCACCCTATGACATAACTAAATAAAAAATGCAATTACATTTGAACAGAGAATAGATTTAGATATGTAAGAAGTATATGTACATATGTAACATAATACATATTATATTAAATCAGCCATTCACATTTTGTAGGAATACCCCCTCCCCATGTATATGGTAACCTTCTACATAGTCACCTTTCTCCCTCCTATATATTTCTCCCTCCTATCTCTTTCTCCTTCCTACCTCCTCTCCCAGCCAGTTCTTCACATGTTGATTTCTCTGTCCTGTCCCTGCCACTCTCTTCTGCTTCCACTCCCTGGGGGCTGACACCTACAGCAGTGGCTCCATGCAGTTCTATGAAGGCTGCTTCACTGCTCCTCATGGGTGTGATATAACAGGGGGAGGAGCATAACTTAAAGAGGCAGATTACATCACTGCGCACCAAAAACTTTTAAGTGCTTTGGACCTTTATAGTCCTTAAGCAAAGATTTTGGTGCCTCCATATATATCTAATTTAAAATATAAAGAATAATAAACGTTACCAGATTCTGATTTTGTTGTATTCCCAAGACTAATGTATACCATTAACCTCTATTATTACTATTTTATTATTATTTTAATTATTGTATATATATATATATATATATATATATATATATATATATATATATATATAATATATAAATAGTACATTTGTGCACATGTGAACATCTAAAACAAGTTAAAAAACTAATTTCCTGCTCAAAATTCCAAAAAATACAGTTATTACACTGCATTCTGGGAAGCTGAGCAGGGACATGCAAATGTGCCCACCAATGCTTCGTTCTTCCATCCATAACCATTTTAAACATGGCTTCCTTTAAGCTTATGCCCGCTGCATTACAGAGCTTTTATATAATTTCACATATGGTGGGCTGAAGAGTGATAGAAGCCCTGCACTGTACAGAGTACAGTAGTACAAACAATGAATAGTACATTAGTGATTCTATTTGAATGTTAATAAACTTATTTCCTGCTCAAATTTCTCAGAAATACAGTTGATGCACTGCATTCTGGGAAAACTGGGCAGGGACATGCAAATGAGACCACAATGCAGGCTCACTCTGTTAATCCATAACCACTATATACATGGCTCCTTTTAAGCTTATGCTTACTGAATTTCACAGTTTTCGGCATAGCAACGATTGAATTTTTCACAAACCAGGTCACTTACCCACATACAGAACTGCCGATCATCAGTGTGGGGCGAGCGCCTGGTTTGTATCACCAATGTGCTATTTTGTGGAACCTGGTTCAGCTGCACCATTTGTAGTTTAGCACCATATGGTCCATAGTAAATCTGTGAAATGGAATTTTTTTGTGGTGCCCCCTTTCCCTTGATGCCATAAGCAGGTGCTTATTTTGCCTAATGGTTAATCCAGCCTTGGTTGTTAAACATAACTTTTATAGTTAGGAAACAAACCCTTTCCCACCCTTTCCTCCCCTAGTGGGAGATGATTCATGTAAATGCAGCAAAGAGGGAAGTATAAAAGGCCATATAATACTGCATATGTATTAAACCACAAAGTAGTGATATTAATTTTAAATGCAGCGCTCGGTAGGACAAAACAAATAGTTCAGAGAGAGGAAGAGAGTTAATAATGCTCACACTAAAAAATTACACCAAGAAGAAGAAGTAATGACCCTTAGTTGCAAGGGAAATGCTACAGAAAACAGGGCCACTGAATGCTTGTACAATAGTAATAATGGTATTGAGAGCAGATTGAAAGGTAACCCACAATAACATTTCAAATAAGTGTCTGATACATATAGCAATGTCTCTGACCTGTGGTCATGTCCAAAGCAGCAGTTAGATTCAAAAGCTAAAGAGGACAAGTAATATGTTATAGAAACCAGGGCCACAGGACTTTTGTATAATGACAATAACAGTCATAAACAAAAGAGCAGACTTAAAGATAAACAACAGTGAAATTCAGATACAATTTCTTAGTGGGGAAGCACATGGACACCACCTGCAAATAGATATCCATGGCCACTGCTGTAATAGTTGAGCAGCCATGTGACCGACTCTGATAACAGATCTAGTTAGGAGGTGAGGCTGGATCCTGTGTAAAATCTGATGCATTATCATCCAGTTGATCCATATTCATGTCTGATATTAATACTGGATCTGCTTCATTGTTAATATCATGCTGCTCCATGTGTGTCTGGGGGGCAACTTGGGCTGAGAGTACAATGTTGCTTCTGTTCATCAGAACCAACTTATTATTTCTCTTGTGATAGATATGAGTTTTGCACTGAAGTATTTATCAGGATGACATATTTTATGATCTGCAGAGCTGCAGCTCATGCAGGAAATGAGGCTGTAAAATATTTCACCTGCCAGGCTGGAAGAGATTAGCTAGGCCTCAAATTTGACACAGGCTTATAGACCAGAACTGCCTCTATTTTTAAGAAATACTGGTACGTATCAGTTTTAGGCAGTGTCGGGAAACCTCCTGTCCCAATATTATTGCTGGATGGCTGAAATAGAAGCTGGTTTTAAGCAGATTGTGAGCAGCCCTCCTGTAACTCAGTGAAAACATAGCCTTCCATCTTGGCAGTCGGCTCCACCCCCCAGCATAAAATAATTTTTAGGGTAAATCTTAACAGACTCTGCTGGTGCATAGAAATTAACATGATAGTAACATTTTCCTGACTAGGAGCTTAATTAAGCAGGGGAAAAGTCATAAGACTAATGGTAATTTAAAAATGATATATTGTAATTCTTTTTGGATTCTGGAGACATTCATGACTTTCTGTGTGAAAGAGGAGTGTTTACATTTCTGGAGAGCAGGTTGTAGTTGTCAAATTCAATAACATCCATTTAGAAAACAATTCCACATCAACCTTTTCCCTACTCCACCAACACCAGCTAGACTGATCAGTAAAAGGCACGCCCATTTGGGTCTAGCTAAGACATGACAACAAGATGGAATCCTCTGTACATAAACAGAGTTTTCAAAAAATATGCTCATGAGTCGCTATTGTTGGTTTGTTACATAGTTCATAAATGTGCAGTTTTTTTGAACGACGGTGAGTGGTCTCCTACTTACAAATCATTCCTACTTTATTTTGCAGAACCCCCAGTTCAGGTTCTCCGCCCCTTGGAGGACCAAGCAGTGACGGTGGGTGAAAGAGTGGAGTTCGAATGTGAGGTATCGGAAGAAGGTGCCCAGGTGAAATGGTAAGGGGATAAAACCAACAAATAATGCTGAGCACTGAGAACTAAATTGTCCTTTACAGAGGAAGTTCCAAATCTGGTATAGGTAATGATGTTTGAATTAAATTACATTCAAATGGGCAATTTTTACCTGTCAGTCTTTATAATCCACCCCACAGTGGATCTTTTATAATTTAGTTGCTAATTACCTCTTGGGGGAGTCTAGCTACATTGCACTATACAACATTGAGAATAATGAGTGCACAGAACCTAAGAAGTAATTAGTCTGATTATTCCATGAAATCTGCACATGCTCATTCTTCTCAATGCCTGATGGCTTTTGACAGCAAGCAAGGTCCATGTGGTAATTATTAATGAATGGCAATCATTGCTCTGATAAAGGTAATAACAGAGCATGGTTGGTATGGCAAGTTCCAATATGTTTACTGTAAGAAAATGTAATTGTCCGGTATGTTAATTATCTTGGGAAGGGGCTTCTCTCTTCCATTGTGATGTGAGCATGTGTGGCCACACCTCCACATGATGTCAGCATGTCTCCTGCCAAACAAGGGGAGTCATGTGCATTGAGGAGCAGGGATTCTAGAGAGTTAGAGAAAGACAGGGAGAGAGTGTGGGGTATAGAGGAAGGTAGAGACAGTGAGAGTGTGAGGGGTAGAGGAAGGTAGAGACAGTGAGAGTGTGAGGGGTAGATGTAGGTAGAGACAGTGAGAGGAAGGTAGAGACAGTGAGAGTGTGAGGGGTAGAGAAAGGTAGAGACAGTGAGAGTGTGAGGGGTAGAGAAAGGTAGATACAGTGAGAGTGTGAGAGGTAGAGGAAGGTAGAGACAGTGAGAGTGTGAGGGGTAGAGAAAGGTAGAGACATTGAGAGTGTGAGGGGTAGAGGAAGGTAGAGACAGTGAGAGTGTGAGGGGTAGAGAAAGGTAGAGACAGTGAGAGTGTGAGGGGTAGAGAAAGGTAGAGACATTGAGAGTGTGAGGGGTAGAGGAAGGTAGAGACAGTGAGAGTGTGAGGGGTAGAGAAAGGTAGAGACAGTGAGAGTGTGAGGGGTAGAGGAAGGTAGAGACAGTGAGAGTGTGAGGGGTAGAGGAAGGTAGATACAGTGAGAGTGTGAGAGGTAGAGGAAGGTAGAGACAGTGAGAGTGTGAGAGGTAGAGGAAGGTAGATACAGTGAGAGTGTGAGAGGTAGAGGAAGGTAGAGACAGTGAGAGTGTGAGGGGTAGAGGAAGGTAGAGACAGTGAGAGTGTTAGAGGTAGAGGAAGGTAGAGACAGTGAGAGTGTGAGGGGTAGAGGAAGGTAGAGACAGTGAGAGGAAGGTAGATACAGTGAGAGTGTGAGGGGTAGAGGAAGGTAGAGACAGTGAGAGTGTGAGGGGTAGAGGAAGGTAGAGACAGTGAGAGGAAGGTAGATACAGTGAGAGTGTGAGGGGTAGAGGAAGGTAGAGACAGTGAGACTGTGAGGGGTAGAGGAAGGTAGAGACAGTGAGAGGAAGGTAGATACAGTGAGAGTGTGAGGGGTAGAGGAAGGTAGAGACAATGAGAGTGTGAGGGGTAGAGGAAGGTAGAGACAGTGAGACTGTGAGGGGTAGAGGAAGGTAGAGACAGTGAGAGGAAGGTAGATACAGTGAGAGTGTGAGGGGTAGAGGAAGGTAGAGACAGTGAGAGTGTGAGGGGTAGAGGAAGGTAGAGACAGTGAGAGGAAGGTAGATACAGTGAGAGTGTGAGGGGTAGAGGAAGGTAGAGACAGTGAGACTGTGAGGGGTAGAGGAAGGTAGAGACAGTGAGAGGAAGGTAGATACAGTGAGAGTGTGAGGGGTAGAGGAAGGTAGAGACAATGAGAGTGTGAGGGGTAGAGGAAGGTAGAGACAGTGAGACTGTGAGGGGTATAGGAAGGTAGAGACAGTGAGAGGAAGGTAGATACAGTGAGAGTGTGAGGGGTAGAGGAAGGTAGAGACAGTGAGAGTGTGAGAGGTAGAGGAAGGTAGAGACAGTGAGCGTGTGAGGGGTAGAAGAAGGTAGAGACAGTGAGAGTGTGAGGGGTAGAGAAAGGTAGAGACAGTGAGAGTGTGAGGGGTAGAGGAAGGTAGAGACATTGAGAGTGTGAGGGGTAGAGGAAGGTAGAGACAGTGGGAGTGTGAGAGGTAGAGGAAGGTAGAGACAGTGAGAGTGTGAGGGGTAGAGGAAGGTAGAGACAGTGAGCGTGTGAGGGGTAGAAGAAGGTAGAGACAATGAGAGTGTGAGGGGTAGAGGAAGGTAGAGACAGTGAGAGTGTGAGAGGTAGAGGAAGGTAGATACAGTGAGAGTGTGAGAGGTAGAGGAAGGTAGAGACAGTGAGAGGAAGGTAGATACAGTGAGAGTGTGAGGGGTAGAGGAAGGTAGAGACAGTGAGAGTGTGAGGGGTAGAGGAAGGTAGAGACAGTGAGAGGAAGGTAGAGACAGTGAGAGTGTGAGGGGTAGAGGAAGGTAGAGACAGTGAGAGTGTGAGGGGTAGAGGAAGGTAGAGACAGTGAGAGGAAGGTAGATACAGTGAGAGTGTGAGGGGTAGAGGAAGGTAGAGACAGTGAGAGTGTGAGAGATAGAGGAAGGTAGAGACAGTGAGATTGTGAGGGGTAGAGGAAGGTAGAGACAGTGAGAGTGTGAGGGGTAGAGGAAGGTAGAGACAGTGAGAGTGTGAGAGGTAGAGGAAGGTAGAGACAGTGAGAGGAAGGTAGATACAGTGAGAGTGTGAGGGGTAGAGGAAGGTAGAGACAGTGAGAGTGTGAGGGGTAGAGGAAGGTAGAGACAGTGAGAGGAAGGTAGAGACAGTGAGAGTGTGAGGGGTAGAGGAAGGTAGAGACAGTGAGAGGAAGGTAGATACAGTGAGAGTGTGAGGGGTAGAGGAAGGTAGAGACAGTGAGAGTGTGAGGGGTAGAGGAAGGTAGAGACAGTGAGAGGAAGGTAGATACAGTGAGAGTGTGAGGGGTAGAGGAAGGTAGAGACAGTGAGACTGTGAGAGATAGAGGAAGGTAGAGACAGTGAGAGTGTGAGGGGTAGAGGAAGGTAGAGACATTGAGAGTGTGAGGGGTAGAGGAAGGTAGAGACAGTGAGAGGAAGGTAGAGACAGTGGGAGTGTGAGAGGTAGAGGAAGGTAAAGACAGTGAGCGTGTGAGGGGTAGAAGAAGGTAGAGACAGTGAGAGTGTGAGGGGTAGAGAAAGGTAGAGACATTGAGAGTGTGAGGGGTAGAGGAAGGTAGAGACATTGAGAGTGTGAGGGGTAGAGGAAGGTAGAGACAGTGGGAGTGTGAGAGGTAGAGGAAGGTAGAGACAGTGAGAGTGTGAGGGGTAGAGGAAGGTAGAGACAGTGAGCGTGTGAGGGGTAGAAGAAGGTAGAGACAGTGAGAGTGTGAGGGGTAGAGGAAGGTAGAGACAGTGAGTGTGTGAGAGGTAGAGGAAGGTAGATACAGTGAGAGTGTGAGAGGTAGAGGAAGGTAGAGACAGTGAGAGGAAGGTAGATACAGTGAGAGTGTGAGGGGTAGAGGAAGGCAAAGACAGTGAGAGGTAGAGGAAGGTAGAGGAAGGTAGATACAGTGAGCGTGTGAGGGGTAGAAGAAGGTAGAGACAGTGAGAGTGTGAGGGGTAGAGAAAGGTAGAGACAGTGAGAGTGTGAGGGGTAGAGGAAGGTAGAGACATTGAGAGTGTGAGGGGTAGAGGAAGGTAGAGACAGTGAGAGTGTGAGGGGTAGAGGAAGGTAGAGACAGTGAGCATGTGAGGGGTAGAGGAAGGTAGATACAGTGAGAGTGTGAGGGGTAGAAGAAGGTAGAGACAGTGAGAGTGTGAGGGGTAGAGGAAGGTAGAGACAGTGAGAGTGTGAAAGGTAGAGGAAGGTAGATACAGTGAGAGTGTGAGGGGTAGAGGAAGGTAGAGACAGTGAGAGTGTGAGGGGTAGAGGAAGGTAGAGACAGTGAGAGTGTGAGGGGTAGAGGAAGGTAGAGGCAGTGAGAGGAAGGTAGATACAGTGAGAGTGTGAGGGGTAGAGGAAGGTAGAGACAGTGAGACTGTGAGGGGTAGAGGAAGGTAGAGACAGTGAGAGGTAGAGGAAGGTAGAGACAGTGAGCGTGTGAGGGGTAGAAGAAGGTAGAGACAGTGAGAGTGTGAGGGGTAGAGAAAGGTAGAGACAGTGAGAGTGTGAGGGGTAGAGGAAGGTAGAGACAGTGAGAGGAAGGTAGATACAGTGAGAGTGTGAGGGGTAGAGGAAGGTAGAGACAGTGAGAGTGTGAGGGGTAGAGGAAGGTAGAGACAGTGAGAGTGTGAGAGGTAGAGGAAGGTAGATACAGTGAGAGTGTGAGAGGTAGAGGAAGGTAGAGACAGTGAGAGGAAGGTAGATACAGTGAGAGTGTGAGGGGTAGAGGAAGGTAAAGACAGTGACAGGTAGAGGAAGGTAGAGGAAGGTAGATACAGTGAGAGTGTGAGAGGTAGAGGAAGGTAGAGACAGTGAGAGGAAGGTAGATACAGTGAGAGTGTGAGGGGTAGAGGAAGGTAGAGACAGTGAGAGGAAGGTAGATACAGTGAGCGTGTGAGGGGTAGAAGAAGGTAGAGACAGTGAGAGTGTGAGGGGTAGAGAAAGGTAGAGACAGTGAGAGTGTGAGGGGTAGAGGAAGGTAGAGACATTGAGAGTGTGAAAGGTAGAGGAAGGTAGAGACAGTGGGAGTGTGAGAGGTAGAGGAAGGTAGAGACAGTGAGAGTGTGAGGGGTAGAGGAAGGTAGAGACAGTGAGCGTGTGAGGGGTAGAGGAAGGTAGATACAGTGAGAGTGTGAGGGGTAGAAGAAGGTAGAGACAGTGAGAGGGTGAGGGGTAGAGGAAGGTAGAGACAGTGAGAGAGTGAGAGGTAGAGGAAGGTAGATACAGTGAGAGTGTGAGAGGTAGAGGAAGGTAGATACAGTAAGAGTGTGAGGGGTAGAGGAAGGTAGAGACAGTGAGAGTGTGAGGGGTAGAGGAAGGTAGAGGCAGTGAGAGGAAGGTAGATACAGTGAGAGTGTGAGGGGTAGAGGAAGGTAGAGACAGTGAGAGTGTGAGGGGTAGAGGAAGGTAGAGACAGTGGGAGGTAGGTAGATACAGTGAGAGTGTGAGGGGTAGAGGAAGGTAGAGACAGTGAGACTGTGAGGGGTAGAGGAAGGTAGAGACAGTGAGAGGTAGAGGAAGGTAGAGACAGTGAGCGTGTGAGGGGTAGAAGAAGGTAGAGACAGTGAGAGTGTGAGGGGTAGAGAAAGGTAGAGACAGTGAGAGTGTGAGGGGTAGATGAAGGTAGAGACAGTGAGAGTGTGAGGGGTAGAGGAAGGTAGAGACAGTGAGAGGTAGAGGAAGGTAGATACAGTGAGAGTGTGAGGGGTAGAGGAAGGTAGAGGCAGTGAGAGGAAGGTAGATACAGTGAGAGTGTGAGGGGTAGAGGAAGGTAGAGACAGTGAGAGTGTGAGGGGTAGAGGAAGGTAGAGACAGTGAGAGGTAGAGGAAGGTAGAGACAGTGAGCTTGTGAGGGGTAGAAGAAGGTAGAGACAGTGAGAGTGTGAGGGGTAGAGAAAGGTAGAGACAGTGAGAGTGTGAGGGGTAGAGGAATGTAGAGACATTGAGAGTGTGAGGGGTAGAGGAAGGTAGAGACAGTGGGAGTGTGAGAGGTAGAGGAAAGTAGAGACAGTGAGAGTGTGAGGGGTAGAGGAAGGTAGAGACAGTGAGCGTGTGAGGGGTAGAAGAAGGTAGAGACAGTGAGAGTGTGAGGGGTAGAGGAAGGTAGAGACAGTGAGAGTGTGAGGGGTAGAGAAAGGTAGAGACAGTGAGAGTGTGAGGGGTAGAGGAAGGTAGAGACAGTGAGAGGTAGAGACAGTGAGAGGAAGGTAGAGACAGTGAGAGTGTGAGGGGTAGAGGAAGGTAGAGACAGTGAGAGTGTGAGGGGTAGAGGAAGGTAGAGACAGTGAGAGTGTGAGAGGTAGAGGAAGGTAGAGACTGAGAGTGTGAGGGGTAGAGGAAGGTAGAGACAGTGAGAATGTGAGGGGTAGAGGAAGGTAGAGACAGTGAGAGATAGAGGAAGGTAGAGACAGTGAGAGTGTGAGGGGTAGAGGAAGGTAGAGACAGTGAGAGTGTGAGGGGTAGAGGAAGGTAGAGACAGTGAGAGTGTGAGGGGTAGAGGAAGGTAGAGACAGTGTGAGAGGTAGAGTAAGGTAGAGACAGTGAGAGATAGAGGAAGGTAGAGACAGTGAGAAGTAGAGGAAGGTAGAGAGAGTGAGAGGTAGAGACAGTGAGCATGTGAGGGGTAGAGAAAGGTAGAGACATTGAGAGTGTGAGGGGTAGAGGAAGGTAGAGACAGTGAGAGTGTGAGGGGTAGAGAAAGGTAGAGACATTGAGAGTGTGAGGGGTAGAGGAAGGTAGAGACAGTGAGAGTGTGAGGGGTAGAGGAAGGTAGAGACAGTGAGAATGTGAGAGGTAGAGGAAGGTAGAGACAGTGAGAGTGTGAGGGGTAGAGGAAGGTAGATACAGTGAGAGTGTGAGAGGTAGAGGAAGGTAGAGACAGTGAGAGTGTGAGAGGTAGAGGAAGGTAGATACAGTGAGAGTGTGAGGGGTAGAGGAAGGTAGAGACAGTGAGAGTGTGAGAGGTAGAGGAAGGTAGAGACAGTGAGAGTGTGAGGGGTAGAGGAAGGTAGAGACAGTGAGAGGAAGGTAAGATACAGTGAGAGTGTGAGGGGTAGAGGAAGGTAGAGACAGTGAGAGTGTGAGGGGTAGAGGAAGGTAGAGACAGTGAGAGGAAGGTAGATACAGTGAGAGTGTGAGGGGTAGAGGAAGGTAGAGACAGTGAGACTGTGAGGGGTAGAGGAAGGTAGAGACAGTGAGAGGAAGGTAAATACAGTGAGAGTGTGAGGGGTAGAGGAAGGTAGAGACAGTGAGACTGTGAGGGGTAGAGGAAGGTAGAGACAGTGAGAGTGTGAGGGGTAGAGGAAGGTAGAGACAGTGAGAGGAAGGTAAGATACAGTGAGAGTGTGAGGGGTAGAGGAAGGTAGAGACAGTGAGAGTGTGAGGGGTAGAGGAAGGTAGAGACAGTGAGAGGAAGGTAGAGACAGTGAGAGTGTGAGGGGTAGAGGAAGGTAGAGACAGTGAGACTGTGAGGGGTAGAGGAAGGTAGAGACAGTGAGAGGAAGGTAGATAAAGTGAGAGTGTGAGGGGTAGAGGAAGGTAGAGACAGTGAGAGTGTGAGTGATAGAGGAAGGTAGAGACAGTGAGAGTGTGAGGGGTAGAGGAAGGTAGAGACAGTGAGAGTGTGAGGGGTAGAGGAAGGTAGAGACAGTGAGAGTGTGAGAGGTAGAGGAAGGTAGAGACAGTGAGAGGAAGGTAGATACAGTGAGAGTGTGAGGGGTAGAGGAAGGTAGAGACAGTGAGAGGAAGGTAGAGACAGTGAGAGTGTGAGGGGTAGAGGAAGGTAGAGACAGTGAGAGGAAGGTAGATACAGTGAGAGTGTGAGGGGTAGAGGAAGGTAGAGACAGTGAGAGTGTGAGAGATAGAGGAACGTAAAGACAGTGAGAGTGTGAGGGGTAGAGGAAGGTAGAGACAGTGAGAGGAAGGTAGATACAGTGAGAGTGTGAGGGGTAGAGGAAGGTAGAGACAGTGAGAGTGTGAGAGATAGAGGTAGGGAGAGACAGTGAGAAGAAGGTAGATACAGTGAGAGTGTGAGGGGTAGAGGAAGGTAGAGACAGTGAGAGGTAGAGGAAGGTAGAGACAGTGAGCGTGTGAGGGGTAGAAGAAGGTAGAGACAGTGAGAGTGTGAGGGGTAGAGAAAGGTAGAGACAGTGAGAGTGTGAGGGGTAGAGGAAGGTAGAGACATTGAGAGTGTGAGGAGTAGAGGAAGGTAGAGATAGTGGGAGTGTGAGAGGTAGAGGAAGGTAGAGACAGTGAGAGTGTGAGGGGTAGAGGAAGGTAGAGACAGTGAGCGTGTGAGGGGTAGAAGAAGGTAGAGACAGTGGGAGTGTGAGGGGTAGAGGAAGGTAGAGACAGTGGGAGTGTGAGAGGTAGAGGAAGCTAGAGACATTGAGAGTGTGAGGGGTAGAGGAAGGTAGAGACAGTGGGAGTGTGAGAGGTAGAGGAAGGTAGAGACAGTGAGAGTGTGAGGGGTAGAGGAAGGTAGAGACAGTGAGAGAGTGAGAGGTAGAGTAAGGTAGATACAGTGAGAGTGTGAGAGGTAGAGGAAGGTAGAGACAGTGAGAGGAAGGTAGATACAGTGAGAGTGTTAGGGGTAGAGGAAGGTAGAGACAGTGAGAGGAAGGTAGATACAGTGAGAGTGTGAGGGGTAGAGGAAGGTAGAGACAGTGAGAGTGTGAGAGGTAGAGGAAGGTAGAGACAGTGAGAGGAAGGTAGATACAGTGAGAGTTTGAGGGGTAGAGGAAGGTAGAGACAGTGAGAGGAAGGTAGAGACAGTGAGAGTGTGAAGGGTAGAGGAAGGTAGAGACAGTGAGAGGAAGGTAGATACAGTGAGAGTGTGAGGGGTAGAGGAAGGTAGAGACAGTGAGAGTGTGAGGGGTAGAGGAAGGTAGAGACAGTGAGAGTGTGAGGGGTAGAGGAAGGTAGAGACAGTGAGAGGAAGGTAGATACAGTGAGAGTGTGAGGGGTAGAGGAAGGTAGAGACAGTGAGACTGTGAGGGGTAGAGGAAGGTAGAGACAGTGAGAGGAAGGTAGATCAGTGAGAGTGTGAGGGGTAGAGGAAGGTAGAGACAGTGAGAGTGTGAGAGATAGAGGAAGGTAGAGACAGTGAGAGTGTGAGGGGTAGAGGAAGGTAGAGACAGTGAAAGTGTGAGGGGTAGAGGAAGGTAGAGACAGTCAGAGCGTGAGAGGTAGAGGAAGGTAGAGACAGTGAGAGGAAGGTAGATACAGTGAGAGTGTGAGGGGTAGAGGAAGGTAGAGACAGTGAGAGGTAGAGGAAGGTAGAGACAGTGAGCGTGTGAGGGGTAGAAGAAGGTAGAGACAGTGAGAGTGTGAGGGGTAGAGGAAGGTAGAGACAGTGGGAGTGTGAGAGGTAGAGGAAGGTAGAGACAGTGAGAGTGTGACGGGTAGAGGAAGGTAGAGACAGTGAGCGTGTGAGGGGTAGAAGAAGGTAGAGACAGTGAGAGTGTGAGGGGTAGAGGAAGGTAGAGACAGTGAGAGTGTGAGAGGTAGAGGAAGGTAGATACAGTGAGAGTGTGAGGGGTAGAGGAAGGTAGAGACAGTGAGAGTGTGAGGGGTAGAGGAAGGTAGAGACAGTGAGAGGAAGGTAGATACAGTGAGAGTGTGAGGGGTAGAGGAAGGTAGAGACAGTGAGAGTGTGAGAGATAGAGGAAGGTAGAGACAGTGAGAGTGTGAGGGGTAGAGGAAGGTAGAGACAGTGAAAGTGTGAGGGGTAGAGGAAGGTAGAGACAGTCAGAGCGTGAGAGGTAGAGGAAGGTAGAGACAGTGAGAGGAAGGTAGATACAGTGAGAGTGTGAGGGGTAGAGGAAGGTAGAGACAGTGAGAGGTAGAGGAAGGTAGAGACAGTGAGCGTGTGAGGGGTAGAAGAAGGTAGAGACAGTGAGAGTGTGAGGGGTAGAGGAAGGTAGAGACAGTGGGAGTGTGAGAGGTAGAGGAAGGTAGAGACAGTGAGAGTGTGACGGGTAGAGGAAGGTAGAGACAGTGAGCGTGTGAGGGGTAGAAGAAGGTAGAGACAGTGAGAGTGTGAGGGGTAGAGGAAGGTAGAGACAGTGAGAGTGTGAGAGGTAGAGGAAGGTAGATACAGTGAGAGTGTGAGAGGTAGAGGAAGGTAGAGACAGTGAGAGTGTGAGGGGTAGAGGAAGGTAGAGACAGTGAGAGTGTGAGAGGTAGAGGAAGGTAGAGACAGTGAGAGGAAGGTAGATACAGTGAGAGTGTGAGGGGTAGAGGAAGGTAGAGACAGTGAGAGGAAGGTAGATACAGTGAGAGTGTGAGAGGTAGAGGAAGGTAGAGACAGTGAGAGGAAGGTAGATACAGTGAGAGTGTGAGGGGTAGAGGAAGGTAGAGACAGTGAGAGTGTGAGGGGTAGAGGAAGGTAGAGACATTGAGAGTGTGAGGGGTAGAGGAAGGTAGAGACAGTAAGAGTGTGAGGGGTAGAGGAAGGTAGAGACAGTGGGAGTGTGAGAGGTAGAGGAAGGTAGAGACATTGAGAGTGTGAGGGGTAGAGGAAGGTAGAGACAGTGGGAGTGTGAGAGGTAGAGGAAGGTAGAGACATTGAGAGTGTGAGGGGTAGAGGAAGGTAGAGACAGTGGGAGTGTGAGAGGTAGAGGAAGGTAGAGACAGTGAGAGTGTGAGGGGTAGAGGAAGGTAGAGACAGTGAGAGAGTGAGAGGTAGAGTAAGGTAGAGACAGTGAGAGTGTGAGGGGTAGAGGAAGGTAGAGACAGTGAGAGGAAGGTAGATACAGTGAGAGTGTTAGGGGTAGAGGAAGGTAGAGACAGTGAGAGGAAGGTAGATACAGTGAGAGTGTGAGAGGTAGAGGAAGGTAGAGACAGTGAGAGGAAGGTAGAGACAGTGAGAGTGTGAAGGGTAGAGGAAGGTAGAGACAGTGAGAGGAAGGTAGATACAGTGAGAGTGTGAGGGGTAGAGGAAGGTAGAGACAGTGAGAGTGTGAGGGGTAGAGGAAGGTAGAGACAGTGAGAGGAAGGTAGATACAGTGAGAGTGTGAGGGGTAGAGGAAGGTAGAGACAGTGAGACTGTGAGGGGTAGAGGAAGGTAGAGACATTGAGAGTGTGAGGGGTAGAGGAAGGTAGAGACAGTGAAAGTGTGAGGGGTAGAGGAAGGTAGAGACAGTCAGAGCGTGAGAGGTAGAGGAAGGTAGAGACAGTGAGAGGAAGGTAGATACAGTGAGAGTGTGAGGGGTAGAGGAAGGTAGAGACAGTGAGCGTGTGAGGGGTAGAAGAAGGTAGAGACAGTGAGAGTGTGAGGGGTAGAGGAAGGTAGAGACAGTGGGAGTGTGAGAGGTAGAGGAAGGTAGAGACAGTGAGAGTGTGACGGGTAGAGAAAGGTAGAGACAGTGAGCGTGTGAGGGGTAGAAGAAGGTAAAGACAGTGAGAGTGTGAGGGGTAGAGGAAGGTAGAGACAGTGAGAGTGTGAGAGGTAGAGGAAGGTAGATACAGTGAGAGTTTGAGGGGTAGAGGAAGGTAGAGACATTGAGAGTGTGAGGGGTAGAGGAAGGTAGAGACAGTGAGAGTGTGAGGGGTAGAGGAAGGTAGAGACAGTGAGACTGTGAGGGGTAGAGGAAGGTAGAGACAGTGAGAGTGTGAGAGGTAGAGGAAGGTAGAGACAGTGAGAGTGTGAGGGGTAGAGGAAGGTAGAGACAGTGAGAGTGTCAGGGGTAGAGGAAGGTAGAGACAGTGAGAGTGTGAGGGGTAGAGGAAGGTAGAGACAGTGAGACTGTGAGGGGTAGAGGAAGGTAGAGACAGTGAGAGTGTGAGAGGTAGAGGAAGGTAGAGACAGTGAGAGTGTGAGGGGTAGAGGAAGGTAGAGACAGTGAGAGTGTGAGGGGTAGAGGAAGGTAGAGACAGTGAGAGTGTGAGGGGTAGAGGAAGGTAGATACAGTGAGAGTTTGAGGGGTAGAGGAAGGTAGAGACATTGAGAGTGTGAGGGGTAGAGGAAGGTAGAGACAGTGAGAGTGTGAGGGGTAGAGGAAGGTAGAGACAGTGAGACTGTGAGGGGTAGAGGAAGGTAGAGACAGTGAGAGTGTGAGAGGTAGAGGAAGGTAGAGACAGTGAGAGTGTGAGAGGTAGAGGAAGGTAGAGACAGTGAGAGTGTGAGAGGTAGAGGAAGGTAGAGACAGTGAGAGTGTGAGAGGTAGAGGAAGGTAGAGACAGTGAGAGTGTGAGGGGTAGAGGAAGGTAGAGACAGTGAGACTGTGAGGGGTAGAGGAAGGTAGAGACAGTGAGAGTGTGAGAGGTAGAGGAAGGTAGAGACAGTGTGAGTGTGAGAGGTAGAGGAAGGTAGAGACAGTGAGAGTGGGAGGGGTAGAGGAAGGTAGAGACAGTGAGAGTGTGAGAGGTAGAGGAAGGTAGAGACAGTGAGAGGAAGATAGATACAGTGAGAGTGTGAGGGGTAGAGGAAGGTAGAGACAGTGAGAGTGTGAGAGGTAGAGGAAGGTAGAGACAGTGAGAGGTAGAGGAAGGTAGAGACAGTGAGAGGAAGGTAGATACAGTGAGAGTGTGAGGGGTTGAGGAAGGTAGATACATTGAGAGTGTGAGGGGTAGAGGAAGGTAGAGACAGTGAGAGTGTGAGGGGTAGAGGAAGGTAGAGACAGTGAGAGTGTGAGGGGTAGAGGAAGGTAGAGACAGTGAGAGTGTGAGGGGTAGAGGAAGGTAGAGACAGTGAGAGTGTGAGAGGTAGAGGAAGGTAGAGACAGTGAGAGGAAGGTAGATACAGTGAGAGTGTGAGGGGTTGAGGAAGGTAGATACATTGAGAGTGTGAGGGGTAGAGGAAGGTAGAGACAGTGAGAGTGTGAGAGGTAGAGGAAGGTAGAGACAGTGAGAGTGTGAGGGGTAGAGGAAGGTAGAGACAGTGAGAGTGTGAGGGGTAGAGGAAGGTAGAGACAGTGAGAGTGTGAGGGGTAGAGGAAGGTAGAGACAGTGAGAGTGTGAGGGGTAGAGGAAGGTAGAGACAGTGAGAGTGTGAGAGGTAGAGGAAGGTAGAGACAGTGAGAGTGTGAGAGGTAGAGGAAGGTAGAGACAGTGAGAGTGTGAGGGGTAGAGGAAGGTAGAGACAGTGAGACTGTGAGGGGTAGAGGAAGGTAGAGACAGTGAGAGTGTGAGAGGTAGAGGAAGGTAGAGACAGTGTGAGTGTGAGAGGTAGAGGAAGGTAGAGACAGTGAGAGTGGGAGGGGTAGAGGAAGGTAGAGACAGTGAGAGTGTGAGAGGTAGAGGAAGGTAGAGACAGTGAGAGGAAGATAGATACAGTGAGAGTGTGAGGGGTAGAGGAAGGTAGAGACAGTGAGAGTGTGAGAGGTAGAGGAAGGTAGAGACAGTGAGAGGTAGAGGAAGTTAGAGACAGTGAGAGGAAGGTAGATACAGTGAGAGTGTGAGGGGTTGAGGAAGGTAGATACATTGAGAGTGTGAGGGGTAGAGGAAGGTAGAGACAGTGAGAGTGTGAGGGGTAGAGGAAGGTAGAGACAGTGAGAGTGTGAGGGGTAGAGGAAGGTAGAGACAGTGAGAGTGTGAGGGGTAGAGGAAGGTAGAGACAGTGAGAGTGTGAGGGGTAGAGGAAGGTAGAGACAGTGAGAGTGTGAGAGGTAGAGGAAGGTAGAGACAGTGAGAGTGTGAGGGGTAGAGGAAGGTAGAGACAGTGAGAGTGTGAGGGGTAGAGGAAGGTAGAGACAGTGAGAGGAAGGTAGATACAGTGAGAGTGTGAGGGGTTGAGGAAGGTAGAGACAGTGAGAGTGTGAGAGGTAGAGGAAGGTAGAGACAGTGAGAGGAAGGTAGATACATTGAGAGTGTGAGGGGTAGAGGAAGGTAGAGACAGTGAGAGTGTGAGAGGTAGAGGAAGGTAGAGACAGTGAGAGTGTGAGGGGTAGAGGAAGGTAGAGACAGTGAGAGTGTGAGGGGTAGAGGAAGGTAGAGACAGTGAGAGTGTGAGGGGTAGAGGAAGGTAGAGACAGTGAGAGTGTGAGAGGTAGAGGAAGGTAGAGACAGTGAGAGTGTGAGGGGTAGAGGAAGGTAGAGACAGTGAGAGTGTGAGAGGTAGAGGAAGGTAGATACAGTGAGAGTGTGAGAGGTAGAGAAAGGTAGAGACAGTGAGATTGTGAGAGGTAGAGGAAGGTAGAGACAGTGAGAGTGTGAGGGGTAGAGGAAGGTAGAGACAGTGAGAGTGTGAGGGGTAGAGGAAGGTAGAGACAGTGAGATTGTGAGAGGTAGAGGAAGGTAGAGACAGTGGGAGTGTGAGGGGTTGAGGAAGGTAGATACATTGAGAGTGTGAGGGGTAGAGGAAGGTAGAGACAGTGAGAGTGTGAGAGGTAGAGGAAGGTAGAGACAGTGAGAGTGTGAGGGGTAGAGGAAGGTAGAGACAGTGAGAGTGTGAGGGGTAGAGGAAGGTAGAGACAGTGAGAGTGTGAGAGGTAGAGGAAGGTAGAGACAGTGAGAGTGTGAGGGGTAGGTAGAAACAGTGAGAGTGTGAGGGGTTGGTAGATACAGTAAGAATGTGGGGTATAGGTAGAGACAGTGAGAGGTAGAGACAGTGAGAGCGTGAGAGATAGAGGAAGGTAGAGACAGTGAGAGGTAGAGACAGTGAGAGCGTGAGAGATAGAGGAAGGTAGAGACACTGAGAGGTAGAGACAGTGAGAGATAGAGGAAGGTAGAGACAGTGAGAGGTAGAGACAGTGAGAGATAGAGGAAGGTAGAGACAGTGAGAGGTAGAGACACTGAGAGGTAGAGACAGTGAGAGATAGAGGAAGGTAGAGACAGTGAGAGGTAGAGACAGTGAGAGGTAGAGACAGTGAGAGCGTGAGAGACAGTGAGAGTATGAGAGCTAGAGGAAGGTAGAGACAGTGAGAGGTAGAGACAGTGAGAGGTAGAGACAGTGAGATGTAGAGACAGTGAGAGGTAGAGACAGTGAGAGGTAGAGACAGTGAGAGGTAGAGACAGTGAGAGGTAGAGACAGTGAGATGTAGAGACAGTGAGATGTAGAGACAGTGAGATGTAGAGACAGTGAGATGTAGAGACAGTGAGAGATAGAGGAAGGTAGAGACACTGAGAGATAGAGGAAGGTTGATACAGTGAGAGATAGAGACAGTGAGGGTATATACATTGAGTGTTGGAGACTACATGTTTATAATATTGTTTTTACTGGGTGCAGATATTACAGTTCTCCTTTATAATAATTTGGCAGTGAATAGTAGACCTTATATACTGATAAGATTTCTATTATTCATTATGAAAGCTCACACTCCAGAATAAAAGCCCTTCTCAGTATCCAAGGTCCACTTCCCACAGCCGGCAGCCAAACACACAATGCCAGGAATAGCCATAGAACTGAAGACCCGCTGTGGTCACTATACGTACATATATACACTATACATATATATTCTATGACTTATAGGAACATTTTAGGAAAGCCACAATAAATAAATTAACTGCATTTTACTCTTATATGCAATTATTTTCTGTGTGAGTTTCCAGATTTAGCTGCCACATTTTCAGCTTACTGATAGAAACCTCCTGTGCATCCAAAGTCTTCTCAGAAAACAAAATGGCATAATGTATTGCCTTTATATGCATACTAAAAGGTAACAAGAGGCTGTATTATTATTTTGTTCTTCGAATTTAGTTCTTTAAAGGAGAACATTTTAAATATATGACTCAAACAATCTGTTTTCTACTTAATAAAGTTCACAGAGAAAAAGAGGAACAAGAACAAGAGGTCATGATTAGAAGTTGGAAGGTGGAAGATTTATGGTTAATGTGGTAAAGTACTGCTTTACGCAAAAAGTAGTATAAAGGAACAGCCTTCCAGTGTAAGTGGTAGGGTCAAACACAGTAAAGGAATGCCTGGGATAAGCATAATGCTATGCTAAAGGTAGATATAGTGGGCAGAACAGACCGGTCTTTTTTCTTCTAGTCTGTGGGTAAATCTTCAGTGGTCCTTGTAAAGGCGGATGTAATACTTCAATATAAAAAAATAACTTACACTAGTCTGGGAATGTGAGAAGTCTAATCATTTTTACGATATGTGATAATTAAGACGTCTCTTAATGCACAGAGCAGACATGACGCTCTAGTGGACATTATGTGACGCTCTAGTGGACAGAGGTGACAATCTAGTGGACATTACATGACACTCTAGTGGACATTATGTGATGCTCTAGTGGGCATTATGTGACGATCTAGTGACATTATGTGACACTCTAGTGGGCAGACGCGACAGTCTAGTGGGCAGACATGACGCTCTAGGTGGCAGAAGTGACGCTCTAGTGGACATTATGTGACAATCTAGTGGGCAGACATGATGCTCTAGATGGCAGAAGTGACGCTCTAGTGAACATTATGTGACGCTCTAGTGGGCAGACGTGACGATCTAATGGACATTATGTGGCACTCTAGTGGACATTATGTGACGCTCTAGCGGGCAGAGGTGACAATCTAGTGGGCAGACATGATGCTCTAGATGGCAGAAGTGATGCTCTAGTGGACATTATGTGATGCTCTAGTGGGGTGGACATTATGTGATGCTCTAGTGGGTATTATGTGACGATCTAGTGGGCATTATGTGACACTCTAGTGGGCAGACATGACGCTCTAGATGGCAGAAGTGACACTCTAGTGGACATTATGTGACAATCTAGTGGACATTATGTGACGATCTAGTGGGCAGAAGTGATGCTCTAGTGGGCAGACGTGACGATCTAATGGACATTATGTGGCACTCTAATGGACATTATGTGACGCTCTAGCGGGCAGAGGTGACAATCTAGTGGGCAGACATGATGCTCTAGATGGCAGAAGTGATGCTCTAGTGGACATTATGTGACACTCTAGTGACATTATGTGACACTCTAGTGGACATTATGTGATGCTCTAGTGGACATTATGTGACACTCTAGTGACATTATGTGACACTCTAGTGGGCAGACGTGACCATCTAGTGGGCAGACATGACGCTCTAGATGGCAGTAGTGACGGTCTAGTGGACATTATGTGACACTCTAGTGGACATTATGTGATGCTCTAGTGGGCAGAGGTGACAATCTAGTGGGCAGACATGATGCTGTAGTGACATTATGTGATGCTCTAGTGGGCAGAGGTGACAATCTAGTGGGCAGACATGATGCTCTAGTGACATTATGTGATGCTCTAGTGGGGTGGACATTATGTGATGCTCTAGTGGGTATTATGTGACGATCTAGTGGGCATTATGTGACACTCTAGTGGGCAGACATGACGCTCTAGATGGCAGAAGTGACACTCTAGTGGACATTATGTGACAATCTAGTGGACATTATGTGACGATCTAGTGGGCAGAAGTGATGCTCTAGTGGGCAGACGTGACGATCTAATGGACATTATGTGGCACTCTAGTGGACATTATGTGACGCTCTAGCGGGCAGAGGTGACAATCTAGTGGGCAGACATGATGCTCTAGATGGCAGAAGTGATGCTCTAGTGGACATTATGTGACACTCTAGTGACATTATGTGACACTCTAGTGGACATTATGTGATGCTCTAGTGGACATTATGTGACACTCTAGTGACATTATGTGACACTCTAGTGGGCAGACGTGACCATCTAGTGGGCAGACATGACGCTCTAGATGGCAGTAGTGACGGTCTAGTGGACATTATGTGACACTCTAGTGGACATTATGTGATGCTCTAGTGGGCAGAGGTGACAATCTAGTGGGCAGACATGATGCTGTAGTGACATTATGTGATGCTCTAGTGGGCAGAGGTGACAATCTAGTGGGCAGACATGATGCTCTAGTGACATTATGTGATGCTCTAGTGGGGTGGACATTATGTGATGCTCTAGTGGGTATTATGTGACGATCTAGTGGGCATTATGTGACACTCTAGTGGGCAGACATGACGCTCTAGATGGCAGAAGTGACACTCTAGTGGACATTATGTGACAATCTAGTGGACATTATGTGACGATCTAGTGGGCAGAAGTGATGCTCTAGTGGGCAGACGTGACGCTCTAGTTGACAGACGTGACGCTCTAGTCCCATTTCCCTGCACAGTCTAACCTTGCTCCTGTATTTTTAAGCCTGGCCTAGTCTGCTTCCCTTCTTTGGATAATATTGAGTGACCAAGCTCCTACACTTGATATGAGCAGCTGGCCACTCCTGGCCCCTCTCTCTGGTGGTCTCTTGACCCTTTGCAACAGGAGCCTTTGCTCATCGTCCCTTTTTACCCTCCATGTTTTCACTAAGAGCTGCCATTGACCTTTTTTGACAGCACTCACATTCCTATGTTGTCTCTGAGGAAGTCCTGGCCTTTAAAAAAAAAAACCTCCAAGCTTTTCTGCTGCCCCCTGGAGTTCTGGTCCAGGATTGGTTTACACATCTAAAATAGGCCGTATGTGTGCGCTCACGAACTACACATGTGAGACCCTGGGGGTGCCCCTCAATGATATCATTGTACAGCTGCCAAAAGTGCCCCCTCCCCACAGTCTGAGGACATGGTGTGAGTCGCTGTGTCAGCAAAATCCCTGACAGCTCCGAGGAACTAACTCACAAAGTCACCTTGTGATGTCGCCGTGTCTAACTAACATAAAACATCAACTAAAAAAGGGGCTACCACTTATAGTAACTGTGTAACTTTATCTTGAAATAGTAACAATGTACTGTATCATTTATTTGTGTCAGTAGACAATAATTACAAAAAACTTAGCTTCTTTTACCGCGCACTTTGCAATATTTACTATATATATATATATATATATATATATATATATATACAAATATACATATTTTGGATTCAAAGAATAAGACATTGTCTTCTGGGAAACCTGAGCGTTTCTTAACTTATTTTATATATATATATATATATATATATATATTTATATCTATATATATATATATATATATATATATATATATATATATATACTGTATGTATATATATTATATTACAAGACACAATAATATTGATACATTGTAAATAAATAATTTAAAGGGACAGAATATATTCTATGTTGTATCTGGAAGGAATTTACGAAGCACCTCAAGTGGCTAACAAGTGCATCCCTGTATTTACTATTCCTAAGGGGAAATGTTGAAATCAAAGCCTTCTCATCCCATTTGAGACGTTTACTAAACCTTCCTCTAATATGTTTTATTTTTTCAAATGATTGTCTCAGAGCAGAACAAAAACTGAGTTATATAAATATTTGCAATGGGCCCTTGTCAGCAAATGAGCAACCATACAGCTGTATGAGTCATACCTGTCTGCCAATTAGATCTACATACTACAGTGTATTCTGTTCTTTTCCTACCTTAGCTTTAAGGAAGATTAAATCTATTTACTTTTATGTACTTTATTTTATTAAGAAGTTCTTATAAGTTCTGTTTTTACTGTCTAACATTAAACAAATAGTCCCTGTAAGGGTCTGCCCTCTGTTGCATATCCAGGCACAGACACTGTAGGGCTGGATGTGCAGTGTAGTGTACTAGCCTATCAGGGACCACGTCTCAGCAGAATGTTGCAGAATGTTACTGAGAGATGGTCACCACAGTGCCCCTTTAAGAGGGATTATTTAGCAATTTGTCTTGTTTTATATGAATATGTTAACTAGGTAACTTTCATTTTATTCTACTCAAAGTAATTGTCATGTAAGATTTATACTTCACTGACTTGTAAGAAGCCCTCATACTTTTGGAACTGCTCCTTCATTCCTGTTGGCTCCCATATAGGATGCCATGTTTCACAGCTGTGACCTAAAGATGCACCAGCCGGGAGGAGCTTCAAACTGCATGTAGTGCTGAGTTTCTGAGCATGATGATGCCCACTAATATTGTTGGCATGGCTTAAGTTCACAGCTGTGAAACATGGCACTATACATAAATCTAAAACCAAAGAAATAGTCCTCTGCTGCATATGGAAACACAGACTTGTGAGCTGTGTCTCATACTAACCAATCAGTGACCACCTCTCAGCCACATTCCGCTGCAACATCATGCTGCTGAGACGTGGTCCCTGATAGGTTGGAGCTTTTCACTGTCTACATACGCTGCAGTGGGCATACAGGGACCTTTTGTTTGATTTTAGGAACTTTTGCCCATTGACCTTTTAGAGGGCGGATATATGTTTGGAATAACTGAATATGACGTTTATTATTGATCATTTGAATTAAACCATCTTAGGGCATTTAAAAAAAAACAAAAAATCAATATAAAGATGGACGTCACAATACAAATAAGTCAGGCACCACCCGGCACCCTTTATACAAATATTTGTCCTCATCAATCACTAACAGATAATAATCACCAAGGATCACTGTCACAGCATAAATAGAACTGCAACTGCAAGTAACAGGATCTGGGACGTGTCAAGTTAAAATGCACTTGTGATTGATGAAGGAGCTTATAAGTATTTTGAGTCCTGGGTCTCCGGTATGGTCTTTTAGTTTAATTAATTCTGTTTGCACACCACTTTTTTATTAATTTATTTACAGACAAATGTAAATAAATTTGATTGGCTGGCGGTGCACATAAGAAAATGAAGGAAGTTAGTGGATGTGTATTAAGTAGGTGATTTAATAAATTTTATCTTCCAATGTTATTGTCATATAAAAGTTGCATGTGTATTACTTTTAAGAAGTCCCCAGAGTGATAGAATCTTACCTTCTGAAACTTTTCCCTATCTTCCTGTTTTCTGTTATGTAGGGTGCCATGTTTCACAGTTGCGACCTAATCCACACCCAAATGAAGGGCTTTACATTTAGTATCTCATGATGTTCATACACACAGCATGACACTGTCTGCTTGCAGCAGAGCAGTATTTTAGACATTGTGAGTTTGAAACACGTGCCTATTGGTGTGGTTTTAGGTTATAGCTATGGCATCCTACATGAGAGAGAACCTGGAAAATAGGGGGAGGCTCCAGAAGATGAGAAACATTTACTCTGGTGGGTTTCTTGGAAGTAAGAGAAATGTAAATTTACCTTTATGAGGATAAAATTAATTTACTCACCTAATTAAACTTTTAAAAAAAAAATATCTAACAAGATAATCAAAGAAAATTACTTAAAATATACTGTCAATATTAATTCAACAAGGATGTTTACGTCTCCAAGCTCTGAGTAAGGAAAGGCGTCATGGAAGACTCACTGTTAGGGAGAACTGGCAACATTTGAATCTCACTGTAAAGAAGAACTGACACTTCTGCCAAATTATCATGGAGCCCTCCAGGGTCCAGCAGAGGCATCAAAATTTTGTTTATTATAATTAAGCACAATATGGTGCATGGTTATTCAGGACCTACAATTGAATATTTCTGTAAACATATGGCAACATAAGGGCAGCCATTGTTGTGAGACATCATTGGGACTTACATTCTAAACTGTGATGGTTGGAGATATTTTTAGTTGTTTACAATTGGGATGGTGGATTAGTTCTTTGAATCTTCTTCTGTCTGATACAGGGAGAAGGACGGAGTGGAGCTGACCAGAGAGGAGACCTTCAAGTATCGGTTCAAGAAGGACGGGAAGAAACATTATCTGATTATCAATGAGACAACTCTTGAGGATGGAGGCAACTACACCGTGAAGACCAATGGAGGAGAGTCTGTGGCAGAGTTGATGGTGCAAGGTGAGATACACAAACTCTAGATGTCCCAATAACCAGCATATCTATTTAAAATGTTCAAAAATAATGTGTGTCTATAATCCATAGCCTATCTCAGAGCTTGGCCATATGGGACATCAACACTAGCCCAATTAATGATCCATTGGTGCCATTGCTGCCACCTCTGGAGATTCTGATGGACTAAAATGTAATTTCCATGTTTTATGTGTGTGTGTTGGCGTTGATGCTGATCCACTTGGTATTCATGGCCGAGATACTTCAGTGGATTGCCAGTTCATGCTCCAGTGGGCTACAGCATACAGCTCCTGGTATTTCTAGGTGGTCACTCATCCAAGTACTGACCATGCCCAACCCGGCATGGCTTTATGGTGGTGTGACCTCTCAGTAATTTTCCTAATTAGTTAAATGATCACTGAAGAAACTTATTTTTACAAAGTTTAAAATAAATAATTACAGTATAAATACAGACTTTTGCTTTAATGATGACAGAAATGTTGTCTTTGTTCCTATAATGATCTGTATTCACTTTGGTTGAAAACAATGTCCAAGAATTGTACTTTGACAACATAATGGCATAGTAAGGACCTAAAGGATACGTTTCTCCTCAAGATACAAAAGCTTGTTTTTATAAATGATCCACCATATCAAATCTAAGCTGGAATGCCCCATGACACAAAGTCATCTAAATACAGGATTTCTCAATAAATGCCTTTATGTTCCTGTCTTGTATATCTGCTAATGTCATTATTTAGGTAAATACTTCAAAAGCAAGTGACGTTTTTACCAAACTGCAATGGTCCTAATTTAGTATAATTCAAATGTCATTGTGGTCAATCGTTTTTCACATGGCTTTCTGAAAAAGTAAGGATGATAGTGGACAACCTTTATATACAATTATTTTTTACTACATGGCTGCTTTTTTCTTGTCTGTTGTTTCTATCTCCTTGTATACTAATGAGTTTTTTTTTAGTCTTGGTGAGATTACTGACAGATGTAACTGTTACAATCCTAGTATACAAACAAACACTTCCTGTATATTTAAAGTCTCCTCCCACCTCAGGAAGTTGATCTGCTGAAGCCAAAATGGCATGTTCCCTAGCAACATCATTCAATATAAAAGATAATAAATTAGAGGTTGATTATTTATTTTACATTCTAAAACCACATGACTTATTTTCAAGAGTAGTTCTTAAAAATAAAATATTATTTAAAAAAAATGCAAAAAAAAGCAATTTCCTATAATAATTTGACATTGAAGTTTTCCATTCTTACCTGGTCCAACCTTTAAAGACAAGTTTTTTGCCAATGGTAAATTATTTCCAATAATTGCTGATTATTACAATATATGGTCTTCTGTAGAAAAATGACTAGGCATGCTAAGACCCATGTACGTAACTAGAACTATTAGATGCATTGCTTTCTTGGATTTAAACATGCCCAGTCTGTTTTCATATGTCGTTGCACTGAAGAAAACATGTCAATTTAATGTAAAAATTAAATTTTAAGTAACTTTTAATTCATAAAGTATTTCTTATTATGTATCAACTTGCTACTTGCCCGTCAAAAATGACGGGAGTACAATGTTATGGTCGGGAATGCTATACCTTCGGTGCTGAGCGCCTTTGGCGCTCATCAAATGGCTCGCAATGAGCGCCTCTTGCGCTTATCACATGGCTGTCTCCCTCCGCCTCTCCCTCTGCCTCTCCCTCCGTCTACTGCAAGGGCCTCGCGATGAGCGCCTTCAGCCTCTTTGCCGCTCATTGCAGGGCTTAGCATGGCACAACTTTGGTGCTTCACAATGATTACCTTCGTCGCTCATAGCGAGCCTCTCCCCCCGTGTAGTTTAGGGGCCTCGCGCTGAGTGTTACTGTCTTGGGTTAAGTGTTACTGCCTTGGGGAAACTATTACTGGCTTGGTTTAAATGTTACTGGCTTGGGTTAAGTGTTACTAACTTGCATTAGGTGTTACTGCCTTTGTGCTCTTTTTTACTGCCTTCGGCCTTGTTTTTGTCCTGTCACGTTTTTTCAGCCACCATTTTTTTTTCTCGCTTAGGGGATTTTCCATTGTGAAAAAACACCAAATATGCCTCAAATTCACTTGCAACCTCACTCACAGGCTCCCTAGCTCTCCTCCGGTGCTGTAAGTGAGTGTGTAAGTTAATTTGAGGCATATTTGGTGTTTTTTCACGATCGAAAATCGCCAATAAGTCGTAATTTCTTGCAGCCCCGCAACTGCGCAACTGATGAGCGCCGGCCCTGCAATGAGCGCCTTTAGCGCTCATTGCAGCCTAAGTCCCACGGGCCTTGCGATGAGCGCAGAGGCCTGCAATTCATTTAAGTACTTTGTTCATTTAAGTATTCTCTTTTACTATACCGGTAATGGCTATTTGAATTATATGACCCCTCTCTCTCTGTCACTCTTCCAGTCTTGGAGCCTAATGTATAATGTCTTGTCTATCACTTTCCAGAGAAGAAGTTGGAGGTCCTACAGAATGTGGCTGATCTTACAGTGAAGGCCAAGGAACAAGCCGTGTTCAAGTGTGAGGTGTCTGATGAAACCGTGAAGGGAATCTGGGTTAAGAACGGCAAGGAGGTGGTCCCCAACGACAGGATCAAGATCTCACACATTGGAAGGTCCGTTGCACACCTGGATCTTCATAAAACTCATAGGCATTGGTGCCTCCATCTTGTGGAGCCGACCAAGACACCAAACATTTGTGTTTATTCTAGATGGTTTGCGTTCATTAAAATGAAACCATAAAGGAACAATGAAGTGCTCTACACCAACTGATAGAAAATAGAAAATCTTGTGAAAAAAAGTTCAATTTTTTTTAACTTAATCAAGAATTTACTTCCATATTCTAATTCATTGCAGCCCTCTCACACAAATATGCATAGATAATGAGGATAATTTACTGAACTTTATGATGTTGTGGATAAAATCAGCTGCTCTAAATGAGTTATAAGTTTGAATCATCCTCTTTCTTTTCTATTAAATTAATATTTGTATTTAATTTAAATAATCAATGTCACACATTTGTTTCATATATATATATATATATATATATATATCTACAGCTATATATATATATGTAGAGACAGAGAGAGATACATATATACTGTATATATATATATATATATATATATATATACCATAATTTTCCGTCTATAAGACAACCCCTATTTTTGGAGCACAAAATTCATGAATAAATAAATATGCAAATGTGTATTTTATAAGTTTTTATTGTGGTACACATACATTTAAGGGCACTTTCTGTCATGATTTTCACTGTTTCCATTCCAGCTTAATATCCTTGTGATCACATCACTTTTTACTCAGTCGCGATGTGCAATTGCATTTTTTTGGTTTAACACAGGGTTCACAAGGATATTGAGCTGCAATGGAAATCGGTTAAAATCATGACAGAAAGTGCCCTTAAATATATGTGTAACACAATAAAACCCTATAAAATACACATTTCTATGCACACAAGCAGCACACATATGCCACACACAAGCTTTGTAAGTTTAACACAGGGATCACACTGTAATGCTGCATCTGGCCACTAGATGGCATTGTATTAAGGGAGGAGTTAAGACACATGTATTGGAAATGCAATGGTTCCAATTAAATTGCATTACACTGCAAGTGTGCATAGAAATGTGTATTTTATAAGTTTTTATTGTGTTACACATATATTTAAGGACACTTTTTGTCATGATTTTCACTGATTTCCATTCCAGCTCAATATCTTTGTGATCCTGTGTTAAACTGGAAAAATGCAATTGCAGATTGCAACTGAGTAATAAGTGATGTGATCACAAGGATATTGAGCTGGAATGGAAATCCGTAAAAATCACGACAGGAAGGGACCCTAAATATATGTGTAACACAATAAAAAATTATAAAATACACATTTCTATGCACACTTGCAGTGTAATGCAATCTAATTGGAACCAATGAATTTCCAAATGTGTGTCTTTTCTCCTGCCTTAAAACTAGTGGCCAGGTGCAGCATTACCATACCAGACCAGGGTATGTAATTGAAACATTCCATGTATAAAACCACCCCCCTAACTTAGTCTTAAAAAAATTGGTAAATAATTCCGTCTTATACACATAATGACTATGGATTGAAGAGCAAAGCATTTGTGGGCATATTTGCATGTCCCAGCTCAGCTTCCCAGAATGCAGTGCAACAAACTGTTTTTCTCAGAACTCTGAGCTGGAAGCAGGTTTATTAACTTGTTTTAGACATTCAAATGTGAACACAGATGTACTATTTATTTAATATATATATATATGTACTATTTATTTACTGTACTACTGTACGGTGGAGGCTTCTATCGCTCTTTTGCCCACCATATTATAAATGATTGTTGTGGTGAGCTACCTACTCATAACATCCACAACACAAGGTGAGATCCCCCCCTCACATTGATGATAGACAGTAAGCTTGAAACAGCTGTACATGGATAGGATACTCAGCCTGTGTTTAATCCAACCTTGGCTTTGCATAAAGGCTGTGTAATAGAGCAGGTATAAGCTTAAAGGAAGCCATGTTTGATAATGGCTGTGCTTGAAGAGCGAGGCATTTGTGGGCACATTTGCATGTCCCAGCTCAGCTTCCCAGAATGCAGTGCAATAACTGTTTTTCTCTGAATTCTGAGCTAAAAGCAGGTTTGTAAACTTGTTTTAGACATTCAAAAGTGAACACAGATGTACTATTTATTTTATATATATATATATATATATATATATATATATATATATACAGTATATATATATATATACATATATATATAGTAAATAAATAGTACATTTGTGTTCACATTCAAATGTCTATATACATATATACATATTCTCTGTTTTACCTTATTACAATAAAAAAAAGCCATTAGTTTATTGAACTACATACTTTGTAATGGGTGAAAAAGAACAGTATGTCTAACATAGAGCTGATATCCACTTCCTTATTCATCATGTACAGCTATTTTAATACAGTCACCAGCAGTGCCACTTCTTATGTATTCTGCCAATGCAGGGAAGGGTAGAAACAGCTTTAAAATATTAACTTCAAACACTTGTAACTTGGTAAATTTTCAGGAGTTTTAAAAAGGAAAGCACTTTTCCACATGCCTTTCCACCCTGAAATGACAGTGCAGATCACTTCATTGTCTCTGAAATTATTTTCAAGTTTAGCCAATGCTCAGTTCACATAGTGTAAAAGCTTAGCAGAAACCTTCCAAAACACTGTATCATTTGATTGAAATGTGGTCGGTCCCATACTAGTGTTTTTACGAATTTAAAGGAGCATGGAAGCTTCAGGGATGTTAAGACTTGATGAGCGGGAAATGAGACGAGACATATAAGGAGGTACTGAGGAGTGAAGTGGAGGAGGAGAGCGTCTGCTACTTTATTTCTCCATTACTGATAACGTCCTTGTTTGTAGGATGCACAAGCTGACCATTGATGATGTGGTGCCTTCAGACGAGGGTGACTACTCCTTCATCCCCAATGGATTCGCCTTCAGCCTCTCCGCCAAGCTTAACTTTCTGGGTGAGTTACTGAGCTGTAATTGCACTCTGTGTTGCCAAGAGAGGCCTCCACTTCCATTCGGAAGCAAACAGAACCAGATAATGTATTTTTACCTATATGTAGAGATACCTAATACAACTGTAGGTAGTATAAAAATGCATTTCCTACATTAAACTTACATTGAAGTTTGCAAGATTTGCCTGTTAATCTGCCTTTATGATCCACACACCAAGTATGATCTGTTTTCTTGTATCCAAGGGTGATTATAGCCAATAATTGCTAATTATACCCTGATTGTCTAAGGCCCTCATTCAATTGCAATTTGCCCAATTGAATAGGGACCTAAATAAGCACATAACATATATTTTTTAAATACGTTTTTTGTTAGCAAGCATCTATCCAAAAGAAAGGTTTTCACTAACTTAAAACTTCTTTAATAAAAATATGCTATGTGCTTATTTAGGGCCCTATTCAATTGCCCACATCGCAATTGAATGAGGCCCTAAGCATTTTGTTTTCAGTCTAAAACCATCAGACACAGAAGGATGAGAGCCTGCAGATTTCAGGGGATAATTAGCCCTCAAAGGGCCTGCAAACCTAATAACAGGTGGCATAAAGAGCAAAAACAATACTTTCAGTCCCCTTGTTTCTAATTGGCAATTATTGGCAATAATAATCCATGAGAATGAGAGAACCATCTATGTTTGGTAGATGGATCAGAAAGGCTGATTAATAGTCATTACCCTCTGAATATGGATTATAATTTTCCACAACATCAATTTAGTATATGGTGAGCATAAGTGTAAGAGAAGCTCTCCACCATACAGAGTACAGACAACTCAGTCCCACAAGATCTACTGCACAAACCAGAATCTGCCTCGCACTGATGACGCCAGTAAGCTTGAAACAGTTCTGTATGCAAGTGATTCTTGGTTTGTGCAAAAATCCATCCCCATGCTTTGCTTAAAAGCTGTTTAAATAGTGTAAACGTAGCCTGTCACGTAGCCCGCAAGACTTACAGCTATTAAATAAGACCCGTAACAACTTGCAGGGTAAACTGGGCACCCGCAAATCCTTTGATCTGTCAAGCCTGTAACTGTTACGTTTCCAATGACGCTATTAAATTGCAACAATTTCACTGGCGTTCAAGCCAATGACCCACAAATGGAGCCAAGAAGCCAAAGGGTACCAGAGAGGACCCGCTAGAGGGGTAAAGTCCAATCCGTACCACTGTAAATGCAAATAAACACACACTAGTGTACGTATATTAAAAGGGAAAGTGATGTTAGGTATTGAAATAAATAGCACAACAGTCTGAAGCTCACAAATGGGCAATATAAAATATATTTTTTTTCTGTTTAAATTCTGTGTTATATATCGATTGCGGCAATCAATGTGTTAACACATATAATGCAACTCGCATGGACTAGAATATCATATTTAATATTGCATTATTTCTGGAATGCGGATCCAATAGTAACTCGTAGTTGAAGTCCGTAAGACTTTGAAAATCAACCGCCATTTTTCAGTGACGCAATGATGATGATCTCTGTTTCAATTGGCCATAGAGAGAGAATTTGACCACAGTGATCATTTTATTTATCACTTTCAGTGAATTGATGTAATTTATGCTCAATTAATTAATATTGTGTATAACCCACTGACCATAACCTGTCTCTTTCTGCAGAGGTGAAGATCGACTTTGTCCCCAGACAAGGTATCTCTTATGTACAACACCGTCTGTTTGTATCTTGTTTGCTATTAAATGTTCGTGGCTACTTTAACTTAACACCCTGCATGTCCGCCCATGGTCATGGTGTGGACCACATTAAGTAGGCTATCCTGAATTACTAGCGGGCCCTTATAGTGTTCATACAATATTTGAAGAGAAGAGAATCAATGTATGTATTTGTATTTTGTATTTCAAAACCTACATTTGAAACTTTGCATTGCAGTCTCTAGCAGAGCTGCTTCTCCTCCCTCCCTATTATTTGCTCATTATTACATTTCTCACTTGCAGCACATGCTCATTGTTCATCAGTATTTCTACGAAGTATAAAAGTGGAAGGAGATTTAATGGGCGTATAGCTAAATATATTTAAATACTTTTTTCTTTGTGAATGTTGTGAAGGGTCTGATGCAGCACGCTGTGACCCACACAGACCTTCCCAGCCATGCACATACAGTTTTTCAGTGCACACAGTTTCATACAGTGATTTACATTTAAATGGAGATGCATATTGGTGTGTTTTTATGTATCTTTGTGTATCGTATTACTTGTGTGTTGTCGTATTTATATTTTTTATCTACAGTATTTACAATTCTCGCTTTTTTGTGTGATTTTGTGTGTGTGTTCTATGTTGGTGTACACTTGTGTTTGAGTGTGTACGTGTGTGGGTGTGTGTGTTCTATGTTGGTGTACGCTTGTGTTTGAGTGTGTATGTATGTGTGTGTTCTATGTTGGTGTACACTTGTGTTTGAGTGTGTATGTGTGTGGGTGTGTGTGTTCTATGTTGGTGTACACTTGTGTTTGAGTGTGTATGTATGTGTGTGTTCTATGTTGGTGTACGCTTGTGTTTGAGTGTGTATGTGTGTTCTATGTTGGTGTACACTTGTGTTTGAGTGTGTATGTATGTGTGTGTTCTATGTTGGTGTACGCTTGTGTTTGAGTGTGTATGTATGTGTGTGTTCTATGTTGGTGTACGCTTGTGTTTGAGTGTGTATGTATGTGTGTGTTCTATGTTGGTGTACGCTTGTGTTTGAGTGTGTATGTATGTGTGTGTTCTATGTTGGTGTACGCTTGTGTTTGAGTGTGTATGTATGTGTGTGTTCTATGTTGGTGTACGCTTGTGTTTGAGTGTGTATGTATGTGTGTGTTCTAAATTGGTGTACGCTTGTGTTTGAGTGTGTATGTATGTGTGTGTTCTATGTTGGTGTACGCTTGTGTTTGAGTGTGTATGTATGTGTGTGTTCTATGTTGGTGTACGCTTGTGTTTGAGTGTGTATGTATGTGTGTGTTCTATGTTGGTGTACGCTTGTGTTTGAGTGTGTATGTATGTGTGTGTTCTATGTTGGTGTACGCTTGTGTTTGAGTGTGTATGTATGTGTGTGTTCTATGTTGGTGTACGCTTGTGTTTGAGTGTGTATGTGTGTGGGTGTGTGTGTTCTATGTTGGTGTACACTTGTGTTTGAGTGTGTATGTATGTGTGTGTTCTATGTTGGTGTACGCTTGTGTTTGAGTGTGTATGTATGTGTGTGTTCTATGTTGGTGTACGCTTGTGTTTGAGTGTGTATGTATGTGTGTGTTCTAAATTTGTGTACGCTTGTGTTTGAGTGTGTATGTATGTGTGTGTTCTAAATTGGTGTACGCTTGTGTTTGAGTGTGTATGTATGTGTGTGTTCTATGTTGGTGTACGCTTGTGTTTGAGTGTGTATGTATGTGTGTGTTCTATGTTGGTGTACGCTTGTGTTTGAGTGTGTATGTATGTGTGTGTTCTATGTTGGTGTACGCTTGTGTTTGAGTGTGTATGTATGTGTGTGTTCTATGTTGGTGTACGCTTGTGTTTGAGTGTGTATGTATGTGTGTGTTCTATGTTGGTGTACACTTGTGTTTGAGTGTGTATGTGTGTGGGTGTGTGTGTTCTATGTTGGTGTACGCTTGTGTTTGAGTGTGTATGTATGTGTGTGTTCTATGTTGGTGTACGCTTGTGTTTGAGTGTGTATGTATGTGTGTGTTCTATGTTGGTGTACGCTTGTGTTTGAGTGTGTATGTGTGTGGGTGTGTGTGTTCTATGTTGGTGTACGCTTGTGTTTGAGTGTGTATGTATGTGTGTGTTCTATGTTGGTGTACGCTTGTGTTTGAGTGTGTATGTATGTGTGTGTTCTATGTTGGTGTACGCTTGTGTTTGAGTGTGTATGTGTGGGGGTGTGTGTGTTCTATGTTGGTGTACGCTTGTGTTTGAGTGTGTATGTATGTGTGTGTTCTATGTTGGTGTACGCTTGTGTTTGAGTGTGTATGTATGTGTGTGTTCTATGTTGGTGTACGCTTGTGTTTGAGTGTGTATGTGTGTGGGTGTGTGTGTTCTATGTTGGTGTACGCTTGTGTTTGAGTGTGTATGTATGTGTGTGTTCTATGTTGGTGTACGCTTGTGTTTGAGTGTGTATGTATGTGTGTGTTCTATGTTGGAGTACGCTTGTGTTTGAGTGTGTATGTGTGTGGGTGTGTGTGTTCTATGTTGGTGTACACTTGTGTTTGAGTGTGTATGTATGTGTGTGTTCTATGTTGGTGTACGCTTGTGTTTGAGTGTGTATGTATGTGTTTGTTCTATGTTGGTGTACACTTGTGTTTGAGTGTGTATGTGTGTGGGTGTGTGTGTTCTATGTTGGTGTACACTTGTGTTTGAGTGTGTATGTATGTGTGTGTTCTATGTTGGTGTACGCTTGTGTTTGAGTGTGTATGTATGTGTGTGTTCTATGTTGGTGTACGCTTGTGTTTGAGTGTGTATGTGTGTGGGTGTGTGTGTTCTATGTTGGTGTACACTTGTGTTTGAGTGTGTATGTATGTGTGTGTTCTATGTTGGTGTACGCTTGTGTTTGAGTGTGTATGTATGTGTGTGTTCTATGTTGGTGTACGCTTGTGTTTGAGTGTGTGTGTATGTGTGTGTTCTATGTTGGTGTACGCTTGTGTTTGAGTGTGTATGTGTGTGGGGGTGTGTGTTCTATGTTGGTGTACACTTGTGTTTGAGTGTGTATGTATGTGTGTGTTCTATGTTGGTGTACGCTTGTGTTTGAGTGTGTATCTGTGTGTGTGTTCTATGTTGGTGTACGCTTGTGTTTGAGTGTGTATGTGTGTGGGTGTGTGTGTTCTATGTTGGTGTACACTTGTGTTTGAGTGTGTAAGTATCTGTGTGTTCTATGTTGGTGTACGCTTGTGTTTGAGTGTGTATGTATGTGTGTGTTCTATGTTGGTGTACGCTTGTGTTTGAGTGTGTATGTATGTGTGTGTTCTATGTTGGTGTACGCTTGTGTTTGAGTGTGTATGTATGTGTGTGTTCTATGTTGGTGTACGCTTGTGTTTGAGTGTGTATGTGTGTGTTCTATGTTGGTGTACGCTTGTGTTTGAGTGTGTATGTGTGTGGGTGTGTGTGTTCTATGTTGGTGTACACTTGTGTTTGAGTGTGTATTTATGTGTGTGTTCTATGTTGGTGTACGCTTGTGTTTGAGTGTGTATGTATGTGTGTGTTCTATGTTGGTGTACGCTTGTGTTTGAGTGTGTATGTGTGTGGGTGTGTGTGTTCTATGTTGGTGTACGCTTGTGTTTGAGTGTGTATGTATGTGTGTGTTCTAAATTGGTGTACGCTTGTGTTTGAGTGTGTATGTATGTGTGTGTTCTATGTTGGTGTACGCTTGTGTTTGATTGTGTATGTGTGTGTGTTCTATGTTGGTGTACGCTTGTGTTTGAGTGTGTATGTGTGTGGGTGTGTGTGTTCTATGTTGGTGTACACTTGTGTTTGAGTGTGTAAGTATCTGTGTGTTATATGTTGGTGTACGCTTGTGTTTGAGTGTGTATGTATGTTTGTGTTCTATGTTGGTGTACGCTTGTGTTTGAGTGTGTATGTGTGTGGGTGTGTGTGTTCTATGTTGGTGTACACTTGTGTTTGAGTGTGTATGTATGTGTGTGTTCTATGTTGGTGTACGCTTGTGTTTGAGTGTGTATGTATGTGTGTGTTCTATGTTGGTGTACGCTTGTGTTTGAGTGTGTATGTGTGTGGGTGTGTGTGTTCTATGTTGGTGTACGCTTGTGTTTGAGTGTGTATGTATGTGTGCGTTCTATGTTGGTGTACACTTGTGTTTGAGTGTGTATGTATGTGTGTGTTCTATGTTGGTGTACGCTTGTGTTTGAGTGTGTATGTGTGTGGGTGTGTGTGTTCTATGTTGGTGTACACTTGTGTTTGAGTGTGTATGTATGTGTGTGTTCTATGTTGGTGTACGCTTGTGTTTGAGTGTGTATGTATGTGTGTGTTCTATGTTGGTGTACGCTTGTGTTTGAGTGTGTATGTATGTGTGTGTTCTATGTTGGTGTACGCTTGTGTTTGAGTGTGTATGTGTGGGTGTGTGTTCTATGTTGGTGTACACTTGTGTTTGAGTGTGTATGTATGTGTGTGTTCTATGTTGGTGTACGCTTGTGTTTGAGTGTGTATGTATGTGTGTGTTCTATGTTGGTGTACGCTTGTGTTTGAGTGTGTATGTATGTGTGTGTTCTATGTTGGTGTACGCTTGTGTTTGAGTGTGTATGTATGTGTGTGTTCTATGTTGGTGTACGCTTGTGTTTGAGTGTGTGTGTGTGTGTTCTATGTTGGTGTACGCTTGTGTTTGAGTGTGTATGTGTGTGGGTGTTCTATGTTGGTGTACACTTGTGTTTGAGTGTGTATGTGTGTGTGTTCTATGTTGGTGTACACTTGTGTTTGAGTGTGTATGTGTGTGTGTTCTATGTTGGTGTACGCTTGTGTTTGAGTGTGTATGTGTGGGTATTCTATGTTGATGGACACTTGTATTTGAGTGTGTGTGTTCTATGTTGGTGTACGCTTTTTTTTGAGTGTGTATATGTGTGGGTGTTCTTTGTTGGCGTAAATATGTGTTTGAGTGTGTTTGTGAGTATTCGGTGTTAGTGTACACTTGTGTTTCAGTGTATATGTGTGTGTGTGTGTTCTATGTCTGTGTGCACATGTGTTTGCATGTGTATGTGTGTGGTTCTTCTTTGTAGGTGTATGCTTGTGTTTTGTTTATGCATGTGGGTGTCATATGTTGGTGTACACTTGTGTTTGAGTGTGTATCTATGTGTTTGGGTGTTATATGTCAGTGTTCTCTTGTGTTTGTGTGTGTTCTTTGTTGGCTTGTGCTTGTGTTTGCGAGTGTGTGTAGGTTTTCTATGTTGCTTCTGTTTTTTGTGTGTATATATTTGTGTTGGTGATGTTGTGTTCACTCCTCTGTGTTTGTGTGTGGGTGTTCTTTGTTGGTGTTCTCTTGTGTTTGTGTGTGTTTAAGTGTTCTTTGTTGGTGTGTGCATGTGTTTGTGTGTAGGTGTTCTTTGTTGCGTCTGTTTTTTGTGTGTATATCTTTGTGTTGGTGATGTTGTATTCACTCCTCTGTGTTTGTGTGTGTTTAGGTGTTCTTTGTTGGTGTGTGCTTGTGTGTGTGTGTGTGTGTAGGTGTGCTTTGTTGGTGTGCGCTTGTGTTTGTGTGTGTGTGTGTAGGTGTTCTTTGTTGGTGTGCGCTAGTGTTTGTGTGTGTAGGTGTTCTTTGTTGGTGTGTGCTTGTGTTTGTGTGTGTAGTTGTTCTTTGTTGGTGTGTGCTTGTGTGTGTGTGTAGGTGTTCTTTATTGGTGTGTGCTTGCGTGTGTGTGTAGGTGTTCTTTGTTGGTGTGAGCTTGTGTTTGTGTGTGTGTGTAGGTAATCTTTGTTGGTGTGTGCTTGTGTGTGTGTGTGTGTGAACGTGTTCTTTGTTGGTGTGTGCTTGTGTTTGTGTGTGTGTAGGTGTTCTTTGTTGGTGTGTGCTTGTGTTTGTGTGTGTAGGTGTTCTTTGTTACTGTGTGCTTGTGCTTGTGTGTGTAGGTGTTCTTTGTTGGTGTGTGCTTGTGTTTGTGAGTGTGTGTAGGTTTTCTATGTTGCTTCTGTTTTTTGTGTGTACATCTTTGTGTTGGTGATGTTGTGTTCACTCCTTTGTGTTTGTGTGTGGGTGTTCTTTGTTGGTGTTCTCTTGTGTTTGTGTATGTAGGTGTTCTTTGTTGGTGTGTGCTTGTGTGTGTGTGTGTAGGTGTTCTTTGTTGGTGTGAGCTTGTGTTTGTGTGTGTGTGTAGGTGTTCTTTGTTGGTGGGCGCTTGTGTTTGTGTGTGTGTAGGTGTTCTTTGTTGGTGTGCGCTTATGTTTGTGTGTGTGTAGGTATTCTTTGTTGGTGTGTGCTTGTGTTTGTGTGTGTAGGTGTTCTTTGTTGGTGTGTGCTTGTGTTTGTGTGTGTAGGTGTTCTTTGTTGGTATGCGCTTGTGTTTGTTTGTGTGTAGGTGTTCTTTGTTGATGTGTGCTTGTGCTTGTGTGTGTAGGTGTTCTTTGTTGGTGTGTGCTTGTGTGTGTGTAGGTGTATTTTGTTGGTTTGAGCTTGTGTTTGTGTGTGTGTGTAGGTGTTCTTTGTTGGTGTATCTTTTATGGTGTGCGCTTGTGCTTGTGTGTGTGTGTAGGTGTTCTTGGTTGGTGTGAGCTTGTGTTAGTGTGTGTGTAGGTGTTCTTTGTTGGTGTGAGCTTGTGTTTGTGTGTGTGTAGATGTTCTTTGTTGGTGTGGGCTTGTGTTTGTGTTGGTGTACCTTGTTCTTTGTTAGTTTGTGCTTGTATTTGTGTGTGTGTAGATGTTCTTTGTTGGTGTGCGCTTGTGTTTGTGTGTGTAGGTGTTCTTTGTTGGTGTGCGCTTGTGTTTGTGTACCTTGTTCTTTGTTAGTGTGTGCTTGTGTTTGTGTGTGTGTAGGTGTTCTTTGTTGGTGTGCGCTCGTGTTTGTGTGTGTGTAGGTGTTCTTTGTTGGTGTGCGCTTTTGTTTGTGTGTGTGTAGGTGTTCTTTGTTGGTGTGCGCTTGTGTTTGTGTGTGTAGGTGTTCTTTGTTTGTGTGCGCTTGTGTGTGTGTAAGTGTTCTTTGTTGGTGTGCGCTTGTGTTTGTGTGTGTGTAGGTGTTCTTTGTTGGTGTGCGCTTGTGTTTGTGTGTGTAGGTGTTCTTTGTTTGTGTGCGCTTGTGTGTGTGTAAGTGTTCTTTGTTGGTGTGCGCTTGTGTTTGTGTGTGTGTAGGTGCTCTTTGTTGGTGTGCGCTTGTGTTTGTGTGTGTAGGTGTTCTTTGTTGGTGTGCACTTGTGTTTGTGTGAGTGTAGGTGTTCTTTGTTGGTGTGTGCTTGTGTTTGTGTGACTTGTTCTTTGTTGGTGTTTGCTTGTGTTTGTGTGTAAGTGTTCTCAGTTGGTGTACGTTTGTGTTTGTGTATGTGTTCTTTGTTGGTGTGTGCTTGTGTTTGTGTGTGTGTAGGTGTTCTTTGTTGGTGTGCGCTTGTGTTTGTGTGTGTGTAGGTGTTCTTTGTTGGTGTGCACTTGTGTTTGTGTGTGTGTAAGTGTTCTTTGTTGGTGTGCGCTTGTGTTTGTGTGTGTGTAGGTGTTCTTTGTTGGTGTGCGCTTGTGTTTGTGTGTGTAGGTGTTCTTTGTTGGTGTGCGCTTGTGTTTGTGTGTGTGTAAGTGTTCTTTGTTGGTGTGCGCTTGTGTTTGTGTGTGTGTAGGTGTTCTTTGTTGGTGTGCGCTTGTGTTTGTGTGTGTAGGTGTTCTTTGTTGGTGTGCGCTTGTGTTTGTGTGTGTAGGTGTTCTTTGTTGGTGTGCGCATGTGTTTGTGTGTGTGTAGGTGTTCTTTGTTGGTGTGCGCTTGTGTCTGTGTGTAGGTGTTCTTTGTTGGTGTGCGCTTGTGTTTGTGTGTGTGTGTAGGTGTTCTTTGTTGGTGTGCGCTTGTGTTTGTGTGTAAGTGTTCTTTGTTGCTTCTGTTTTTTGTGTGTATATCTTTGTGTTGGTGTGCGCTTGTGTTTGTGTGTGTGTAGGTGTTCTTTGTTGGTGTGTGCTTGTGTTTGTGTGTAGGTGTTCTTTGTTGGTGTGCGCTTAGGTGTTCTTTGTTGGTGTGTGCTTGTGTTTGTGTGTGTGTACCTTGTTCTTTGTTGGCGTGTGCTTGTGTTTGTGTGTGTGTACCTTGTTCTTTGTTGGTGTGTGCTTGTGTTTGTGTGCAGGTGTTCTTTGTTGGTGTGTGCTTGTGTTTGTGTATGTGTAGGTGTTCTTTGTTGGTGTGTGCTTGTGTTTGTGTGTGTGTAGGTGTTCTTTGTGGGTGTGTGCTTGTGTTTGTGTGTGTGTAGGTGTTCTTTGTTGGTGTGCGCTTGTGTTTGTGTGTGTGTGTAGGTGTTCTTTGTTGGTGTGTGCTTGTGTTTGTGTGTAAGTGTTCTTTGTTGCTTCTGTTTTTTTGTGTGTATATCTTTGTGTTGGTGATGTTGTGTTCATTCCTCTGTGTTTGTTGTGTGTATTTATTAACCTGTCTTTGCCTGTCCTACTTGGTACCTTGTTCTTTGTTGGTGTGTGCTTGTGTTTGTGGGCAGGTGTTCTTTGTTGGTGTGTGCTTGTGTTTGTTTGTGTGTGTGTAGGTGTTCTTTGTTGGTGTGCGCATGTGTTTGTGTGTGTGTAGGTGTTCTTTGTTGGTGTGCGCTTGTGTCTGTGTGTAGGTGTGCGCTTAGGTGTTCTTTGTTGGTGTGTGCTTGTGTTTGTGTGTGTGTACCTTGTTCTTTGTTGGCGTGTGCTTGTGTTTGTGTGTGTGTACCTTGTTCTTTGTTGGTGTGTGCTTGTGTTTGTGTGCAGGTGTTCTTTGTTGGTGTGTGCTTGTGTTTGTGTGTGTGTAGGTGTTCTTTGTTGGTGTGTGCTTGTGTTTGTGTGTGTGTAGGTGTTCTTTGTTGGTGTGAGCTTGTGTTTGTGTGTGTGTAGGTGTTCTTTGTTGGTGTGCGCTTGTGTTTGTGTGTAAGTGCTCTTTGTTGCTTCTGTTTTTTGTGTGTATATCTTTGTGTTGGTGATGTTGTGTTCATTCCTCTGTGTTTGTTGTGTGTATTTATTAACCTGTCTTTGCCTGTCCTACTTGGTGGCTATGATCCATCCATGTGTGCTATCTCAATACCACTCCTGCTGTGTGACCCCGTATCTCACCCTCACAGAGCCCCCCAAGATCAAGCTGGACTGCATGTCCAATGCTGCCGATACCATCATTGTTGTGGCCGGCAATAAACTGCGCCTGGACGTCCCCATCTCTGGAGATCCAGCCCCCACCGTGGTCTGGAGTAAAGGAGATCAGGTAAGAAACCATACTGTCCAGTCCATCTGGCTCCTTACACTAAGCTTTAGATAATGAGCCCCATATAGGTTACAAGAGCAGGAAGATGGCGGCATTGCTTGGAAAACCTTTACATTTTTCCAAATCAAAGTACAGAGATACTATAATCATAAGATAGCATTATCATATTAATAATATAAGGAAAAAGAGCTGTAAAGTTATATAAATAATGGTAAAATAAGAGTTTTATCGTTATGCTAAATGAAAATGTTACAGCCTTGATGGCGCCCTTCGTATGATATGGATGGTCACCATGGTAATGGAGATGCTGCTAGTGCGGCAGGTGCAAAGCACCAGGGCCCACAACAGGTTAGGAGCCTCTGCGACTGGGCAAAGGGGATAATTATGTTTATTAGAAGGTGATCTGCTTATTGACCCCTATCTTGTGGCCACCACAGGACACCCATTTTGCCCGATGGATAATACTGACCCTGCTCCTATAATACAGACATGTAGGGACATACTGGCACACAAATATGTCTTGTCTTAAGAGCTCACAGTCATTAATGCTGTGACTAGTAACAGTTAGTCCAATGACAATTAGCCCAATGTCTTTTTCTGCCATAGACATTATGATGAACTCTAACCACAAGCATTAAAGCCCCCCTGTACTGTTCATACAATAGGGTTATATGTTTATTTACTATATGATTAGCAATAAAATGAATATCTGCTCATCTCCACCCCTATCAGATCTTCTGGGAGGAGAGAGGATCTGCCCAAGAGGCTGTATTAGAAGGTTGTTTACCTGACTCATTGCCTTCAGTGGTATTTACAAAGATTTAGGACAGCCTCCTGGGCAGATCATGCCTCACAACCTGCAGAGGAAAGTAGTAGTTAGGTTAAGTCCCTGAAATTTCAAATGTAAGTTTCTAAAGCGTTATGTTATTAAATATTGATCTTATTGATAATCAGTAAATAAACAAATTAAACTATTCTATTATTATGATGATTTTTATGTTTATTTGACAAATCACCAGAATTAAAGTGACACTGTAGTCTGAAATTCTTATTATATATGCTGTCCATTGATATCTTGTTATAGGTGCCCTTATCGGTAAGTATTTGCTTTTTGTCAAGAAAGTGGGCACCTTGGAGGCTGAGATTAGCTCATTGCCACACTGCTAATTGCTATTTGCACTTTTATTATGGAAATAATTGACTGGGCAGAAGGAGCCTGGACGGATGTGGGGTGGGCAAAAACGGAAATGGCCAAGAGTACATATAAAAAATGATGTTTGCACATTAATTATTTTACTTCTTAAAACAGGGCACTGGAAATATAGACTTGCTGGGGTGTCAAATGTGTTATGTTGGCATCAATAATATGGACATTTAATATGTACAGGTTCAAAGTCTCCACCGTTGGGTGACTCATAAGTTCCACACTGACCATCTGACCTTGCCCAGGTTTTATAGGGTGAGCGTCACTGGTCAATTAATAGACGTTGCCTTGGACAACCTTCCTGAGCCCGTTAGTTATCTCCCTATACATAGCTATGACTCCATGGCAGCCTACCTTGCCATGTGATGTGGAAGGTTTTGGTGAAGCCACTTTCTGCCGATGACCTCTTTGGAGTTCATAGATTAACATTGTCTAATAAAAGAACATGGAAGCCACCAAACCTGGCTACTGGGCACCATCAGGAAGAGCCTTCAAAACCATTAGATATTGTTTGTATCCCACATGTTGAGTGGGTAGAGTTGAGCTACTGATGTCCGATGTTGTGAGTTCGAGCTCTGGTTCTCTTCAATTTTATATTAATATTTGTATTTAGTTCAAATAATAATTGTAAAGGCATTACAGCACCCATATTAGTCTTCTATATTCCCATTTACAGTTTATACCTGTTTTCTGCTTTAGCCTGTAACTTAAAGGGATATAGAAGGTTCCTGAATGTTACTATGTATATCATATCCCTGGGTATCTACCGGTAGTTACATTTATGAACTTTATTCTATTATGAAGTGTATATAAGATCTGTATTTACTGGCTAAAATCAAATAAAAAGTCCCTGTATGGGTAAGCCCAGTGGTGAAGCAAGGGGGGGGGGGGGGGGTAGTCTGCCCCGGGAAGCACTTTTTGGGGGGCGGCAAAAATGCCTGACCCATGCACCCTAGGGGAGGGAGAGAGAGGGGGAGAGGGGATGGAGAGAGAGAGGACAGAGGGGATGGAGAGAGAGAGGAGAGAGGAGATGGAGAGAGAGAGGAGAGGGGGGATGGAGAGAGAGGTGGAGAGAGAGGGAAGAGAAATAAGAGGGGGAAAGAGAGAGGATGGAGAGAGGGAGAGAGAGATGGGAGGGGGGAGAGAGAGAGGGAGAGGTAGAGAGAGAGAGAGGAGGGAGAGAGAGGTAAGACAGGGGAGGGAGAGAGTTGTGGAGAGAGGGGAGGGAGAGATAGAGGGAGAGAGAGGGGGGGGGAGAGGGGTGAGGATGGAGAGAGGGGGGAGAGAGAAGATAGAGGGGGGAGAGAGGGAAAGAAAGAGAGGAGGAAGAGATAGAGGAGGGAGAAAGAAGGAGGGGGTGGGAAAGAGAGAGAGAGTGAAAGAGAGAGTAGGAAGAGAGAGAGGAGGGAGAGAGAGGGAAAGAGAGAGAGGCAGTAGAGAGAGAGGCAGTAGAGAGAGAGGCAGTAGAGAGAGAGTCAGTAGAGAGAAAATGGGATAGAGAGAGAATGGGATAGAGAGAGAAGAGGGATAGAGAGAGAAGAGGGATAGAGAGAGAAGGGGGATAGAGAGAGAACAGGGATAGAGAGAGAAGGGGGATAGAGAGAGAAGAGGGAGGGAGAATAGAAGGGGGGAGAGAGAGGGGGGAGTGAGATAGAGAATAGGGAGAGTGAATGAGAGAGAGAGAGAAAAAGGAGGAGGGAGAAGGGGAATGGGAGAGAAGGTGAGAGAGAGAGAGAAGGGGGAGTAAGAGAGGTAGGGAGAGAATAGAGAGAGAGAGAGAAAGAAGGAGAGAGAGACAGAAAAGAGGGTAAGAGAGAATTAAGAAAGGGAAAGAGAGAGAAGGGGACAGCCCTGGGGTGGCAAAAGCTCTACCGACACCATTGGTTCTGCCCACTGCAGCGTATTCAGACACAGACTCTGTTGTACCGGCTGTGTTGTGTCTTATACTAATTAATCAGTGACCATTTATCTGCAACATTCTTCAACATGCTGCTGAGACGTGGTCCCTGATAGGTTAGGACACTACACTGCATATCCAGCCCTACAGAGCCTGTGTCTGCATATGCTGCAGTGGGCAGACCCATACAAGCACTATTTGTTTAATTTTAGGCAGAAAAACACTGAGTTTATAAGCGCCTCTTAATAACAAATTACATAAAAGTAAATAGATACACAGGGATATTATATACCCGAGAACCTGCCATGTCTCTTTAACTAAAAAATATTATTAAAATAAGAAAAAATATCCACTGCTGTGTTTTTAACCCATATCCTTCCATATTAAAGGCAGTTACTTTAAACACTGTGCTATCTCTTTAGATGTTTAGCTGTGAGTGAAAGTAACACTATAACTAATACAGGAAATCCCATCCCTCCATAATCTGCACAACTGGTTTTAATTAGTGATATCACAGGATGCAACTCATTATGTATATAGCTGATTCAAGGGAGGATACAAGCTCTCAAAAACCTGGGACTATAAATGCTTCAAAGAGAAAAAACTTTTTAACCCTCAACCTGATTGTACTGAGAATATTGGATGATTTCAGTGGCCCTTTAAAGAGAGATATAACTTACTTGTTGACCAAAACAACTCAACTGCCTAAATAGAATTAGAGGGGGTAAACTTAATGGCAGTGGGGAATTTACCCTATGAGATAATGGTAGTGGTACTGACTTTACGCGTTTCACCCACTATAGGGCTTCTTCTGGAGATTCCTGTTTTGTAGAATCTTCAAGAACGATACAAATGGGGCATTTTTATATATAGTTGTATACTAAGGGACTGAAAAGTTATGGGTACCTCACATCTACCTACTTCCCTCTTACCCATCTAATTGATATTCTATCACTTTGTTTTTAAATAATGTTAGTACAAATTAGAGCTAGGAAATGGAGGGCCCAGATGCAAAATAATTTGGGACCCCCCCTAGCAACTTCTCTAAATAAGGTAGATGCCTGTAGTGGTCAATAACGACAAAAATAATTGCCCTATGAAATTATGAGACTCGCGTTACTCCAGAGGGCCCTACACTGTTGTGGGCCCCGGTGCTTTGCAGTTTCTGCACCAGCAGTAGCTCTGCCACTGTGTAAGACATTAATTCTGCAATAAGTCAGTACTGTTTAGCACACCTGGCCCACTATATATGCTGCCGGTCACTCTGTTTGTTAGTTCTGGAGACCTCGTGGAGCTTTAGGGTAAAAGAACATTATAAGAACACATATCAAATGTTTGTGACATTTATAACAAACGAATAACATCAGCAGCAGTGTATGCTGGGACATAAAAGTAATTTTGGTAAAACTGTTATTTTAGTAGACACAGCCTGAAGAAGATTTGTGTCTTCCACATTTCCTGACGAATTGAACACTAAGGGCCTCATTCAATTGAGAGCCCGTAATGTAGCCAGTAGACTAATTTGGTATTCACTTGGCGTCTTTTGGAGAGCCGCAAATGTCTACGAGTTATGGGCTGAAAATTCCTGTGTTTATTACAATCGTAACTTAAAACCATCTAAGCCTTTGATCTTTCACGTCCTCAAGAGTTACGATCGCTAAAATCGCAAATCGCTATTCAATTGCTACAATTTTCCCAAGCCCGCAAATGTTTTCACACCCGGAAACGGCAAATGTAGAAGAAAATCCTACGGGTACCTGATGGGACTCACAAGGGGGTTTAACCCCTGTCCGTAGCACTGTAAATGCAAATAGAAAATCAGTACTGCAGTGTAATTAACGGGGAAAGTGATGATAGACATTAGAATTAATTGTACAACAGTCTCAAGCTCGCAAATCTGCAATAAAAAATCATTTATTTTTATGTTTCATTTCGGGGTTATATCAATCTCGATAATCAATGAGTTAATACATATCAGGCCACCCACATGGACTAGAACAGTATTGGCATACATTTTTTATTTTCTTGTATTTTGCGGGTCTGCAAGTCTGGTCGCATATTTGACCTCTAAAGGCTAATTGATTGACATGTAATCTCCATCTTATACTGCCGTAATGGTGACGGCCTCATTTTCCTTTGGCTGTTTCTAAATGGGTAGTTACAGCCTTGCTTAATTGATCATGTTCATGCTCTGAAATGTTACTTACGGGTGCATGGTTTACGGTCCTGGCTTTCGGCCTGTAACTTGCGGGCTTCTTCAATTGAATCGCTCCGTAATTGTAGCATAATTCAAGCCTGTAGCAGGGCCACAGACATAGGCCCTGTATACCGTGAGTTGCAGCCTTGCAATTGAATGAGGCTCTAAGTGGTGGTGTTCTACTATTTTTTATTATCTATTCAAGTGTGAAATAAGGAGGGAGGAAGGAGTGAGGGTGTTTTGTTGATTGTGGTGGATTCAGATAATATTTCAGCACAAGGAACCTTCGCCTCCATCCCACAGATCAGCAGAGGCATTTTGCAAGTATAATTGCTTGCCTCGCTCTGTAACCACCATCTTTGTGCCTTGGAAAGGAAGTATGATTATCATGGCAGCCTCCATGCATTAGCAGAAACTGCTACAATAAAGTTTTCCATTAAAAATGTGTTTATGCCCATGTTTCCCAACTACCACTTAAGGCCTACCCACTGCGGTAGAGCTTTATACTACAAATGTAATGCTAATAAATGAAGACACACAGCATGTCACTGTCTGTTTACAGCAGCATGAGACACTAGTAGTATTAAACCCAGGCCCTGTGTGTGTGGTCTTATTTCATAGCTGGGAAACATGCCACCCTGCATGAGTGAGAACAGGAAGTCAGGGGGAGGCTCCAGAAAGTGAGAAACTATTACTCTGGAAGCTTCTTACAAGTAGGTGAAACGACAATTACATTGAGATAGATAAAATTAAGCTTTCAGGTTAAAATATTTATATTAACAAAAAATGCCTAATATAGTAAAGATGAGTAATTAACAAATAATATTTCATAAGCAAAGTGTATTTCAGAGTTTTTTATCCAACAGTAGACTACGGCATAATGTAGAGTTCTACACTCTTGTCCATGGTCACCAGGTGAAATTATTTCAGGTGGTCCATGGTACATTGGCCTTATACCAATAAATAATATTAAACCAAACTAAGGAAATGCGTAAAATGCAGTAGAAATGTGCCTAGAAATTAAATGTTATGGTTTATAAATGCAATATTAATTGGTGGCCAAATGCATTATGATTGTTCAAATGCAGGCAGAAGATGCAATAGGCTGTCTGACAAGACCATCACAAGTAATCCACCAAGATCCTGGGTCAACTCTCAAGTGGTCATTGCTGTAGAGTGCGGGGGTGTTACAGTATCCCTCTATGTTGTATGATTCCACACATGGATAATTGTCTGGTCAGTGTCCACAAAGTCACATTCGTTTTATTTATTTATGGTAACTCCTCATGGTCAGATTGTTCTTCCCCTATTTATGAAGCTGTCCTCGAGGTCTTCTCTAGTCACTATTTTCTTTCCATAATCAGGTAATTGGGCAGATCCTCAGGATTAAACCTGAGCCAAAGGAGGAGGCTATCAGTGATTTGGATGTAAGTTGGGTCTTCATGACCCACCAGTGTGATTTGTTACCACGTATACTGATATCACGAGTTGTATTGAGTGTGAGCCTTCACTTCCCATTGTAACTGTAAATATGCACATCATGCCCCTTGCCCCTCATATCCCGCCCAAGGAGTGATTTGCATCCCAAGTTTTATTATGCATATTTTATCCAAGGAAGGATCCATTATATCTCACTCAAAGTGTAATCCCTTGCATTCCATATTAGGTATGATCATGCATATGCCGTGCCAGGTAATTTTGTACAGCCCTTCCTAGGCATGATTACACCCTAGGCATGTGTTAAAATGCACCTTCCACTCCCAGATGTGCTCATTCTCATATCCTTCCAAGTATGGTCATGCCTTTCCATTCCTAGATCTGTTTCTACCAGGCCCCATTCAGACATGTTCATAGCCTGTCTCTTCTGGGTGTGTGTTAATGTCCTGCTCCTCCGGGATGTGGTCATGCTCTACCCATCTAGATGTATTCATACACTAGACTATCCATGTATGATCATGTCCTGCTGGTTCCAGATGTGATCATATCTTGTCCCTCCCATGTGTGTACATTCCTTGCCTATCTCTGGAGTGATCATTCCATGCCCATCCCATTTTTTCAAGCCCTTCCCCTTTCAGGTATGTTTTTGCTCTGTTCCTCCAAGATATGTAGATGCCTTTCCCCTGGTCATCATCTGACAAGTAGGTTCATGTGCATGCTAATAACACTTCTTAAACATTGTGTCAATTCCTAGAGATCTAAGAGGCTGTTCCTCACCATCACACTTGTCCTTGTTACAAAGCTCTTCTGAGTTGTCCACTCTAGTCTCAGTTGTCTTTTTACAATCAGGTAACTGAGGAGATCCCCATCAGTACTGAATCTGATCCCAGGGAGGAGCTTATGAGAGACATTGATGTAAGTTGGAGCTCCCACAAATCACTTGTGGGACATTTGAGTGCATATACTGATAGCACTTGAGCCAACCCAATCTGATTGCTCACATCCAATTTCACAAGAGACGTTGCACATCCAGTCTCGGGTATCACCATGCACATCCAATTCCCCGTGTAATCTTGTAGGCACAATCCCAGGTCTGATCTTGCACCTAGTATTAATAGACGTTTATGTACCATGCACCTGACATAAGACTTTCCTGCTTATCATATGTCGGAATCCAAAGTCAACTAGAGATTCCATTTTCCATCTACCATAAAATGGGAAAGAGTAACTGGTCAAACCACTGTTTGTCTGTCTACATCTTCTAAAGTTTCATGATTCTGTCTAAGCCATATGATTTCACTTCTGCTGCTCATTTTCCACTTTGGTGTCATGTCCTATAGGACATTGAGGTCCCTCAGTCTCTAAAGTGTCAACTCTGAACATTTACTCCACAGATAATATCAGAGGCAGAAGGCAGAGTCCATGTGGAGACTCATCCAGATCACTGTGTGTTCATCATTGAGGGTGCAGAGAAGTCAGATGAAGGGTCCTACAATGTAGTGGTGAAGAATGAGGCTGGAGAAGACAAGGCTACAATTCAAGTTAAAGTTATTGGTGAGTTATAGCTGAGACATGTTCGATATAATTGGTGATGGGAGTGTCTTTCAGTACATACTGGGAGAACATCAATTTAAAGTCCAACCGTCTACATGATGGCATTCGCTGGGCTCACTGGAGGAGAGAATACCGACGTACATTAGGGACTGTTGGCACTGGCTTTTTTTAAAGACTTTGTTGTGTTTTCTCCGTAATCTAGAGGCTCCAGACCCCCCAGAGTGTCCAAGGATCTCCAACATTGGAGAGGATTACTGCACTGTACAGTGGGATCCACCCAAGTACGATGGAGGCCAACAAATTCTTGGTAGGTCATACTCCTGTGATGACTCCCACTCCTCATCATGACCTGCATAACTATAGACTGTTACTTATTGTGGCCTACAAGTGTCAATAATTATGAATTCAAAATATTCTTTATATATAGACATCACTTCTAGACCCCTACCCATACTGTCTGACTTATTCCTTACCCTTTGGTCATTTTATTGATGCATCTTATCTTTATTCAACCTACAGGTTATATCTTGGAGAGGAAGAAGAAGAAAAGCTACCGTTGGATGAGGCTTAACTATGACCTGGTGAAGGATTTGTCCTACGAGTCTAAGAGGATGATAGAGGGTGTAATTTATGAGATGCGTATTTACGCAGTGAACTCCATTGGCATGTCACGTCCCAGTCAGCCATCACAACCCTTCATGCCCATTGGTTAGTACGCATCACTCTTAGTATATTGAGCTTGAATTGAGTATATTATTATTTATCCTACTGAGAGCTAGCAATGTATTTTTATGTATTTCTATGACTTTTTAGGCCACTGATATCTGTATTACAGGTAGTACACCAGGATTGAATATAATATAGTATAATATATGTATTTATATATGTATTATTTATGTATATATTATGTGATATAGATATAGTAAGTACCTGCAGAATGTGTAAGATAATTAATTGCCTACAAGATAGGTACCATTGGGGTCACTAAAAAATCCATATATATGTAGGTTGTTGGATATATAAAAAAATATATAAATAATTATAGGTGTTCCTTAATAATTAAAAACATCTGCTCTACTCCAGGTAGCAGGGGTCTCAACCTCTTGTACTTTGCACCTGCTGCACCAGCAGTAGCGCTACCACTGGAGATATTGACACTCAACTTTATAGCATTAGGATATGGAAAGTTCCCCAATAGTAGATACAAGAAGCAGATCCAGTGTTTGTATGTATATTAGGTCACATAACTCCAATTTGTTCTGCTTAATTATATGTAAATTATGTTATTTCTTCTTACGTCCACTAAGGTAACAGCTATTCTATATAGAAGAATACACAGTCTTGTTTCATAATGTGTGCTATATATTTGTAATTGTATTAATTTAACTACATAGATAAGACATATACGTATCAGTTTTACTGACATAAGGTCAATGTATGTCTCTTTAAGATATAATTGTAGCGCTGTGATGTGAGATTGTAAGATTGTGATGTCACAACTCGAGAATCATAAGGATATTCTGTATTATTATATATTACAGATCTATTACATTACATTTTATTGTTAGGATATAATATACTGTAGTATAATTGTGTATTATTCATATATCATGCATCATGTACATATAGATGTATTACATTACACTAATAGTATAAGGATATTATATACTATATTTTGCAGTTGTATAATATACATATTATGCACTGTAGTGTATCACATATATAGTTGTCAGCAGTGCGGGTTGGCAAAAGTTGTTGCTGGCAAGTTGCGCCAAAGGCGCTCCTTGCGCTGCTGATGAGCGCCAAAGGCGCTCCTTGCGCTGCTGATGAGCGCCATAGAGTTATGCCGCAAAATTTACGGACTTAGCAGCCACAAATACGAGCTGCAGGACTTAGAAAGAAAACCATTACGAGCTCGCAAAAATACGACCTTAGCGCCCGAAACCCGCGCACATGAAAACATTAAAAACACAATAAATACACACAACAAACACACAACAAGCTTACCCACAGCAAGGTGGGGCACCCAGGACCTCTGCAAGTGAAATTACACCTCAATTTAAGTAGAAATTCAAGAGTTTAGACACCCGAAAATCCCCTAAGCAAGAGAAAAAATGGCAGCAGAAAAAAACGAAAACGAGGCTACAGGACCCTAAACACGCAAAACATCACCAAACACATACGGATTTTCCGAAAAAGCCGGACGAGGTACAAGAACAAGGACGCAAAATCAGCCACAGCCGCGTACCACACACATTAGGCGCCATTTTACAACACTAACTTACACAATGCGGAAGTACCCAGCTACCCTAACGGATTTTCCTTGCGCACGCAGCCTATTTACACTACACACTGAACACATTGCTGACACTTACACAACAGCTCTACAGCACTGCAAACCTACATTGTATGCTGCAGGTACATGAAAACAGATTGCCAGCTCTTCAGCACAATGCTTCCTGCATATATTACTTAAAAATAGGTAAAGTATATTCATTTATTCATTTATTAATTATTTCATTAGCATAAAAAAAACGACCGCCAACGCTGCTCATAGCACACAAACAACCAACGGGGCTCGCAATGAGCGCCGAAGGATCTCGGAAAACCAACAAAATTAATGTCGCAACCAAACACCATTACCTGCCTTACAATCATATTGCCGTCATTTTTTGACGGGCAAGTCGCTAGTATATATATAATACATTACACAGTGTATATTATGATATTATATACTGTACTGTAGAGAGGTTTTGCATTACACTGTGTATGATAAGGATCTCATGTATAGATGTATTATATCAGGCTGTGTAGTATAAGGATATTATCTACTATAGATATATTATATTTCACTATTATGCCCCATTTTGTATACATTGTATCATCATATATTGTGCTATAAGATTATAGAAATCACTACACGCATATTTTTGTGTGTGATATAACTCATGTAAAATGAGGAAGGGGCTCAAGTGCCATCTGAGACAATACAGAGACGTATCACAAGCCACATGACTTCATCCTTACATACCCAAGACTCATATTTAAGGCTGCTACTACACTTTTTCAATATCGATTACTTCTCTGACAGGCTCAGATTTTGCTTTACCAGCTAAACAGGCAATGTATAGGATTTCCAAATTGAGTAAGTGATTCTGGGTAAAGACATGCAAATGAGGAGTTGTCATAGTCCTTAAAGGGATGAGCTCAGTTGTATAGACATTGTGGGGATAGTATTTCACAGCAGACATGGCCTTATCAGTCTCGTTGATGTGAGTGTGTGTGTGTGTGGGGGGCTACATAAATAAATGGAACTTGAGGACAAAGACACGCCAGCCACACACACACCAACCTTAGTAAAAATAGGAAGATGTGGCCAGGCCCCCATGTCAACACTCCCTATGTCCTTGCCAAAAATAATATTATCAGCCCTTCACCTTAACTGTCCTCAACAGAACCAAGGTTCCCTATGGTCCCTCTCATTGTCTCAACCTGGTTATACTTTATATCCACACATATGAGAATTAATTAATCACTGTAGATAAATTCTGTAACAATGTTCAAGCTCAGTTATCCAACACTTCAAACTTTTTAATAACAAGCAATTGCAATTATATTTATTTATATGTGTACTTATTAAACAACTGGAACATCTGCTCTTCCCCTTTACTGAACAGTCTTGCACCACGCCCGCAGATTAAGACGATAGGCATTAATCTCCTTAAGTATCAAGAACCCTTATTCATAGCCTAGATTTGGAGCTGTGACTCACGGTGTGATCTAAACACACTGCTCTGATATTAAATATGGAAACCCATAATACTTGTATTTTATTTTTGCACAAAAGAGAGAGATTTATGCAAATAAGATGTAGACTGAGCTAAAAAAAAAAAAAAAAAAGAGAGCCTTCTCCACATAGAGAGAGTTGTCCTATATCCACATAGAGTGCGCTAAGAACAGGCCGGCCTCTCAATCACGTCCCTGACAAGTCAAGGTGCCTCACCTAATATTAATTCTTCTTTCTTTCTCTTGTTACAAGGGAGTACATATGTGACATTTCAACGGATTAAAAAAGATCAGTTGATATCCAAACAATGAAAACAATGTACTTATTATATTTATATTTACATTGTCTACATAACTCACAAAAGTCAATGTCAATTACTGAAAATAATTACACAAAAAGAAATAACAAGATTGGAAGTAACAGGAACTTGAAATATATTCCAGTACTGATATTATAAAGAAAATCACTATGGATCCACCATAAATTCATAGTATCTATCTATCTATCTATCTATCTATCTATCTATCTATCTATCTATCTATCTATTTATATATATATATATATATATATATATATATATATATATATATATATATATATATATATATATATACATTTTAGGGAGATATAGCATGATATCATTAATATAATCTAATTCCCCTCATGTTATCAATATATTTATCTATAATTATCTGTCATCCAGTTTAATTATTTTTTTTTTAATGATTTTTCTCATCCATTTTTTACAATTTTATTAATTTGTTATATTCCCCCTTTACATATTTTATGTTTTTTTATTCAGTTTAAATATTTTTATTGTTCAGTTTTATTTGTTCTTTTTTTTTTTGCTCTCCCACTTACATTTGTTTATGTTTTTTATACAGTTTAAATAGTCCTTGTTATTCACACTTATTTGTTATTTTTTTATATTCTTTATTTACATTTTTATGTTTTTTTTTTCACTTAGTTTACAGATATATTTTTGTTGTTCAGTGTATTTTTTTTCATATACCCAATCATATTTTTATTTCTATTTTTTCATCCAGATACATTTTATTTATTCATTTACATTTTTACATTTTTTTTAATCCAGTTTAAGCTTGTTTGTTTTTTTTACGCTCATTTTTATTTGTTCCTGCTTCGTTTTCCTCATCTAAATTTTTCTCAGTCGTAGTCTCATCCCTATCGCATGGTTTTAGTTTCGTGAATTTGCTGATGAGAATTTGTCTGCTATAATTAGAGGTGAAAGAATGAGGATGATGGTGTATTGAAGCTCAGAGAGCAAGATGTTAAAGGAAAGAAATGTTCTTTGCTATGGAGAAGGAGTGGAAGGGGAGGGGGCTCTGTAATGTTGAGCTCATACTCCCCCCTCCACCCCTCGCTGATACAGATACTAGATTAATAGGACGCCGCCAGACTTGTGCCACTCTGCTGGGACCTGGGAGTTTGTTTGCAGTGGAAGGACACTAAGTGGATACCCAGTACCATCACCATGACCCGGGTATCCAAGCATGTGGAGCCTGCAGAAGAACAGGAATATGCCAGAAAAGACAGGAGACGGAAACATGTCAAAGAATTCAAAGGTCCGAGTGGCTTAAGAAGCCCAAAGTGGACTTGTCCATAGATTATAAACTACAACATATCGGATCCATTTGTTGGTGATTTGTTGAGTTATTTTTGTTAGTAATGTTGTAGGATGTGAGGGAATTTGGCTTTCTTGTTGGACCAACCTGTTGTAGGTACTTCATCTTGGATGGGTTGAGCTGTATTTGTTGCCCCGAATACTAGGTCTACTTGATAAATGTTATTTCTAAATGAAAATTGGTTGACCCCCAAATATATCAAGAAAGGTACGAAGAAACCAGGGAAATATTAACTCATGGAAAGTTTATGTTGGCTTTATCAGAGCTATTGTTGTATAATGGAAGAGTATTGATGATGGGATAAGATAGCTGATAATTTGATAATTGTCTCTTGCAAGGAAAAGTTATTTTTGTATTAGCGCCAATTACTGGATATCTTGAATATATGGGATATTAGTGCATTATAATTCTCTGTTACTGTTTTGTATGAATATTTGTCTATTAACACATTGGGATATTAATGATGTCCTTGGAGTGCCTTTGCCATACAATGTTAAGTCTTCCTCCCATGTGATGGTGTTAGATGGGGCTAGATGTATTTACGTGTAAATTATTGATCAGCTCTTGGAGAACCTCTCCATTACTATTTTATCTTGCTAAATTTTGATATCCATGTCACCCTTTAGTAGATATGGCCTGGGATATCCTTGAGTTGTAATATATTATGTTATTTTTTGTTTTGGTACTTTTTGGAATATGTTTTTAATTTTATTGTATGTTAAAAATAGCTCTGTATAGTGATGGTGTTAACAACTACTAGACTTTACTAACCCCATGTCTTACTGTGTCAAAATAATCTAATATGGTGGCAGACCGGGAACTCGACCCATCTAGTCTTCTGACTTTCTCCTTTAAAACCTTATTTAGCCATATCCTATGTTCCTGACAGTATTATATACATCACAAGTATGTTAGAAATCCTTAGTGTATTAACTGTTCTACTCTAAGGTCATCTCCTGCATCCAGTATAGAAATACTTTCTCACATTACGTCTAAGCTTTAACTCCACTAAATTTAGATGATGCTCTCTTGTACGTGCGTTTCCCCGAAATGTTCTTCCCTACCATGATTTCCTGAATTTCTCTCCTTTTTTCATTAATTATACTAGCTGTACAAAGTACTGATTTGTAATCTCTTTTTCTGACATATATATATATATATATATATATATATATATATATATATATATATATATATATACACTTTTTTTTAAAGTCGACACATTCTCTATCAAGTTCTTACTTTTTTATTCCCCTCAGCACATTATCTTATAGTATTAGTGTATTATCTTGTATCAATATAGGCACAGAGTGATAAAATCCCTGACTAAGCATTTTAAACACAGTTGTCTGATTATCCTGTCTCTGTTTCAAAATCCCTAATCAAAATGCTGTCTATAAAATGATAAATGTCACCTTGAATTAGAGTAATTTTAGCCAATACTAAGAGTAAAGAGACAGCAATAAGAGGCGTGGGCAGAGGGGCGGAGTGAGTTTTATCACTAAAAATATGCCAAAAATGTATTTAAACATAACATTTCCACAGTCAATTTTTTCAGTTACATTTACCTTAAATTAATACAAATAAAATGTAAATTGTTTTAGAATTGTAGTTTGCATTGTTATAACACTTGGAAACTGTTCTGTGTCCTTTTAAAATGGCAGGCAGCAAGCTGTGAATCTTCATATTGCATTTTCGAATGCATAGCACTGTTGGTCCATGTGATATAGAGTCTACTGTAGAAAATAGTACCACATGACTGCACCAACCAATAGGAAGCTGCTATATGGAAAGTCACTGCTTGCTGTCTGCCCATCTGACACAGTAATACACTCTGAGGAATGGGAGGAGCAAGATAAGCCAAAATGTCAGCCTCCGTAGATGGTGTTGTGTTGTAATGATACAATGTAAAAAAAAAGGGTAGAATTGCCTGGTATTTCTGGCCGGACCACTGTTGTGAGTGGGACCAGACTGATATATTACAGGATATTTCTCCCTGTGAAGGGCACAAGTGGCTAAAAGAGGTCATGGCCATAGAACTGACCTATTAAGGTTGGTTCGTTCTCTGATGAGCACCTCTGAATTTGTAATGATACAATGTGATGTTTTGTTTTGTATATGCAAATTACCCTTACGGTTTAGTCTCCCTAAGGGTAATAGGGGACTCCAGACGTGGACCCCTTGCTCACTGTGCCTTAGGGAGTTCAGCTACACCTCACTGACGAGGCCCATAAAGGGCGAAACGCGTCTGGGGTTTGCTGTTCCTCCTGTTCAGGTATAATTGCCTGGTATTTCGGGGCTGGATCACTCTTTTGAGTGGGACCAGACTGATATACTACAGGATGTTTCTCCCTGTGAATGGCACAAGTGGCTAAAAGAGGTTGCTCTCAGAGTGGCGTATCATGGCTATAGAACTAACCTATTAAGGTTATTTCCTTCTCTGACGAGCGCCTCTGACTTAGTTGTAATGATACAATGTGATGTAATAATAAATGAATACAAAGATATTGAGCAAAACCCACAGTTACAGCCTTATTAAATTGTGATTTGGCCAATTGAATAGGGCTCTATATAAGCAAAAAACATATTTTTTTACAGAAGCTTTTAGTTAGTGAAGACCTTGCTTTTGGATAGAAGATCACTAACTAAAAACTTCTGTAAAACAATATGCTGTGTGCTTATATAGCGCCCTATTCATTTGGCCAAATCACAAATTAATAAGGCTGATAATGTTGTCATTTTAATATATATTAGGTATAATAACATATAATGGGAATAATAACATGTAATAGGTCTAATAAGATATAATAGGTATAATAAGATATAATAGGTATAATAACATGTCTAATAAGATATAATAGGTATAATAAGATATAATAGGTATAATAACATGTCTAATAAGATATAATAGGTATAATAACATATAATAGGTATAATAACATGTAATAGGTATAATAAGATATAATAGGTATAATAACATATAATAGGTATAATAACATGTAATAGGTCTAATAAGATATAATAGGTATAATAAGATATAATAGGTATAATAACATGTCTAATAAGATATAATAGGTATAATAAGATATAATAGGTATAATAACATGTAATAGGTATAATAAGATATAATAGGTATAATAACATATAATAGGTATAATAACATGTAATAGGTCTAATAAGATATAATAGGTATAATAAGATATAATAGGTATAATAACATGTCTAATAAGATATAATAGGTATAATAACATGTCTAATAAGATATAATAGGTATAATAACATATAATAGGTATAATAACATGTAATAGGTATAATAATATATAATAGGTATAATAACATGTAATAGGTCTAATAAGATATAATAGGTATAATAACATATAATAGGTATAATAACATGTAATAGGTATAATAAGATATAATAGGTATAATAACATATAATAGGTATAATAACATATAATAAGTGTAATAAGATATAATAGGTATAATAACATATAATAGGTATAATAACATATAAGTGTAATAACATGCAATATATATAATAACATATAATAAGTGTAATAACATGCAATAGGTGTAATAACATATAATAAGTGCAATAACAAATAAGTGTAATACCATGCAATAGGTAAAATAACATATAATAGGTATAACATATAAGTGTAATAACATGCAATATATATAATAACATATAATAGGTGTAATAACATGCGATAGGTGTAATAACATATAATAAGTGCAATAACATATAAGTGTAATAACATATAATAAGTGTAATAACATGCAATATGTGTAATAACATATAAGTGTAATAACATGCAATATATATAATAAAATATAATAAGTGTAATAACAAATAATAAGTGTAATAACATGCAATAGGTATAATAACATATCATAGGTATAATAACATATCATAGGTATAATAACATATAATAAGTGTAATAACATGCAATAGGTGTAATAACATATAATAAGTGTAATAACATATAAGTGTAATAACATGCAATAGGTATAATAACATATGATAGGTATAATAACATATAATAAGTGTAATAACATGCAATAGGTGTAATAACATATAATAAGTGTAATAACATGCAATAGGTGTAATAACATATAATAGGTATAATAACATATAAGTGTAATAACATGCAATATATATAATAAAATATAATAAGTGTAATAACATGCAATAGGTGTAATAACATGCAATAGGTATAATAACATGCAATAGGTATAATAACATATAATAAGTGTAATAACATGCAATAGGTGTAATAACATATAATAAGTGTAATAGGTGTAATAACATGCAATAGGTATAATAACATGCAATAGGTATAATAACATATAATAAGTGTAATAACATGCAATAGGTGTAATAACATATAATAAGTGTAATAGGTGTAATAACATATAAGTGTAATAACATGCAATAGGTATAATAACAATATAATAGGTGTAATAACATATAATAGGTAAAATAACAATATAATAGGTATAATAACATATAATAAGTGTAATAACATATAATAAGTGTAATAACATATAAGTGTAATAACATGCAATAGGTATAATAACATATGATAGGTATAATAACATATAATAAGTGTAATAACATGCAATAGGTGTATTAACATATAATAAGTGTAATAACATGCAATAGGTGTAATAACATATAATAGGTATAATAACATATAAGTGTAATAACATGCAATATATATAATAAAATATAATAAGTGTAATAACATGCAATAGGTGTAATAACATGCAATAGGTATAATAACATGCAATAGGTATAATAACATATAATAAGTGTAATAACATGCAATAGGTGTAATAACATATAATAAGTGTAATAACATATAAGTGTAATAACATGCAATAGGTATAATAACAATATAATAGGTGTAATAACATATAATAGGTAAAATAACAATATAATAGGTATAATAACATATAATAAGTGTAATAACATATAATAAGTGTAATAACATGCAATAGGTGTGATAACATATAATAAGTATAATAACATGCAATAGGTATAATAACATATAATAAGTGTAATAACATGCAATAGGTGTAATAACATATAAGTGTAATAACATGCAATAGGTATAATAACATATAATAGGTATAATAACATATAATAAGTGTAATAACATGCAATAGGTGTAATAACATATAATAAGTGTAATAACATATAAGTGTAATAACATGCAATAGGTGTAATAACATATAATAGGTATAATAACAATATAATAAGTGTAATAACATATAATAGGTATAATAACAATATAATAGGTATAATAACATATAATAAGTGTAATAACATGCAATAGGTGTAATAACATGCAATAGGTATAATAACATATACAGCCTTATTAAATTGTGATTCGGTAAATTTAAAAGGGCTCTATTTAAACACACAGCATATTTTATTTATAGAAGTTTTTAGTTAGTGAAGACCTTGCTTTTGGATAGAAGTTCACTAACTAAAAACTTCTCTAAAAAAATCATTCTGTGTGCTTAAATAGAGCCCTTTTAAATTTACAGAATTGCAATTTAATAAGGCTGATAATAAGTGTAATAACATGCAATAGGTGTAATAACATGCAATAGGTATAATAACATATAATAGGTATAATAACATATAATAAGTGTAATAACATGCAATAGGTATAATAACATATAATAGGTATAATAACAATATAATAAGTGTAATAACATATAATAGGTATAATAACAATATAATAGGTATAATAACATATAATAAGTGTAATAACATATAATAGGTATAATAACAATATAATAAGTGTAATAACATGCAATAGGTGTAATAACATGCAATAGGTATAATAACATATAATAGGTATAATAACATATAATAAGTGTAATAACATGCAATAGGTGTAATAACATATATTAAGTGTAATAACATATAAGTGTAATAACATGCAATAGGTATAATAACATATAATAGGTATAATAACAATATAATAGGTATAATAACATATAATAAGTGTAATAACATATAATAGGTATAATAACAATATAATAGGTATAATAACATATAATAAGTGTAATAACATACAATAGGTGTAATAACATATAATAAGTGTAATAACATATAAGTGTAATAACATGCAATAGGTATAATAACATATAATAGGTATAATAACAATATAATAGGTATAACAACATATAATAAGTGTAATAACATATAATAGGTATAATAACAATATAATAGGTATAATAACATATAATAAGTGTAATAACATATAATAGGTATAATAACAATATAATAAGTGTAATAACATGCAATAGGTATAATAACATATAATAGGTATAATAACAATATAATAGGTATAATAACATATAATAAGTGTAATAACATATAATAGGTATAATAACAATATAATAAGTGTAATAACATATAATAGGTATAATAACAATATAATAGGTATAACAACATATAATAAGTGTAATAACATATAATAGGTATAATAACAATATAATAGGTATAATAACATATAATAAGTGTAATAACATATAATAGGTATAATAACAATATAATAGGTATAATAACATATAATAAGTGTAATAACATGCAATAGGTATAATAACATATAATAAGTGTAATAACATGCAATAGGTGTAATAACATATAATAAGTGTAATAACATGCAATAGGTGTAATAACATATAATAAGTGTAATAACATGCAATAGGTTTAATAACATATAATAAGTGTAATAACATGCAATAGGTGTAATAACATATAATAGGTAAAATAACATATAATAAGTGTAATAACATGCAATAGGTGTAATAACATATAATAAGTGTAATAACATATAAGTGTAATAACATGCAATAGGTATAATAACATATAATAGGTATAATAACAACATAATAGGTATAATAACATATAATAAGTGTAATAACATGCAATAGGTGTAATAACATGCAATAGGTGTAATAACATATTAAATAATTATCTGTCATTCCTTTGTGGAATCGTGGATTATCAGCCCTATTAAATTTGAGCTACGTGTTAACACGTAGGTCATCTTAGAGCTATTTGCGGGCTAAGATACCTCGTAACATTGCTCGCAGCGGGCTTGGAGTGTTAACACGCTGGACGGACGAGAATAGGCTACATTGAACTTTGTGCACATAAATCCTTTGATCTGTCACGCCCGTAACAGATAATTGTTTAATTCAGCTATTAAAGTGCTACGTGGTCACTCGCGAGCTAGCACGTAACACGCAAATGGAGCCCAGAGGCCAACGTGTGCTCGAGGGCACCCGCAAAGTCCAATACGTAGCGCTTGGAATGCAAATAAAAACTCACTACTGTACATTTATTATAAGGGAAAGTGATGTTAGGTCTTAGAATTAAAAGCACAACATTCTCAAGACCGCAAATCGGCACAGAATTTTTTTTTTATTTCATGATTATTTTTTGTGTAATAATGATCCCAGCAATCAATGTGTTACGACATATACTGTAACTCGCATGTGATAGAATATCATATTTACGGCTTTATTAATATTGCATTATTTCTGGCCTATGGGACCGATCGCAAACTGGATTTGGAGCATGTAGGACTTCGAAATCTACCCTCACCGTTTTCAGTGACGTAACGCTTACCATCTTTCTTTCCATTGGCTCCATCTGAACCCATAACTACGAGATTGCTTAATTGTTTGCGTGCGAGCACGAAAGTCCGACGGCCGGGAACTGGTCTACGAAATAGTGTCTCTCACTCGTAGCTCGCAGCCCTTTCTAATTTAATAGCCACGTAACTCGGACAAATTTGAAGCATGCAGCCCTTGCGTGCAAAATGTTGGACTTATTAGGGTGGGAATTTAATATGGCCCTATATCGGCAAGATAAACATGGATAGAGCAAAATATAGGAGATATATTATTTATATGACACGTGGTCCCATTGGTGGTGAGGTCAAGGTTAGGCGTATCGGTGCCTCTTGTTCTGTGACCTATCACTGAGGCTCTGGAGTGACAAGATGCCAACTGATTATCTTTATTGGATTTGACCGGTGGCTCTCAATGTCATATATAATGTGTGGTCGTGGCATAGCACGGTTGATGAGATGTTTATTTCGAGAGTGTTTATAACCTGATACGTGTAGGAGACGGCGCCATGAATAATCAGACAAATCAAATGTAAGCAGCACAGAAGCTTCTTAATATTCAGGGTCGGCAATTAATGGTAATTTAACCACTCCAAGAAGAGCAAAAAGACTTGGGAGTTATTATTATAAGGATTGGTCTTGAAGAAAATTCATATTAATGATTTAGAAAAGCAATAATTAATATGAATCTTACCTTCAAACATCAACTTCTACATCTCCAGTTGTTGTACTTGTCTCCACCCCCCTATGATGTCTTCAAGGGGTGGAGCATCTGTGGCTGGGAGGTCACACACAAGCAATACAACTCAGAGAGTCTTCAGCCAATGAAGATAATCTACTGCTGTCTACTACTGACATTAGGTCTGTTTGTTCCCACTCCTTGATGATCACATAAGGGGTGGAGACAAGCAGCTGAGCTGGAGGTTTAGCAGCTGATGTTTGAAAGTATGGTTCATTTTGAATATTACTTGTCTAAATCATTGAATAATTGTATTAAAGACCAATGACTAAATAAAACATTGAGGTCTAGTTGTTAGGACGCTTTAACAGTAGGAAAACAAAAAAGCTGTAGGGGTTTGTACTGGAAGATGAAAAAGGTCAGTACTAATGTCCCTCTATAGACCCCCAGTCAGATAAAGGTCAGTACTAATGTCCCTCTATAGACCCAAGTCAGATAAAGGTCAGTACTAATGTCCCTCTATAGACCCCCAGTCAGATAAAGGTCAGTACTAATGTCCCTCTATAGACCCCCAGTCAGATAAAGGTCAGTACTAATGTCCCTCTATAGACCCAAGTCAGATAAAGGTCAGTACTAATGTCCCTCTATAGACCCCTAGTCAGATAAAGGTCAGTACTAATGTCCATCTATAGACCCAAGTCAGATAAAGGTCAGTACTAATGTCCCTCTATAGACCCAAGTCAGATAAAGGTCAGTACTAATGTCCCTCTATAGACCCCCAGTCAGATAAAGGTCAGTACTAATGTCCCTCTATAGACCCAAGTCAGATAAAGGTCAGTACTAATGTCCCTCTATAGACCCCCAGTCAGATAAAGGTCAGTACTAATGTCCCTCTATAGACCCCCAGACCATATGTATACATTAGAGGAGACTCCATAACATTAATATGTATAGATTAGAGGAGACTCCATGATATTAATATGTTTAGACTAGAGGGGACTCCATGACATTAATATGTATAGATTAGAGGGGACCTCATGACATTAATATGTATAGATTAGAGGGGACTCCATGACATTAATATGTATAGATTAGAGGGGACTCCATGACATTAATATGTATAGATTAGAGGAGACTCCATGACATTAGTATGTATAGATTAGAGGGGACTCTATGACATTAATATGTATAGATTAGAGAGGACTGCATGACATTAATATGTATAGATTAGAGGGTACTCCATGACATTAATATGTATAGATTAGAGGGGACTCCATGACATTAATATGTATAGATTAGAGGGTACTCCATGACATTAATATGTATAGATTAGAGGGGACTCCATGACATTAATATGTATAGATCAGAGGGGACTTCATGACATTAATATGTATAGATTAGAGGGGACTCCATGACATTAATATGTATAGATTAGAGGGGACTCCATGACATTAATATGTATATATTAGATGAGACTTCGTGACATTAATATGTAGAGATTAGAGGGGACTCTATGACATTAATATGTATAGATTAGAGGGGACTCCATGACATTAATATGTATAGATTAGAGGAGACTCCATGACATTAGTATGTATAGATTAGAGGGGACTCCATGACATTAATATGTATAGATTAGAGGAGACTCCATAACATTAATATGTATAGATTAGAGGGGACTCTATGACATTAATATGTATAGATTAGAGGGGACTCCATGTCATTAATATGTATAGATTAGAGGGGACTCTATGACATTAATATGTATAGATTAGAGGAGACTCCATGACATTAATATGTATAGATTAGAGGGGACTCTATGACATTAATATGTATAGATTAGAGAGGACTCCATGACATTAATATGTATAGATTAGAGGGGACTCCATGACATTAATATGTATAGATTAGAGAGCGCTCCATGACATTAATGTGTATAGATTAGTGGGGACTCCATGACATTAATATGTATAGATTAGAGGGGACTCTATGACATTAATATGTATAGATTAGAGGGGACTCCATGACATTAATATGTATATATTAGATGGGACTTCGTGACATTAATATGTATAGATTAGAGGGGACTCCATGACATTAATATGTATAGATTAGAGGAGACTCCATGACATTAATATGTATAGATTAGAGGAGACTCCATGACATTAATATGTATAGATTAGAGGGGACTCCATGACATTAATATGTATAGATTAGAGGGGACTCTATGACATTAATATGTATAGATTAGAGGGGACTCTATGACATTAATATGTATAGATTAGAGGGGACTCCATGACATTAATATGTATAGATTAGAGGAGACTCCATGACATTAGTATGTATAGATTAGAGGAGACTCCATGACATTAATATGTATAGATTAGAGGAGAGAAGATAGAGGGGGTGTGGGAGCCCACCATGTTTGATCCATTATTATGAACCAGTTCCTTGTGTCACCCCATCTCTGCTTTCTGTCTAGCTCCCCCCAGTGAGCCCACCAACATGACTGTGGAGGACGTGAGCGACACCACCATCACACTGAAATGGAGAGCCCCAGAGAGGATCGGGGCAGGAGGCTTGGATGGCTACAGCGTGGAATACTGCAAGGAGGGCTGTAAGTGCCACTAGGTCTATATGGGATCCTTCTGACTAATGGAGGAAGGAACCGAATGATTTGGGTCCGCTCTGGATTAGCAATTAAAGCAGTAAAAAATGAGAGAAAATCTGACATTTAGCTGACACTGTCTGAAGCCTGAGGGGAAATGGTTTACTAATCTATCTACCTGTATTGTCAAGTGGCTATTTACAGTGGCAGTCTTTCAACAGACTATAGGTATGATCTGACTCCAAGGTTTCTACAATTTCTCAGAGTTTTCCAATCATGTTTGGAACAAAAGAAAATGTCTGCTGTCACTAAAAATGGAATACAATAGTTAAATATTCTAAATTATTATATATATATATATATATATATATATATATATATATATACAGTAGGTTGGGATATCCATCTATCATATTGGCCATTACCAAGTCTAGTTCTTCAAGAGATCTTAATGTAAATATGGAACTCTGGGAATCCTTTAATGGTCTCTGGATAAACCAGCACATGTTGAAACCATCTGACACTTCCCAAGATAATCCAAGACAACAACATTGTGCCTAATCCCACTCTCAAATTGCTCGGGGGGCTCTGTTTGTGGACCCTCTCATGGTGATTACCGGAGCTCAGTCACGTTATGGATCCATGGAATGACTCTAGGAATCTACAATTAAATTCACTCTAAATCCTGGCTTGGAATTCCCAATATCTGGAATGGATATCACCCGAGCTCAAGGCTCATCCCGCTTCCCCCATCGCACCCGATCCGTTTCTTTCCTGGCACCCAGACAAATGATAATAACTTAATGTGATTTGGATGGAGTGCGGCTGTGTCCTGTGTCCCCCCGGCCCCCCCTGTGCATCGTGTTCTCTGCTTGACACTACTAACCAGCCAAGGGCAAAGCGCGCCCAAAATATAGAGAGCGGGTAAAAGATTCCCAGCTGGTCAAGCAGAGCCGGACACTTCTCACCACTTAAACCACTCAATCTCAGTGATGTCACACCTCCCCACACTATGGGCATATTAATGCACTCTAAGTGACAGTCGTGGAGAGTCAGCACTCTATTTATTAACCTAAAGGACCACCGGAGTATCATATTTATACCATACATTTCGGAGTAACTTGCAAGATCACAGACTAAAGACAATAAATACAAGTAGACTTTAATGCCCTTTCTGGATCACTACCTTGTCATGGTGAAGGGTCTTGGGTACCTCAATGAAGCTGTGAGCTATACCATGTAGGGTCGTCCAAGATGGGCAGGTCATAGTAGAGAGATCACAAATCACAATCCACACAAGATGTGCCTGGCATATTGCAGTATATAGGGTCACGGATCGTCAGACACAACTGAGCGACTTAACAACAACAACACTTTATTGGCAGCAGACATTCTACTAGATTCGAAAACTAGGAGGAATGGTAGCTACTGTGGATCCAGATAATATCTCTATTCGGTTCTGTTGAAAGACTACCACTTTATTTTCAAGTTGCTATGCAAAGTGTGGACCAGTTGGATGACCAATCACAATTTTTTTCTGTTTAAAATCTATTTCTGACCTTTTTCCTGCCACATATGGTCTTAAGATTAATTTGTTTCATATATCCCAGGTCACCTTTGTCTAGTTGGTCTGACATCTTGTATTTTATTGCTTAGATTAAGACGATATTTTGGGGTCATGCTTTTAAATTATTGCTTAGATTAAGACGATATGTTGGGGCCATGCTTTTATTTTATTGCTTAGATTAAGACGATATGTTGGGGCCATGCTTTTATTTTATTGCTTAGATTAAGACGATATGTTGGGGCCATGCTTTTATTTTATTGCTTAGATTAAGACGATATGTTGGGGCCATGCTTTTATTTTATTGCTTAGATTAAGACGATATGTTGGGGCCATGCTTTCTGCTGCATCTTTTGCTGGCTTTCCATCTGACAGCGCCCCTATATTAATATTCCCCATGTTGCGCCATGTGGCACCCAAGTCTCACTAGGCTCTGTTTCCTGCAGCTGTTGAGTGGGTCCCAGCCCTCCAAGGCCTGACCGAGAGGACCTCCTGTCTGATCCGGGACCTTCCTACTGGAGAGAAGCTCAACTTCAGAGTGCGGGCCATCAACCTGGCAGGACCTAGCGACCCCTGCAGTCTGAAAGAGGCGGTGACCATCCGGGAGATCATGCGTGAGTGCAGTACTGACCCATACACACTAGAGGGCCCAAAGGGACACAGACCATGCAATGTGTGACACAACACAGAGCAACATGAGACCCTGACACACACACACACCACGCAATGTGACAGAGACACAACACAGAGTAACATGAGACCCTGACACACACACACACCATGCAATGTGACAGAGACACAACACAGAGTACAATGGGTCACTACACTGACACACACACACTCCGTGGTTTCTCTTTTCCTTCCTCAATGTTACTTTTCCTACAGAACGCCCCAAGATCTGGCTGCCAAGATACCTGCGACAGAAACTGCTCAGGAGAGTGGGCGACACTGTGAATATTGTCATTCCCTTCCAGGTACGACGGGTCACAGTTATCCCCGGCAGTTTTTTGTATTTTATATAAAATGTTTAGCTACATTTATTTAATTGGTTTTATGCCCTCAATCAAATGTACATCTCACTTAATTCTAAGGAGCCAACAGACTAACAGCCTGTCAGTCTCTGGAACACTCCCTTCTATCCCATGCATGCTGCCATCTTTCACATGTGTGATCTGGTAGTGCTGCATATTTGTATTATTTTGTCCTATATCTTAATACACTTAACCCTTCTGATTATATGAAGGTGCTGCACTGTTCTGCCCTTTTAAAGGTGTAATATTGTCAACATACGAAACCTCTTTATCTCCATGAAATACAGGTTTCCTCATTTTCTTCCCCAGAATTACACACAATATATACACATCATTAGTTATAAAATCCTATGTATGTTTGTGTGCAGGGAAAGCCACGCCCTGTGGTCACATGGCTGAAAGATGGACAACCAGTTGACCCAAAACAGGTTGGAATCCGAAATAGCGACGCCGACACCATCTTGTTCATCAGAAGCGCCGAGAGACATCACTCCGGTGAATACAAGGTCCAGATCCAGATTGAGAACTATGAGGACACAGCATCCATCCACATCCAGATTGTGGGTAGGTGACGGAGGGACACAGTGAAGGGTGAGGGACACTGGTAACTAAGAAAAAACTCCACATATAGAAACCTCTGACTTCAGCTAAAAAACAACAAGCCAATTTAGTCAGAACATTCTATCTACCTTAAAGTTAAACATAGGGATATCCTGAGGATTAATTACATCAGACATACTTAGATTTCTTGACTATGTTTGACTCAACCACATCCATTTATCACATAATGATTAATTATAAGAGACGAGATGCAAAGAGAAACCCCACAATCTCACGACTCAGAGAGAAGCGACCCCAGAGGGTTATTAATGTAGTTTATTTGTAAAGTGTCAACATATCTAAAGAGGTTCCCACACCAATGTCCATACATCACCATTGGTCCTTGAGCTCAGTTCAGTTGGACTCTATTTCATTGCATGGTTCCTACCAGACAGGGCACTCAACATATCTAAATAGGTTCCCAAACCAATGTCCATACATCACCATTGGTCTTTGAGCTCAGTTCAGTTGGACTCTTATTTCATTGCATGGTTCCTACTAGACAGGGCATTCAGTATTGACTTGACACTGCACTTGATGGCGCCCCTTGAACGCTGGGGGTGGTCAACTGAACCCATAGAGAAGTGCCAGGTCTGGGTAAGGTCCAGGGCAGATGGGGGAAGATGTGAGATATTACCTAACTGGGTCTGATTCCTTTTTTCATTTCAGACATACCCAGCGCCCCTCAGAATGTAAAGATTGTGGAGATTTGGGGGTTCAATGTGGCTTTGGAGTGGGGCCCCCCTCAGGATGATGGTAACACTGAAATAACAGGGTACACCATCCAGAAAGCAGATAAAAAGACTATGGTAAGTGACATTGTACGTTGCACTGTATATAGTATACATGTATGCCTATATAGACAGTATACTTTGTACAGTATATAGACAGTACACATTGTAATGTATATATTGTACATGTATGTAGACAGTGTACATTGTACTATATACAGTATACATGTATACAGACTGTACACACAGGTACATACATATTGTACAAATATATAGACCGCATATATAGCAGTGTACAAATTGCACATGTATAAAGTCCTTTTATTCAGCTGTAAAAAAATATATTGATAGATAGATAGATAGATAAATAGATGTAGATAGATAGATAGAAAATAGATAGATAGATAGATAGATAGATAGATAGAGAGATAGATAGAGGTAGATAGAGGTAGATAGATGTAGATAGATGTAGACAGATAGATAGATAGAGAGATAGATAGAGGTAGATAGAGGTAGATAGATGTAGATAGATGTAGACAGATAGATAGATAGATAGATAGATAGATAGATAGATGTAGATAGATAGATAGATAGATGTAGATAGATAGATGTAGATAGATAGATGGATAGATAGATGTAGATAGATAGATAGATAGATAGATAGATAGATAGATAGATGTAGATAGATAGATGTAGATAGATAGATCGATGTAGATAGATAGATGTAGATAGATAGATGTAGATAGATAGATAGATCGATGTAGATAGATGGATGGATAGATGTAGATAGATAGATAGATGTAGATAGATAGATGGATAGATAGATAGATGTAGATGTGTACATTGTACTATATACAGTATACATGTATACAGACTGTACACACAGGTACATACATATTGTACAAATATATAGACTGCACAAATAGCAGTGTACAAATTGTACATGTATAAAGTCCTTTTATTCAGCTGTAAAAAATATATATTGATAGATAGATAGATAGATACAAACTGTTGTAATTCCTACACCGTTCACCTGATTTGGATGTAAATACCCTCAAATTAAAGCTGAGTCTGCAGTTACAGCACATCTTGTTTGTTTCATTTCAAATCCATTGTGGTGGTGTATAGAGCCAAAAAGGTTAGAATTATGTCGATGTCCCAATATTTATGGACCTGACTGTAGATAGATAGATGTAGATAGATGTAGATAGATAGATAGATAGATAGATAGATAAATAGATGTAGATAGATAGATAGATAGATAGATAGATAGATAGATGTAGATAGATAGATAGATGTAGATAGATAGATGTAGATAGATAAATAGATAGATAGATGTAGATAGATAGATGGATAGATAGATGTAGATAGATAGATAGATGTAGATAGATAGATAGATGTAGATAGATAGATGGATAGATAGATGTAGATAGATAGATAGATGTAGATAGATAGATGTAGATAGATGTAGATAGATAGATAGATGTAGATAGATAGATGTAGAGAGATAGATGTAGAGAGATGTAGATAGATAGATAGATAGATGTAGATAGATAGATGTAGATGGATAGATAGATGTAGATAGATAGATAGATAGATAGATAGATGTAGATAGATAGATAGATGTAGATAGATAGATGGATAGATAGATGTAGATAGATAGATGTAGATAGATAGATAGATAGATGTAGATAGATAGATGTAGATAGATGTAGATAGATAGATAGATAGACGTAGATAGATAGATGTAGATAGATGTAGATAGATAGATAGATAGACGTAGATAGATAGATGTAGATAGATAGATAGATAGATGTAGATAGATAGATGGATAGATAGATGTAGATAGATAGATATATGTAGATAGATAGATGTAGAGAGATAGATGTAGAGAGATAGATGTAGAGAGATGTAGATAGATAGATAGATAG
>CM050175.1:70145983-70190983 GCA_027410445.1 Discoglossus pictus | reverse complement strand
GTTCTACTTCAGAGTGTTCAGCGAGAACATGTGTGGCCTGAGCGAGAAGCCTGGGAACTCCAAGAACAGCGCGTACATCCAGAAATCGGGTGAGTGTGTGTGTGCTTGTGTGCGTGCTACCGCATGAATATGAATGTGTGAGTATAGGTGTGTGTATACATGTGAATATATGTGTGCACCAATGAGTGTGTGCATGTGAATATAGATGTGGGAACATAAATATGTGCATGTTAAAGGAGACTTTCTATTTGGTTAATGATTATATGACTGAATGTTTGAAAAGAGCTTTGTGTACGTGTAATGTGTGTGCTAGTGTATGTGCTACCGCATGAATGTGAATATAAGTATGAGTATAAGTATCTGTTTGTAATGTTGTGTCTGTAAGTTTAGCACCGTGTTGATGTATAGTTTTGTGTTTGTATGTTGAGAGTTGTAGGGCATATTATCTGCGTGTAGTTTCCATCTACATATCATATATATGTGTGTTGGTCCCATCTATATATTGTGTGTGTGTTGCTGACTGTATACCGGTTCCTACAGGCTCTTCCTACAAACCACCAAATTACAAGGAGCACGAGTTTGATGAAGCCCCCAAGTTTACCCACCCACTCGTGAGCCGCTCTGTTGTTGCCGGATACAATGCGACTCTAAGCTGTGCTGTACGCGGGTCACCCAAGGTACGCACTGTTTATTTGAATAGTGATTCATGTATACAGTTCAGTGCAGTGTATACATAAAGGGACATTCATACACAATCCACATACTGTATACAACAACATACACATACTGTACAGACTGTGCATACAGTGACACATGTACAATACAGTCTGCGTATACACTTACATATACATACTGTACAGAATATATAGAGATATACAGCAGTACAGATAGTGTATACAGCTGTGTACAGCACAGAGTTCATAGACAGGCTGACATAGCCGTTTCAGACCCTAATTCTCCATTATTAATTTCCTCCTGTTCTTTCTTACACAGCCAAAGATTTTCTGGTACAAGAACAAGATGGACCTGTCGGGCGAGGCCCGGTACCGCTCCTTCAGTAAGCAGGGCATCCTCACTCTGGAGGTGCGCAAGCCCAGTCCGTTTGATGGCGGAGTTTACATGTGCAGAGCAGTAAATGAGCATGGAGAGGCAGAGACTGAGTGCAGGATGGACGTTCGAGGTAAGGAGACAGGTGGAGCAGGGAGGATGGTGAGGATATGTGGGTGATGAGATGGGAGTGGACATGGAGGTGGGTGAGGAGACGGGTGGAGTAGGGAAGAGGATGAGGAGACGGGGGTGGAGTATGGAGGTGGGTGAGGAGACAGGTAGAGTATGGAGAAGAGTGATGAGATGGCTGGAGTAGGGTAGAGGGTTATGAGGCGGGATGGAGTAGGGAGGTGGGTGATGAGATGAGGTAGGGGTGGGGGCAGGAGAGTGGGAGAGTAATGGTGGAGCAGCGAGGAGGGCGATGAGATGGGTGGAGTAAGGAGGTGGGTGAGGAGACGGGGTGGAGCCGAGAGTTGGGTGAGGAGATGGGAAAGTAGGGAGATGGGTGAGGAGACGGGTGGAGTAGGGAGGAGGGTGAGGAGATAGGGGTGGAGTAGGGAGGTGGGTGATGAGACAGGTGAGTAGGGAAGTGGTTGAGGAGAGAGGGGCGAAGGAGAGAGAAAGGTGAGGAGACGGGGTGGAGTACGCAAGTGGATGATGAGACAGGTGGAGTATGGAAGTGGGTGATGAGATGGCTGGAGTAGAGCAGTGGATGATAAGACTGGTGGAGTAGGGAGGTAGGTGATGAGAAGGGTGGAGAAGGGAGGTGGGTGAAGAGAAGGGTGGAGAAGGAAGGTGGGTGATGAGAAGGGTGGAGAAGGAAGGTGGGTGATGAGAAGGGTGGAGAAGGGAGGTGGGTAATGAGACGCATGGAGTAGGGAGGTGGGTGAGGAGACAGGGGTGGAGTAGGTAGGTGAAGATGAGATGGATGTGGGACAGGGACATGGGGGGGAGAAAGGGATGGGGCAAGGAGGTCGATGAGGAGATGGGTGGAGCTCTCTCTAATGTTACATGGATCAGGAAAGGGGAATTGAATACTGAAGAGGGGGCTTCACAGATCAGTCACATGACTGTCTATGCACCCAGATGTAGAGGATACTGTATGTCATGTGATGACCTCAACAGAAGAGGAAATGGGCAGAGAGTTATTATAGGAGATGATTTAATTGGAGGTGAACAATGCAAAAAACACACAGAAAAAGCCAGGAGGGTACTGGGATGTGTTGGGAGAAGACTTAGAAGCAAATAAAGGTCAGTACTAATGTCCCTCTATAGACCCCAGTTAGATAAAGGTTAATACTAATGTCACTCTATAGACCCCCAGTCAGACCCCCCCCCCCCCCCAGATACTGTGTCCAGTTCTGAAAGCAGATGTCTCAAAAGATATCAGAAAAATGGAGGTGACTAAAATATAAATAGAATAGAGGGGACTCCATGACATTAATATGTATAGAATAGAGGGGACTCCATGACATTAATATGTATAGATTAGAGGGGACTCCATGACATTAGTATGTATAGATTAGAGGGGACACCGTGACATTAATATGTATAGGTTAGAGGAGACTCCGTGACATTAATATGTATAGATTAGAGGGGACACCGTGACATTAATATGTATAGGTTAGAGGAGACTCCGTGACATTAATATGTATAGATTAGAGGGGACACCGTGACATTATTATGTATAGATTAGAGAGGACTCCATGACATTAATATGTATAGATTAGAGGGGACTCCATGACATTAATATGTATAGATTAGAGGGGACTCCATGACATTAATATGTATAGATTAGAGAGGACTGCATGACATTAATATGTATAGATTAGATGGGACTTCGTGACATTAATATGAATAGATTAGAGTAGACTCCATGACATTAATATGAATAGATTAGAGGAGACTCCATGACATTAATATGTATAGATAAGAGGGGACTCCATGACATTAATATGTATAGATTAGAGGGGACTCCATGACATTAATATGTATAGATTAGAGAGGACTGCATGACATTAATATGTATAGATTAGAGGGGACTCCATGACATTAATATGTATAGATTAGAGAGGACTGCATGACATTAATATATATAGATTAGAGGTGACTCCATGACATTTATATGTATAGATTAGATAGGACTCCATGACATTAATATATATAGATTAGAGGTGACTCCATGACATTTATATGTATAGATTAGAGAGGACTCCATGACATTAATATGTATAGATTAGAGGGGACTCCATGACATTTATATGTATAGATTAGAGAGGACTCCATGACATTAATATGTATAGATTAGAGGGGACTCCATGTCATTAATATGTATAGATTAGATAGGACTCCGTGACATTAATATGTATAGATTAGAGGAGACTCCGTGACATTAATATGTAAACATTAGAGGGGACTCTGTGACATTAATATGTATAGATTAGAGGGGACTCCATGACATCAATATGTATATATTAGAGGGGACTCCATGACATTAATATTGTGGTTCGTATTTGGTGGACATTGTGGTTTGTAGTAGGTGGACATTGTGGTTCGTATTAGGTGGACATTGTGGTTCGTATTAGGTGGGCATTTTGGTTTGGAGTAGGTGGGCATTGTGGTTTGTATGCCTAGTGCTCATTACTGGGGGTGAATATGGGGGGGCTGCAGCCCTCTGTATCATAGAGGAGAGGGGATGAATGGGGGGGGGGGGGCTGATCATCTCTCTCTATCATAGAGGAGAGGGGATACATTGAGGGGTACTCAGCCGCATGGGGTGACAGATAACACTTTTCCTTTAGTAGTACAGACCCTGCTCGGACCTTCACTTCCTCCTCTGGCTGTTCTCACTAGCCCACCACAAGCCCCCCCCCCCCCCCCCCCGTCTCCATCAGATAAGGGTGTGCGGGTCACTCCGTCTGCCATACTTACACCTGCTGTGACACCGCACCATGTAATCTCACCTCCACTTCCTTTTCTTCACTTCCTGAGACTTCTCCAAAACCCTCTGCAGACATTTCTGTAAATACCATTTCCCCAATTTCACCCGAGTCAGGGCCCACAAGCGCGACCTCTCGCGACATCTCGTGACCTCTCTCTCTGCTTTTAGGGGGGGCTTCTATTTTATTTTCGTCTTTGTGGGAGACAAATAGACAAATGTTATTAGTTATGAAATAGTTCTCACGTGTCATTAACGTGTTTCTCTTTCTTCTCCCTAGTGCCTCAGTAAAGCCCTTGTTGGATTATGGCAGGTGAGTGTGAGCCGCTAAACACAGCTATTTCTGGAATGATGTGCCTCAGTTTTGGGTTCAGGCACCTAAGGGGTTAATGTTCTTATTGCTGATGATTCTCTCTCACCAAGGGCACCCGGCCCAGATAAACAATCTCACCCTGGGGTTCTGAAAGGAATGAGGTGCCTGGGTGTTACGAGGTATATAATATCCCCGGGTATCTATTTACTTCTATATACCTTATTGTATTAAGAAGTGATTATAAGCTCCGTATTTACTGCCTAAAATAAAGCAAACAGTCCCTGTATGGGTCTAGCCATTTGCAGCTCATGAAGACATTGTACTTCTAAGTACAGGGTGTGCATTGTCTCATAGTACCCAATTAGTGGCAACATTCTGCAACATGCTGCTTGAGAGAGCTGTGTATTCATGAGCTGCATGAGCTACATGTGCAGACCCAAACAGGTACAAATTGTATGATTTTATTTGATAATTTCAGAACTTTTTAATACACTAAAGTATATAAAATTAAATAGATACCCTGGGATATTATATATCTCATAATATCCATCAAACTGAAGTCAACATATATGCTCTGCACCATCAGATAGAGGATAATGAAAAGGTGTTTTCTTTTTTAAAATTGCTGCTAACTTAATTAAGCCGTAAGATATTGTAGGTAAGCGTTTTAAATTGCTTCTATCCTCCCATCCGGCTCTGGATCGCTACCTTGTCGTGGTGAAGGGGCTTGGGAATCTCAATGAAGCTGTGAGCTATACCATGTAGGGTCACCCAAGATGGGCAAGTCACAGCAAATAAGTCAGACAAATCACGGTCCACTGGAGAAGGAACTGGCAATCCAGTATGTTTGTTTGCCACGGAAACCATATGGATAAGCACAACCAGGTGTTCTTGGCATGCTACATCCATATGGTCACAGAGAGTCAGACATGACTGAACAAAACACAACAATCCTCCCTTAAATTAACTGAATATATGAGTGGCACTAAGTAGAACTAGCTGTGCAAGCTGAGTAAGACCATATTACTACGGTGGGTGGTGTATGTGTGTATTTTATATAGCAGTTCTTTTATCTCTCTACACAAGTTCTTTTCTCTATTTTTTATTATATTTTTATTGTAGTTAATAAAAGAAAAGGGAATAAATAAACCCTGTAATTGTAACCGGTACAAGGAAGCGAATAAATAACACAAAGCGCTTCCGCATTTCCTGGTTTCGCTCAGACACATAATAGAAGAGCATCAGTAACCATTTAAATACTTGTTTTCTACCCTCTGACCAGGTGTATTCGTTCTCTCTCACAGGTGACTGTTGAAACTGAATGGAAGAGAAGAAAATGGTTTAAAGAGCAGTCGGTGACACTCGCAGATCACAGGACATCAATACATAACAATAATAACACATCACGCCGCGCTGTTTAGTGATTCATGGCTTGTGCATTATTTTTAGCTGTCGTTAGCCTACAATGATGTTGCATTATAATTCTATGTAAGTTTTGGGGTAAATTCGGGGGGTATTTGGAGGTGCAATAAAAATTAAATGAGTGTTAAATCTTTATAATGACTGTGTCCAGTATTATCCTTATAGGCTCACTAGGGCCAGTGCCCGATTTACACATCTGGTGCCCTAGGCACAAGCTCTTTAGCTGCCCACTTGGTCCATCTCTGGTCTCTTCACTAGGGGCTTCATACACAGCATGTTACTGTCTGCTTGCTCACAGCTTGATTCACTGGTAGTGTGAAGCCGCTCACTTCTGGGTCTGGAATTAGGTCACAGTTGTGAAACATGGCATGAGAGAGAACAGGAAGAAACCATATGGTTCGAACATAATAATGTGTTACTGTGGGGACTTCTTAAAAGTAAGCAACGTATAAATGTTAGATGACAAAATTGAGTCACCTGGTTAAAACATTTAAATAAAACAAATATTTTCGGCCACAACGGTCTCTTTAAGATTAGGGACCACCATGGTGGTCATGCATTGGGGTTCATTTAAATATCAGAAACAAATTCCACCCTTGAACTTTATCATTGCTTCCTCCAGCAGATCTTTTTCTTTCTATTATGAAGTGCAGTGTTTCAAATTAGCCTGTCAGTGACCTCTCTCAAGCATCATGTTGCAGAATGTTGGCACTGATTGGTTACTATGAGACCCTGCACACTCTATACTTAGAAGTACACTGTCTTCATGAGCTGCAGAGGAGAGAAACCATTTGGGATTTACCATATTTGGTAAAGTTTCAAGCTGCTTTTTTAATTGCACGAAGAAAAATAATTGTGTTCCTTTAAGCATGACCTGAAATGACCCCCATCAATGCCACTAATTAGCCAACTCTCAGCAGGAGCACTATGCCTGGCCGCAGTCACATTCATGTTACCCCCAATAAATTGTCACTTTCAGGGTGGTCAGTGCTGCTCCTCCGGCCGGGGCTGAGACGTCTGATATAAAGGTCAGCTCAAGGTGTGAATCTCTTATTAACAGGATTTCTCTGCTCAGCGGCTCCTGGGCCAGGATTTCAGGAACCTGAGACGTCTTCTCAGCTGTGGTGGCAGCGTGCCCCAGACTGGCACGGGAGCCGGGCACGTCCCTCAGAGGTGTCAGGTCTGATATATGGGCGAGGACGGTCTGATTTAATGAAAAAAACATATGTTCTGAATTTAAGAGCCTAATTAGACCGGGAAGTTATAAAGCTTAATCTTAATGAGAATATAAATCACTTTAATGTCTGTACTGGACCCTGGAGGCATCCATGATACTTTTTGTGTGTTATTCGTGCTTCTGAGCATGTGCTCAGAAGGAGGCGTGTGTTAAAGTGTTTGTTAAACATTTTAACAATAAGAATAAGCTTATCTGAAGAATCCACTATAATAGTCAGCAGCTTGAGATCTGCGCAGTGCGTTCTGCGCACGACTTACTCACAAGCTACAGACAAAATGTGCAACTGCGCATGTGCGACAAAGATGCATCCAATTCACGTTGGAGAGAAGGAAGGAGGCAGAGAGAGTGAGGCAGGGAGATAGAGAGAGAGAAAGAGAGAGGGAGGGAGGGAGGCAGAGAGAGGGAAAGAGAGGGAGGGAGAGGGAAGGAAGCAGAGAAAGGGATAGAGAGGGAGGGAGAGGGACGGAGGCAGAGAAAGGGATAGAGAGGGAGGGAGAGGGACGGAGGCAGAGAAAGGGATAGAGAGGGAGGGAGAGGGATGGAGGCAGAGAAAGGGATAGAGAGGGAGGGAGGCAGGGAGAGAGGGAGAAAGAGAGAGGCATGGAGGCAGAGAGAGGGAGGGAGGCAGAGAGAGGAAAGGAGAGAGGAAAGGAGGCAGGGAGAGTGAGGGAGGGAGGGAGAAAGAAAGAAAGAGAGAGGGAGGCAACGAGAGAGAGGGAGAAAGAGAGAGATGGAGGCAGAGAGCGTGAGGGAAGCAGAGAGAGGCAAGGAGAGAGAATAGGAGGCAGGGAGAGTGAGGGAGAGAGGTAGAAAGAGAGAGGGAGGCAACGAGAGAGAGGGAGAAAGAGAGGGATGGAGGCAGAGAAAGGGATAGAGAGGGAGGGAGAGAGAGAGGAAAAGAGAGGGCGCGAGAGAGAACGAGGGAAGGAGAGAGGGAGGGAGAGAGAGGGAGGCAGAGAAAGTGACAGGCGCGGGAGAGAAAGAGGGAGGGTGAGAGGCAGAGAGAGGGAAGGATAGAGGAAAGGAGGCAGAGAGAGAGAGAGAGAGGAAGGCAGACCGAGAAAGGGATAGAGAGGGAGGGAAAGAGAGAGAGGGAGGCAGATAGAGGGAGAGAGAGGAAGAGGGAAGGAGAGAGAGGGAGGAAGAAAGAGAGAGGGAGGGAGGCAGAGAAAGTGAGATAGTGAGGGGGAGAGAGAGGGAGGGAGAGAGGCAGAGAGAGGGAAGGAGGCAGAGAGAGGAGAGAGGGAGGGAGGCAGAGAGCGTGAGGGAGGGAGAGAGGGAGAAAGAGAGAGGAAGGCAACGAGAGAGAGAGAGGGAAAAAGAGAGGGATGGAGGCAGAGAGCGGGAGGGAGGGAGAGAGGGAGAGAGAGAGAGAGAGAGAGAGGGAAAGAGAGTGAGGGAGAGAGAGAGAGAGAACGAGGGAAGGAGAGAGGGATGGAGGGAGGCAGAGAAAGTGAGATAGCGAGGGAGAGAAAGAGGGAGGGTGAGAGGCAGAGAGAGGGAAGGATAGAGGAAAGGAGGCAGAGAGAGTGAGGGAGGGAGAGAGGGAGAGGAAGAAAGAGAGAGGAAGGCAGGCAGAGAAAGGGATAGAGAGGGAGGGAAAAAGAGGGAGGGAGGCAGAGAGAGGGAGAGAGAGAAAGAGGGAAGGAGAGAGAGGGAGGAAGAAAGAGAGAGGGAGGGAGAGAGAGAGGCAGATAGGGGGAAAAAGGCAGATAGAGGGGGAGAGAGAGGGAGAAAGAGAGGGAGGGAGGCAGAGAAAAGGGAAGGAGAGAGAGGGAGGGAGGCAGAGATAGATAGAGGGAATGAGAGAGGGAAGGAGGCAGAGAGAGGGGGAGAGAGAGAGTGGGAGGGAGGCAGAGAAAGGGAGGAGAGAGGGAAGGAGAGAGAGGGTAGGAGAGAGGGAAGGAGAGAGAGGGACAGGAGAGAGAAGGAGGGAGAGAGAGGAAGGGAGGCAGAGAGATGGACAGAAGGAGAGAGGGAGGGAATGAGAGGGAGGGAGGGGGAGGGAGAGAGATAGAGGGGGAAGGAGAGGGAGAGAGAGGGAAGGAAAGAGAGGGAAGAAAAGAGAGAGGGAAGGAAAGAGATGGAAGGAGAGGGAGGGTAGGAGAGGGAGAGAGAGGGAGGGGGAGGGAGGCAAAGAGAGGGAAGGAGAGAGTGGTAAGGAGGCAGAGAAAGAGAGAGGGAGGGAGGGAGAGAGGGAGAAAGGCAGAGAGAGGGGGAAAGAGGGAGGGAGGCAGTGAAAGGGATAGAGAGATGGAGAGAAAGAGAGGGAGGGAGAGAGAGAGAGGGGAAGGAGATAGAGGGAAGGAGAGCAAGGGAAGAGAGAGGGAGGGAGAGAGAGAGACAGAATGAGAGAGAGCGAGGAAAGGAGAGAGAGGGAGGAAAGGAGAGATGGAGGAAAGGAGAGATGGAGGAAAGTAGAGGGAGGGGAGGAGAGGGAGGGGAGGAGAGAGAGGAGAGAGAGGGAAGGAGAGAAAGAGAAGGAGAGAGAGAGAGCGGAAGAGAGAGGGAGGGAGAAGCAGAGAGAAAGAGGGAGAGGCACAGAGAGAGAGACAGCGCACAGAGACAGAACAGACAATTGAACATAACATATGATACTGTCATAATAACGCACAAGTTACTAGTTAAACTTAAAATGATCAAAGTTTATGTTTAGAAAGTAAATAAACAAGCAGTCTTTACATCTGTCGCTCTGATATGCAACTTATTCCATACTGCCGGCTTCCATTTTCATTACTCAGCGCTTCTTGCAGCTTTTGTCTCAGCAGGGTGTGTCCTTGTATACTAATAAGCTTTGAATTCATTTGTAGCTGCCACATTCCCATTGTGCAGATAGAAGCTTCCTCTCTGCATTCAAACTCTCATCTCACCTCAAGAAAAATAATTCGGAGCTCCCCATTATTCTTGTTGAATGCACTGACAGTTGTAGCTGCCACATTCCCATTGTGCCTGCATTCAAAAGGGAGTAGAAACTATAATGGGAAATTCCATAAAGCACCATAAAAGTATTATTATTACTATAAATATTATCATCATAAGTATTATTACTATTATATTCTACAAACTCGATAGCGGATCATTTATTGAGGACCTGGGGACTTATTGTGATCTATTTATGACCTTGCACTGAATCCTCACCCGATACTGTGACCTAGTGACCTGACAGAGCCGCCAGACATAAATAACCTGGGGGGGGGGCCAGCATGGAGAGGGGCCCAGTGCAGGATGAACCTGACCCTGTAAGTCCTGCACTGATGGAGGGCCCAGCATGGAGAGGGGCCCAGTGCAGGATGAACCTGACCCTGTAAGTCCTGCACTGAGGGAGGGCCCAGCATGGAGAGGGGCCCAGTGCAGGATGAACCTGACCCTGTAAGTCCTGCACTGATGGAGGGCCCAGCATGGAGAGGGGCCCAGTGCAGGATGAACCTGACCCTGTAAGTCCTGCACTGAGGGAGGGCCCAGCATGGAGAGGGGCCCAGTGCAGGATGAACCTGACCCTGTAAGTCCTGCACTGATGGAGGGCCCAGCATGGAGAGGGGCCCAGTGCAGGATGAACCTGACCCTGTGAGTCCTGCACTGATGGAGGGCCAAGCATGGAGAGGGGCCCAGTGCAGGATGAACCTGACCCTGTGAGTCCTGCACTGATGGAGGGCCCAGCATGGAGAGGGGCCCAGTGCAGGATGAACCTGACCCTGTAAGTCCTGCACTGATGGAGGGCCAAGCATGGAGAGGGGCCCAGTGCAGGATGAACCTGACCCTGTGAGTCCTGCACTGATGGAGGGCCCAGCATGGAGAGGGGCCCAGTGCAGGATGAACCTGACCCTGTAAGTCCTGCACTGATGGAGGGCCCAGCATGGAGAGGGGCCCAGTGCAGGATGAACCTGACCCTGTAAGTCCTGCACTGATGGAGGGCCCAGCATGGAGAGGGGCCCAGTGCAGGATGAACCTGACCCTGTAAGTCCTGCACTGATGGAGGGCCCAGCATGGAGAGGGGCCCAGTGCAGGATGAACCTGACCCTGTAAGTCCTGCACTGAGGGAGGGCCCAGCATGGAGAGGGGCCCAGTGCAGGATGAACGTGCTCTCACTGCACTTGTAGCTGCTGACAGGTTGATGGATATAGTCCTGATATGGAGATATAACCACGGACCACCCACCACTGGGAGGGGGTGGACATCCCAGGGGGGGTCAGATAATATTTATACTCAGATACAACTTATAAAAATAACCATGGGAGACACAAACCAAACAACCCATGTATTGTGCCAATTATATCTACCAAAACATTAACCCTCCACATATTTGTTTATCACAGATATCCCTGGAAATGTTTTTCTTCTTTAATGTATTTGATAATGCAACATATTGTTTGTTTATAGTGTTTTGTTTTTTCCCCCCAAAAAAGTCTCAGAGCACAAAAACCTATTCAGAAGTTTACATGCTCTTGGGGTAGTTCAGTTCACCCATAATCTGTCCAATGATGATTTCTGGGGGTCTCGAGCTCCCCTCACCACCTTATTTTACACAGTGCACCATTTTATTTGTCTCATTTCAATGGTTCCTGATTTTTTAATATTTGAAAGTATTAATTTCTGCAATGAATCACTGTGCCTTTAATTCAATATTTTCTTTATCATGGTGCAGAGCAATGTCCAGGACTAGATTCCAGCCATCAGTGGCCATTCAACAGGGGTCAAAGGTTAATGCTTCACTCAACAGTCATAAAATCCCTACAATAAGTACTGAGCCACTTATAGGGTCAAATGTCACCAGGAGTGACCCTAAAGTGCTGTTACAATAAGACGGGCCGCTGTGCTCTTATTTGTATATTGATCGCCAAATAATGTTTCATTGGCTGCGACGTGAAGAGAAGGTGACAGCGCACCGATAACAACCACCGACAATCGCCATCAGCTCCTCGCTCTAGGCTATTACACCTGGCACTGACCAGAGCTTCAGATTGGCCGGAATATTTAAATAAATAAACTTAACGGAAAATGCATCGCCCTCCGTGTGATTAAAGGGAAATACTCCCACATTGTTACAAAGTTACATAGGTCCTCATTCAATTGCAATTTTGCCAATTGAAGAGGGCTCTATATAAGCACATAACATATTTTTTGACGGAAGTTTTTAGTTATTGAAAACCTTGATTGTGGATAGAAGTTCAGTAACTAAAAAGTTGTGTATAAAAAATATGTTATGTGCTTATATAGAGCCCTATTCAATTGGCCAACTCGCAATTGAATGAGGCTCATAGTAATTAATGTTGAATAAAGACTTTGTTAGATCTCCTCTGACCTCTGTAATAAGTGGATTGTGTGATAATTGATCCAGAAGCAAATACAAAAACCCATCGAAACATTGCCAATTGCCGGATAAGGGGAAATAAAGTAAAATCCCGTCAGTTGAAAACCTCTTGGCACAAAAAACTCCCCCGACAAATCCTTATACTGACCCTGATGTATTTATATAAGGTAATCATATCTCCTCTTAGACGCCTTTTTTCTAGAGAAAATAAGTTTAATTTGGTTAGTCTTTCTTCATAACTTAGCCCCTCCATTCCCCTTATTAGTTTGGTTGCCCTTCTCTGTACCTTTTCCAGCTCTAAAATGTCCTTCTTATGATGTGGTGCCCAACATTGTACTCCATATTCCAAATGAGGGCGTACTAGAGATTTGTATAGTGGCAGAATTATATTTGCTTTCCTGGCTTCTATACCCTTCTTAATACATGCTAATATTTTATTTGCCTTTGCAGCTGCTGCTTGGCATTGAGCACTGTTACCTAGGTGGTTGTCCACAAGCTCCCAAATCCCTTTCAATATCTGATACACCAAGATTTGCTCCATTAAGATTATAAATTGCATGGTTATTTTTCCTTCCCAAATGCATAACCTTACATTTATTCGTATTAAATCTCATCTGCCATTTAGATGCCCATTCCTCAATTTTATGTAAATCCATTTGGAGGGAAAGCACATCATTATCTGATTTAATTACCTTGCACAACTTCGTGTCATCAGCGAAAATGGAGACACCACACTGCAATCATTAATAAATATGTTAAAAAGGAGAGGACATAATACTGAGCCCTGAGGAACCCCACTTACCATATTAGTCCAATTGGAGTATGTTCCATTTACAACAACCCTTTGCTTCCTGTCTTTTAGCCAGCTCTCAATCCATGAGCAGATATTTACTGCAATTCCTGTATCCCTTAGTTTGCACAATAATCTCCCATGTGGCACTGTATCAAAAGCCTTTGCAAAATCCAAAAAGACTACATCTGCCTTGATCCAAGTTCCTACTTTTTGTACCAAGAGGATTTCAACTGACAAGAGGACATACATTGAGATTAGAAGTAAAAAGATTCCACCTTAAAAAAAGAAAAGGGTTCTTCACATTAAGTGTGGCTAAACTGTGGAATTCTCTACCAAAGGAGGTGTCGACAGCGGATTTGATAGGTAACTAAAATGGATTGGATATATTTTTGAATAAAAAAGGCATTCAGGGCTATCCTGGATAATTAGAGGGAATATTGATCCAGGGAGGAATCCGATCACCAGTATCTGGGGTCAAGGAGGAATTTTTTTTTTTTCCGCCTTAAAAGACAATTGGCAAAGTTTACATTTTTTTTCTGTTTGCTTCCTCTGATCAATAAACAATTAACTAACTATTAATCTTTATATTACAAAGGTCAGAGGAGAAAAAAGGTTGAACTTGATGGTGAATTGATAATGATTCAACCTCAATTACTATGAAACTATGTGTTAGAGAGCTGTTCACATGTATGCAGAGCTGTAGTTGCATTGAATGATGCAAGGTCTTATCCAGTTATCCTGTCCAGTCTACAGCTGCTGATGGTGCTAGTTTGGGACATACTGGACAAACGAGGGTCGGAGTCCAGGAGACAAAGGCCTCTGCCTATTGACTCCTCCTGCTGTAAATTGTCTTTATTATGTATGTTTATAGCCTTGTAGTGTAGGGCTCTAACAGGAAAACACTCCATTCCCTACTTGTGACCTCTGACATCCAGAAGTAACCAAGAAAAGTGCTCATAAAAGTAAATGTAACTGGAAGCAGTTATTTGTTCCACTGGGGTGGTTGGTGCAAGACAACGACTCCCTCTTGTGGTGACAAAGAGGCGCAGCACACATCTAGAAATGTCATAAGGTCGCTGTTAACATTTTGCAATTTGTTCCAAACTCCTGGAGAGAGACTGAAATCCTGAACTGTTGATGGCCCCCAATGTATCAGTGACACAATAATCATCAGGTAGTGCAACGCAAAAATGTATCAGTGACACAATAATCATCAGGTAGCGCCGCGCAACAATGTATCAGTGACACAATAATCATCAGGTAGCGCCACGCATCAAGGTATCAGTGACATAATAATCATCAGGTAGCGCCACGCATCAAGGTATCAGTGACATAATAATCATCAGGTAGCGCCACGCATCAAGGTATCAGTGACACAATAATCATAAGGTAGTGCCACGCAAAAATGTATCAGTGACACAATAATCATCAGGTAGCGCCACGCATCAAGGTATCAGTGACACAATAATCATCAGGTAGCGCCACGCATCAAGGTATCAGTGACACAATAATCATCAGGTAGCGCCACGCATCAAGGTATCAGTGACACAATAATCATCAGGTAGCGCCACGCATCAAGGTATCAGTGACACAATAATCATCAGGTAGCGCCACGCATCAAGGTATCAGTGACACAATAATCATCAGGTAGCGCCACGCATCAAGGTATCAGTGACACAATAATCATAAGGTAGCGCCACGCATCAAGGTATCAGTGACATAATAATCATCAGGTAGCGCCACGCATCAAGGTATCAGTGACACAATAATCATAAGGTAGCGCCACGCATCAAGGTATCAGTGACATAATAATCATCAGGTAGCGCCACGCATCAAGGTATCAGTGACACAATAATCATAAGGTAGCGCCACGCATCAAGGTATCAGTGACACAATAATCATCAGGTAGCGTCACGCATCAAGGTATCAGTGACATAATAATCATCAGGTAGCGCCACGCATCAAGGTATCAGTGACACAATAATCATAAGGTAGCGCCACGCATCAAGGTATCAGTGACATAATAATCATCAGGTAGCGCCACGCATCAAGGTATCAGTGACACAATAATCATAAGGTAGCGCCACGCATCAAGGTATCAGTGACACAATAATCATCAGGTAGCGCCACGCATCAAGGTATCAGTGACATAATAATCATAAGGTAGCGCCACGCATCAAGGTATCAGTGACACAATAATCATAAGGTAGCGCCACGCATCAAGGTATCAGTGACACAATAATCATCAGGTAGCGTCACGCATCAAGGTATCAGTGACACAATAATCATCAGGTAGCGCCGCGCATCAAGGTATCAGTGACATTATAATCATCAGGTAGTGCCACGCATCAAGGTATCAGTGACATAATAATCATCAGGTAGCGCCACGCATCAAGGTATCAGTGACACAATAATCATCAGGTAGCGCCACGCATCAAGGTATCAGTGACATAATAATCATCAGGTAGTGCCGCGCATCAAGGTATCAGTGACATAATAATCATCAGGTAGTGCCGCGCATCAAGGTATCAGTGACATAATAATCATCAGGTAGTGCCACGCATCAAGGTATCAGTGACACAATAATCATAAGGTAGTGCCACGCATCAAGGTATCAGTGACATAATAATCATCAGGTAGTGCCGCGCATCAAGGTATCAGTGACATAATAATCATCAGGTAGCGCCACGCATCAAGGTATCAGTGACATAATAATCATCAGGTAGTGCCACGCATCAAGGTATCAGTGACACAATAATCATAAGGTAGCGCCACGCATCAAGGTATCAGTGACATAATAATCATCAGGTAGTGCCACGCATCAAGGTATCAGTGACACAATAATCATAAGGTAGCGCCACGCATCAAGGTATCAGTGACACAATAATCATAAGGTAGCGCCACGCATCAAGGTATCAGTGACACAATAATCATAAGGTAGCGCCACGCATCAAGGTATCAGTGACATAATAATCATCAGGTAGCGCCACGCATCAAGGTATCAGTGACACAATAATCATAAGGTAGTGCCACGCATCAAGGTATCAGTGACATAATAATCATCAGGTAGCGCCACGCATCAAGGTATCAGTGACACAATAATCATAAGGTAGCGCCACGCATCAAGGTATCAGTGACATAATAATCATCAGGTAGTGCCACGCATCAAGGTATCAGTGACACAATAATCATAAGGTAGCGCCACGCATCAAGGTATCAGTGACATAATAATCATCAGGTAGTGCCGCGCATCAAGGTATCAGTGACATAATAATCATCAGGTAGCGCCACGCATCAAGGTATCAGTGACATAATAATCATCAGGTAGTGCCACGCATCAAGGTATCAGTGACACAATAATCATAAGGTAGCGCCACGCATCAAGGTATCAGTGACATAATAATCATCAGGTAGCGCCACGCATCAAGGTATCAGTGACACAATAATCATCAGGTAGTGCCACGCATCAAGGTATCAGTGACATAATAATCATCAGGTAGCGCCGCGCATCAAGGTATCAGTGACATAATAATCATCAGGTAGTGCCGCGCATCAAGGTATCAGTGACATAATAATCATCAGGTAGCGCCGCGCATCAAGGTATCAGTGACATAATAATCATCAGGTAGTGCCGCGCATTAAGGTATCAGTGACACAATAATCATAAGGTAGTGCCACGCATCAAGGTATCAGTGACACAATAATCATAAGGTAGTGCCACGCATCAAGGTATCAGTGACACAATAATCATAAGGTAGCGCCACGCATCAAGGTATCAGTGACACAATAATCATCAGGTAGCGCCACGCATCAAGGTATCAGTGACACAATAATCATCAGGTAGCGCCACGCATCAAGGTATCAGTGACATAATAATCATCAGGTAGCGCCACGCATCAAGGTATCAGTGACACAATAATCATCAGGTAGCGCCACGCATCAAGGTATCAGTGACATAATAATCATCAGGTAGTGCCACGCATCAAGGTATCAGTGACATAATAATCATCAGGTAGCGCCGTGCAACAATGTATCAGTGACACAATAATCATCAGGTAGCGCCGTGCAACAATGTATCAGTGACACAATAATCATCAGGTAGCGTCACGCATCAAGGTATCAGTGACACAATAATCATCAGGTAGCGCCACGCATCAAGGTATCAGTGACACAATAATCATAAGGTAGTGCCACGCATCAAGGTATCAGTGACACAATAATCATAAGGTAGCGCCACGCATCAAGGTATCAGTGACACAATAATCATCAGGTAGCGCCACGCATCAAGGTATCAGTGACACAATAATCATCAGGTAGCGCCACGCATCAAGGTATCAGTGACACAATAATCATCAGGTAGCGCCACGCATCAAGGTATCAGTGACACAATAATCATCAGGTAGCGCCACGCATCAAGGTATCAGTGACATAATAATCATCAGGTAGTGCCACGCATCAAGGTATCAGTGACATAATAATCATCAGGTAGCGCCGTGCAACAATGTATCAGTGACACAATAATCATCAGGTAGCGCCGTGCAACAATGTATCAGTGACACAATAATCATCAGGTAGCGTCACGCATCAAGGTATCAGTGACATAATAATCATCAGGTAGCGCCACGTATCAAGGTATCAGTGACACAATAATCATAAGGTAGTGCCACGCATCAAGGTATCAGTGACATAATAATCATCAGGTAGCGCCGCGCATCAAGGTATCAGTGACATAATAATCATCAGGTAGTGCCGCGCATCAAGGTATCAGTGACACAATAATCATCAGGTAGCGCCACGCATCAAGGTATCAGTGACATAATAATCATCAGGTAGCGCCACGCATCAAGGTATCAGTGACACAATAATCATAAGGTAGCGCCACGCATCAAGGTATCAGTGACACAATAATCATCAGGTAGCGTCACGCATCAAGGTATCAGTGACATAATAATCATCAGGTAGCGCCACGCATCAAGGTATCAGTGACACAATAATCATAAGGTAGCGCCACGCATCAAGGTATCAGTGACATAATAATCATCAGGTAGCGCCACGCATCAAGGTATCAGTGACACAATAATCATAAGGTAGCGCCACGCATCAAGGTATCAGTGACACAATAATCATCAGGTAGCGCCACGCATCAAGGTATCAGTGACATAATAATCATAAGGTAGCGCCACGCATCAAGGTATCAGTGACACAATAATCATAAGGTAGCGCCACGCATCAAGGTATCAGTGACATAATAATCATCAGGTAGCGCCACGCATCAAGGTATCAGTGACACAATAATCATAAGGTAGCGCCACGCATCAAGGTATCAGTGACACAATAATCATCAGGTAGCGTCACGCATCAAGGTATCAGTGACATAATAATCATCAGGTAGCGCCACGCATCAAGGTATCAGTGACACAATAATCATAAGGTAGCGCCACGCATCAAGGTATCAGTGACATAATAATCATCAGGTAGCGCCACGCATCAAGGTATCAGTGACACAATAATCATAAGGTAGCGCCACGCATCAAGGTATCAGTGACACAATAATCATCAGGTAGCGCCACGCATCAAGGTATCAGTGACATAATAATCATAAGGTAGCGCCACGCATCAAGGTATCAGTGACATAATAATCATAAGGTAGCGCCACGCATCAAGGTATCAGTGACATAATAATCATCAGGTAGCGCCACGCATCAAGGTATCAGTGACATAATAATCATCAGGTAGCGCGACGCATCAAGGTATCAGTGACACAATAATCATAAGGTAGCGCCGCGCATCAAGGTATCAGTGACATAATAATCATCATGTAGCGCCACGCATCAAGGTATCAGTGACATAATAATCATCAGGTAGCGCCGCGCATCAAGGTATCAGTGACACAATAATCAACAGGTAGCGCCACGCATCAAGGTATCAGTGACATAATAATCATAAGGTAGCGCCACGCATCAAGGTATCAGTGACATAATAATCAACAGGTAGCGCCACGCATCAAGGTATCAGTGACATAAAAATCATAAGGTAGCGCCGCGCATCAAGGTATCAGTGACATAATATTTAACAGGTAGCGCCACGCATCAAGGTATCAGTGATATAATAATCATAAGGTAGCGCCACGCATCAAGGTATCAGTGACATAATAATCATAAGGTAGCGCCACGCATCAAGGTATCAGTGACATAATAATCATCAGGTAGCGCCACGCATCAAGGTATCAGTGACATAATAATCATCAGGTAGCGCCACGCATCAAGGTATCAGTGACACAATAATCATCAGATAGCGCCGCGCATCACGGTATCAGTGACACAATAATCATCAGGTAGCGCCACGCATCAAGGTATCAGTGACACAATAATTTATCAGATAGCGCCGCGCATCAAGGTATCAGTGACACAATAATCATCAGGTAGCGCCACGCATCAAGGTATCAGTGACACAATAATCATCAGGTAGCGCCGCGCAACAATGTATCAGTGACACAATAATCATCAGGTAGCGCCACGCATCAAGGTATCAGTGACATAATAATCATCAGGTAGCGCCACGCATCAAGGTATCAGTGACATAATAATCATCAGGTAGCGCCACGCATCAAGGTATCAGTGACACAATAATCATAAGGTAGTGCCACGCAAAAATGTATCAGTGACACAATAATCATCAGGTAGCGCCACGCATCAAGGTATCAGTGACACAATAATCATCAGGTAGCGCCACGCATCAAGGTATCAGTGACACAATAATCATCAGGTAGCGCCACGCATCAAGGTATCAGTGACACAATAATCATCAGGTAGCGCCACGCATCAAGATATCAGTGACACAATAATCATCAGGTAGCGCCACGCATCAAGGTATCAGTGACACAATAATCATCAGGTAGCGCCACGCATCAAGGTATCAGTGACACAATAATCATAAGGTAGCGCCACGCATCAAGGTATCAGTGACATAATAATCATCAGGTAGCGCCACGCATCAAGGTATCAGTGACACAATAATCATAAGGTAGCGCCACGCATCAAGGTATCAGTGACATAATAATCATCAGGTAGCGCCACGCATCAAGGTATCAGTGACACAATAATCATAAGGTAGCGCCACGCATCAAGGTATCAGTGACACAATAATCATCAGGTAGCGTCACGCATCAAGGTATCAGTGACATAATAATCATCAGGTAGCGCCACGCATCAAGGTATCAGTGACACAATAATCATAAGGTAGCGCCACGCATCAAGGTATCAGTGACATAATAATCATCAGGTAGCGCCACGCATCAAGGTATTAGTGACACAATAATCATAAGGTAGCGCCACGCATCAAGGTATCAGTGACACAATAATCATCAGGTAGCGCCACGCATCAAGGTATCAGTGACATAATAATCATAAGGTAGAGCCACGCATCAAGGTATCAGTGACACAATAATCATAAGGTAGCGCCACGCATCAAGGTATCAGTGACACAATAATCATCAGGTAGCGTCACGCATCAAGGTATCAGTGACACAATAATCATCAGGTAGCGCCGCGCATCAAGGTATCAGTGACATTATAATCATCAGGTAGTGCCACGCATCAAGGTATCAGTGACATAATAATCATCAGGTAGCGCCACGCATCAAGGTATCAGTGACATAATAATCATCAGGTAGTGCCGCGCATCAAGGTATCAGTGACATAATAATCATCAGGTAGTGCCGCGCATCAAGGTATCAGTGACATAATAATCATCAGGTAGTGCCACGCATCAAGGTATCAGTGACACAATAATCATAAGGTAGTGCCACGCATCAAGGTATCAGTGACATAATAATCATCAGGTAGTGCCGCGCATCAAGGTATCAGTGACATAATAATCATCAGGTAGCGCCACGCATCAAGGTATCAGTGACATAATAATCATCAGGTAGTGCCACGCATCAAGGTATCAGTGACACAATAATCATAAGGTAGTGCCACGCATCAAGGTATCAGTGACACAATAATCATAAGGTAGCGCCACGCATCAAGGTATCAGTGACATAATAATCATCAGGTAGCGCCACGCATCAAGGTATCAGTGACACAATAATCATCAGGTAGTGCCACGCATCAAGGTATCAGTGACATAATAATCATCAGGTAGCGCCGCGCATCAAGGTATCAGTGACATAATAATCATCAGGTAGTGCCGCGCATCAAGGTATCAGTGACATAATAATCATCAGGTAGCGCCGCGCATCAAGGTATCAGTGACATAATAATCATCAGGTAGTGCCGCGCATCAAGGTATCAGTGACACAATAATCATAAGGTAGTGCCACGCATCAAGGTATCAGTGACACAATAATCATAAGGTAGTGCCACGCATCAAGGTATCAGTGACACAATAATCATAAGGTAGCGCCACGCATCAAGGTATCAGTGACACAATAATCATCAGGTAGCGCCACGCATCAAGGTATCAGTGACACATCAGGTAGCGCCACGCATCAAGGTATCAGTGACACAATAATCATCAGGTAGCGCCACGCATCAAGGTATCAGTGACACAATAATCATCAGGTAGCGCCACGCATCAAGGTATCAGTGACATAATAATCATCAGGTAGCGCCGTGCAACAATGTATCAGTGACACAATAATCATCAGGTAGCGCCGTGCAACAATGTATCAGTGACACAATAATCATCAGGTAGCGTCACGCATCAAGGTATCAGTGACATAATAATCATCAGGTAGCGCCACGCTTTAAGGTATCAGTGACACAATAATCATAAGGTAGCGCCACGCATCAAGGTATCAGTGACACAATAATCATAAGGTAGCGCCACGCATCAAGGTATCAGTGACACAATAATCATCAGGTAGCGCCACGCATCAAGGTATCAGTGACACAATAATCATCAGGTAGCGCCACGCATCAAGGTATCAGTGACATAATAATCATCAGGTAGTGCCACGCATCAAGGTATCAGTGACATAATAATCATCAGGTAGCGCCGTGCAACAATGTATCAGTGACACAATAATCATCAGGTAGTGCCGTGCAACAATGTATCAGTGACACAATAATCATCAGGTAGCGTCACGCATCAAGGTATCAGTGACATAATAATCATCAGGTAGCGCCACGCATCAAGGTATCAGTGACACAATAATCATAAGGTAGTGCCACGCATCAAGGTATCAGTGACATAATAATCATCAGGTAGCGCCGCGCATCAAGGTATCAGTGACATAATAATCATCAGGTAGTGCCGCGCATCAAGGTATCAGTGACACAATAATCATCAGGTAGCGCCACGCATCAAGGTATCAGTGACATAATAATCATCAGGTAGCGCCACGCATCAAGGTATCAGTGACACAATAATCATAAGGTAGCGCCACGCATCAAGGTATCAGTGACACAATAATCATCAGGTAGCGTCACGCATCAAGGTATCAGTGACATAATAATCATCAGGTAGCGCCACGCATCAAGGTATCAGTGACACAATAATCATAAGGTAGCGCCACGCATCAAGGTATCAGTGACATAATAATCATCAGGTAGCGCCACGCATCAAGGTATCAGTGACACAATAATCATAAGGTAGCGCCACGCATCAAGGTATCAGTGACACAATAATCATCAGGTAGCGCCACGCATCAAGGTATCAGTGACATAATAATCATAAGGTAGCGCCACGCATCAAGGTATCAGTGACACAATAATCATAAGGTAGCGCCACGCATCAAGGTATCAGTGACATAATAATCATCAGGTAGCGCCACGCATCAAGGTATCAGTGACACAATAATCATAAGGTAGCGCCACGCATCAAGGTATCAGTGACACAATAATCATCAGGTAGCGTCACGCATCAAGGTATCAGTGACATAATAATCATCAGGTAGCGCCACGCATCAAGGTATCAGTGACACAATAATCATAAGGTAGCGCCACGCATCAAGGTATCAGTGACATAATAATCATCAGGTAGCGCCACGCATCAAGGTATCAGTGACACAATAATCATAAGGTAGCGCCACGCATCAAGGTATCAGTGACACAATAATCATCAGGTAGCGCCACGCATCAAGGTATCAGTGACATAATAATCATAAGGTAGCGCCACGCATCAAGGTATCAGTGACATAATAATCATAAGGTAGCGCCACGCATCAAGGTATCAGTGACATAATAATCATCAGGTAGCGCCACGCATCAAGGTATCAGTGACATAATAATCATCAGGTAGCGCCACGCATCAAGGTATCAGTGACACAATAATCATAAGGTAGCGCCACGCATCAAGGTATCAGTGACATAATAATCATCATGTAGCGCCACGCATCAAGGTATCAGTGACATAATAATCATCAGGTAGCGCCGCGCATCAAGGTATCAGTGACACAATAATCAACAGGTAGCGCCACGCATCAAGGTATCAGTGACATAATAATCATAAGGTAGCGCCACGCATCAAGGTATCAGTGACATAATAATCAACAGGTAGCGCCACGCATCAAGGTATCAGTGACATAATAATCATAAGGTAGCGCCGCGCATCAAGGTATCAGTGACATAATATTTAACAGGTAGCGCCACGCATCAAGGTATCAGTGATATAATAATCATAAGGTAGCGCCACGCATCAAGGTATCAGTGACATAATAATCATAAGGTAGCGCCACGCATCAAGGTATCAGTGACATAATAATCATCAGGTAGCGCCACGCATCAAGGTATCAGTGACATAATAATCATCAGGTAGCGCCACGCATCAAGGTATCAGTGACACAATAATCATCAGATAGCGCCGCGCATCACGGTATCAGTGACACAATAATCATCAGGTAGCGCCACGCATCAAGGTATCAGTGACACAATAATCATCAGATAGCGCCGCGCATCAAGGTATCAGTGACACAATAATCATCAGGTAGCGCCACGCATCAAGGTATCTGTGACACAATAATCATCAGGTAGCGCCACGCATCAAGGTATCAGTGACACAATAATCATCAGGTAACGCCACGCATCAAGGTATCAGCGACACAATAATCAGGTAGCGCCGCGCAACAATGTATCAGTGACATAATAATCATCAGGTAGCGCCACGCATCAAGGTATCAGCAACACAATAATCCTCTCCTTCTCACCCATATACACAGCCTCCTATCCTCTCTCTCGACCCATACCCACAGGCTCCTATCCTCTTCCCGTACACGCAGCCCCCTATCCTCCCTGGCCTGTACACGCAGCCCACCCTATCCTCCCTGGCAGTACACGCAGCCCCCTATCCTCCCTGTCCCGTACACGCAGGGCCCTATCCTCCCTGGCCCGTACACGCAGGGCCCTATCCTCCCTGGCCCGTACACGCAGGGCCCTATCCTCCCTGGCCCGTACACGCAGGGCCCTATCCTCCCTGGCCCGTACACGCAGACCCCTATCCTCCCTGGCCCGTACACGCAGCCCCCTATACTCCCTGGCCCGTACACGCAGCCCCCTATCCTCCCTGGCCCGTACACGCAGCCCCCTATCCTCCCTGGCCCGTACACGCAGCCCCCTATCCTCCCTGGCCCGTACACGCAGCCCCCTATCCTTCCTGGCCTGTACCCGCAGCCCCCTATCCTCCCTGGCCCGTACACACAGCCCCCTATCCTCCCTGGCCCGTACACGCAGCCCCCTATCCTCCCTGGCCCGTACACGCAGCCCCCTATCCTCCCTGGCCCGTACACGCAGCCCCCTATCCTCTCTCTCCCATACACATAGCCCCCTATCCTCTCTCTCCCATACACACAGCCTCCTATCCTCTCTCTCCCATACACACAGCCCCCTATCCTCCCTGGCCCGTACACATAGCCCCCTATCCTCTCTCTCCCATACACACAGCCTCCTATCCTCTCTCTCCCATACACACAGCCCCCTATCCTCCCTGGCCCGTACACACAGCCTCCTATCCTCTCTCACATACACAAAGCCTTCTGTCCTGTCCGCTCTCTTGCCCATACCCACAGCCTCCTATTCTCTCTCTCACCTATACACACAGCTTCATATCCTCTCACCGAAACAGACTCCTGTCCTCTCACCTTGTACACACATCTTCCTAACCTCTCTCTGTTGCCCTACACACACCATCCTGTCCTCTCGCTTGCCAGTACACACAGCCTCCTATGCTCTCTGGCCCGTACACACAGCCTCCTATCCTCTTTGGCCCGTACACACAGCCTCCTATCCTCTCACACCCATACACACAGCCCCCTGTCCTCACTCTCGCCTATACACACAGCCTCCTATCCTCTTTGGCCCGTACACACAGCCTCCTATCCTCTCACACCCATACACACAGCCCCCTGTCCTCACTCTCGCCTATACACACAGCTTCATATCCTCTCACTGAAACAGACTCCTGTCCTCTCACCTTGTACACACATCTTCCTAACCTCTCTCTGTACACACAGCATCCTGCCCTCTCGCTTGCTAGTACACGCAGCCCCCTATCCTCTCTCTCCCATACACAAAGCCTTCTGTCCTGTCCGCTCTCTCGCCTATGCACACAGCCTCCTATCCTCGCTCTTGCCCATACCCACAGCCTCCTATCCTCGCTCTTGCCCATACCCACAGCCTCCTATCCTCGCTCTTGCCCATACCCACAGCCTCCTATTCTCTCACCTATACACACAGCTTCATATCCTCTCACCGAAACAGACTCCTGTCCTCTCACCTTGTACACACATCTTCCTAACCTCTCTCTGTTGCCCTACACACACCATCCTGTCCTCTCGCTCGCCAGTACACACAGCCCCCTATCCTCCCTGGCCCGCACACGCAGACCCCCTATCCTCCCTGGCCCGTACACGCAGCCCCCTATCCTCCCTGGCCCGTACACGCAGCCCCCTATCCTCCCTGGCCCGTACACGCAGCCCCCTATCCTCCCTGGCCCGTACACGAAGCCCCCTATCCTCCCTGGCCCGTACACGCAGACCCCTATCCTCCCTGGCCCGTACACGCAGCCCCCTATCCTCCTTGGCCCGTACACGCAGCCCCCTATCCTCCCTGGCCCGTACACGCAGCCCCCTATCCTCCCTGGCCCGTACACGCAGCCCCCTATCCTCCCTGGCCCGTACACGCAGCCCCCCTATACTCTCTGGCCCGTACACGCAGCCCCCTATCCTCCCTGGCCCGTACACGCAGCCCCCCTATACTCTCTGGCCCGTACACGCAGCCCCCTATCCTCCCTGGCCCGTACACGCAGCCCCCTATCCTCCCCGGCCCGTACACGCAGCCCCCTATCCTCCCCGGCCCGTACACACAGCCTCCTATCCTCTCTCACATACACAAAGCCTTCTGTCCTGTCCGCTCTCTCGCCTATGCACACAGCCTCCTATCCTCGCTCTTGCCCATACCCACAGCCTCCTATCCTCGCTCTTGCCCATACCCACAGCCTCCTATTCTCTCTCTCACCTATACACACAGCTTCATATCCTCTCACCGAAACAGACTCCTGTCCTCTCACCTTGTACACACATCTTCCTAACCTCTCTCTGTTGCCCTACACACACCATCCTGTCCTCTCGCTCGCCAGTACACACAGTCCCCTATCCTCCCTGGCCCGCACACCCAGACCCCCTATCCTCCCTGGCCCGCACACCCAGACCCCCTATCCTCCCTGGCCCGTACACGCAGCCCCCTATCCTCCCTGGTCCGTACACGAAGCCCCCTATCCTCCCTGGCCCATACTCGCAGCCCCCTATCCTCCCTGGCCCGTACACGCAGCCCCCTATCCTCCCTGGCCCGTACACGAAGCCCCCCTATACTCTCTGGCCCGTACACGCAGCCCCCTATCCTCCCTGGCCCGTACACGCAGCCCCCTATCCTCCCCGGCCCGTACACATAGCCCCCTATCCTCTCTCTCCCATACACACAGCCTCCTATCCTCTCTCACATACACACAGCCTCCTATCCTCGCTCTTGCCCATACCCACAGCCTCCTATTCTCTCTCTCACCTATACACACAGCTTCATATCCTCTCACCAAAACAGACTCCTGTCCTCTCACCTTGTACACACATCTTCCTAACCTCTCTCTGTTGCCCTACACACACCATCCTGTCCTCTCGCTCGCCAGTACACACAGCCTCCTATGCTCTCTGGCCCGTACACACAGCCTCCTATCCTCTTTGGCCCGTACACACAGCCCCCTATACTCTCACACCCATACACACAGCCCCCTGTCCTCACTCTCGCCTATACACACAGCTTCATATCCTCTCACTGAAACAGACTCCTGTCCTCTCACCTTGTACACACATCTTCCTAACCTCTCTCTGTTGCCCTACACACAGCATCCTGCCCTCTCGCTTGCCAGTACACGCAGCCCCCTATCCTCCCTGGCCCGTACACGCAGCCCCCTATCCTCCCCGGCCCGTACACATAGCCCCCTATCCTCTCTCTCCCATACACACAGCCTCCTATCCTCTCTCACATACACAAAGCCTTCTGTCCTGTCCGCTCTCTCTCCCATACACACAGCCTCCTATTCTCTCTCTCACCTATACACACAGCTTCATATCCTCTCACCGAAACAGACTCCTGTCCTCTCACCTTGTACACACATCTTCCTAACCTCTCTCTGTTGCCCTACACACAGCATCCTGCCCTCTCGCTTGCCAGAACACGCAGCCCCCTATCCTCCCTGGCCCGTACACGCAGATCCCCTATCCTCCCTGGCCCGTACACGCAGACCCCCTATCCTCCCTGGCCCGTACAGGCAGACCCCCTATCCTCCCTGGCCCATACACGCAGACCCCCTATCCTCCCTGGCCCATACACGCAGACCCCCTATCCTCCCTGGCCCGCACACGCAGACCCCCTATCCTCCCTGGCCCGTACACGCAGACCCCCTATCCTCCCTGGCCCATACACGCAGACCCCCTATCCTCCCTGGCCCGCACACGCAGACCCCCTATCCTCCCTGGCCCGCACACGCAGACCCCCTATCCTCCCTGGCCCGTACACGCAGACCCCCTATCCTCCCTGGCCCGTACACACAGCCCGCTATCCTCCCTCGCCCATACACACAGCCCGCTATCCTCTCTCGTCCCAACACACAGCCTCCTATCCTCTCTGGCCCATACACAGTCTTCTATTCGCTCATCCATACCCACAGCCTCCTGTAACGGAACCCATCACTGTTTTACGCTGTTTTATGGTTATTTAATTTTTGGTTAAAATATGATCACATTGCTATACTGTATGTAGGTGGTCTCAGCGCCATTCAGTAATAATGTGTGCTCAGACCTAAGCTATCTGCAGATATGTTCTGGGTTATAAAATGTTGTTATTATATCTGTAAAAATATTGTATTGTGTGGTATGCAGTCACATATCTTTGGTCTCATACACTTGGTCAGGAGTTGCCATCTGCCACTTAATAGTATCTGCTAAACCACACAAGAGATAGCAGAACAAAAGGTTTTTAGCAGACAAGATGGCACCATAAACAATGGGGGTAAGGACTCTTGAATAATGAGATGCCTGGGGTTTCCCCATACTCCCAGCAGGGGAATAAGTGAGCTTAGAGATGTTACTCTCTCCACCGTCAGAGGGAGAATGAGCAGTTAGCCACGCCTAGTGGGCGGCTCCTGGGGGAGGGGACTCCTGGCTCCCACGCATTAACCCTGTCTGATTGGCCAGAGGTAATTAGGGGTTGACCAAAGGTAGTCACTGCCCCTACTGTGTATGTGAAGTGTTTAAAAATGTGTTTTTGTTTTTAATAAAAGAGAGTTCTTCTTGACCCTTCAAAACGTAGCCTCGTCTCGTTCTTTGGGAGGGGATCTATGGTACCGTTACTCTGCCACATTTTACAGCACTCCTGGATTATACAATGGGATATCGTGGAGGGGAATAAACATTTCATTACTGCACAGCACCTTGCTTAAGAAAAGGACGTCTCCAACGGCTGGTACCCTCTCACTACCGGGGTAGCCGGTACACCTCCTATCTTCCCTCGCCCATACCCACAGCCTCCTGTCCTCTCTCGCCCATAAATGCAGCCAGCCTCCTCTTGCGCCCATACATACAGCCTCCTCTCCTCTTGCGCCCATACATGCACCTCCTATCCTATGTCTCCCTCGCAGTCTCACCCTTACACACAGCCTCCTCTCACCCACACACACAGTATCCTCTCCTCTCTCGCCCACAAACGCAGCCTCCTATCCTCTCACCCACACACGCAGCCTCCTCTCCTCTCTCGCCCACACACGCAGCCTCCTCTCCTCTCACCCATACATGCAGCCTCCTATCCTATCTCTCCCACGCACACAGCCTTGTCCTTACACACAGCCTCCTCTCTCGACCCTACACGCAGCCTATCTCTCCTTTGCACTCAGCCCTCTATCCTCTCTGGCCCATACACACAGCCTCATATCCTCTCTCGTACGTACACACAGCCCCCTATCCTCTCACCCTTATGTATAGCCTCCTATCCTCTCTCATTCATGCGCACAGCCTCCTATCCTCTCACCCTTATGTATAGCCTCCTATCCTCTCTCATTCATGCGCACAGCCTCCTATCCTCTCTTACTCTTATGTATAGCCTCCTATCCTCTCTCATTCATGCGCACAGACTCCTATCCACTCTCGTTTATACAAACAGTCTCCTATCCTCTCACCCATATACTCGGCTTCCCATTTCTATAAAATAAATAACAATCCAGACCAGATTCGATCCACATGGTGGCATTTGCCATTTTATTGCACATTCAGGAACTGTACAGATTTCTATAAATAAGAAAAAGCGGGGTATTTACACGTGGTGCCCGTGCGCAGTGGGCGGTCTCAGGGGCGGCGAAGTCACATAATGAATATTTACACTCTGTAACAGCTGCTTCATAATCAAACCACTAGTGTTAACCCTTTATGTATGGTCACAGACCCTCTGGCAGTGGGTTTGTGAAGCAGGTCCCATTCAGTGTTCAGACTAGGGGTGGGGGTGGGGTGCAGGACACGCATGCCCCCTCTAGCCCCCCAAATAACTCAAGGTCCTTACACAATCCTATTCTAGCATCGGAGACAGTAACACAAATGCACAATATGGGGAGGGGGCCGTGGGGAGACGACACGTGTGAATCTGAGTTGAGATGTACCGGGAACACGTCAAGCACACGACACACAAGCAGCAGAGTGGAGTGTAGGGGCAGCCACAACACGTAGCAGAGTCAATACAGAAGGCTGCAGAGGCTCCGTGCACAGAGGAGGATGTAGGAGCAGCACACCCAGGTACGGGGGTCAGCACAGCCGGCTGCGCGGGGGAGGAATGGCAGACAGGGAGTGTGTGAGGAGAGGACTAGGTCAGCTGGACACAGGCCGGGGTGGCCTGCTCTTCATCTCTGCCTCCTTCCCTCGGATGGCGGCCACGTACGAGAAGAGACACAGCACAGAATAGCAGATCTCGTGGGCCTGAGAAAGACGGAGAGACAGAAACATCAGATTAATGCACTGGGTATGGATGAGCACCCCAATACCACAAAGTGCATGATTTAGTTATGCTTTAAAGGGATATGGAAGGTTCCTGCTTGTTACTAGTTATAGAATATCCCTGGATATCATTTTACTTTTATGTCCTTTATTGTAATAAGAAGTTCTGTTTTTACTTCCTAAAATCACACCCAGCAGGTTCCATTCAGTGTTCACACTAGGGGTGGGGTGCAGGACACGCATGCCCCCTCTAGCCCCTTAAATAACTAAAGCGTCCTTACACAATCCTATTCTAGCATCGGACACAGTAACACAAATGCACAATATGGGGAGGGGCCTGCTCTCTTAAGCCCATGAAGACAAAGACTCTGCTGTACTTGCTATTCTGTGAACTAACCAATCGATGACCACTTCTAAGCAACATTTGTTTGGCTGCTTGTCTCCACTCCTTATGAGGTCATCAAGTTGTCGGAGTAACCCTGGGAGTAAGTTAAGTGAACACTCCTCCGGCCAATGAAGAACATCTGCTCCTTTCTAGACATCTGACCGTTTAGGACTGCTTCTCAGTCAGAGGTGCTCCCACCCCTTGATGACCTCACAAATGTTGGAGACAAGAAGTTCACCTGGAGGTTTAGAAATGAAAGTTTTTGATCTGGGAGCTGGTTGGCTACCTTTAGGTTTCTGATCTTGGGACTGGTGGGCTACCTTTAGGTTTCTGATCTTGGGACTGGTGGGCTACCTTTAGGTTTCTGATCTTGGGACTGGTGGGCTACCTTTAGGTTTCTGATCTTGGGACTGGTGGGCTACCTTTAGGTTTCTGATCTCGGGACTGGTGGGCTACCTTTAGGTTTCTGATCTCGGGACTGGTGGGCTACCTTTAGGTTTCTGATCTTGGGACTGGTGGGCTACCTTTAGGTTTCTGATCTTGGGACTGGTGGGCTACCTTTAGGTTTCTGATCTTGGGACTGGTGGGCTACCTTTAGGTTTCTGATCTGAGGACTGGTGGGCTACCTTTAGGTTTCTGATCTGAGGACTGGTTGGCTACCTTTAGGTTTCTGATCTGAGGACTGGTTGGCTACCTTTAGGTTTCTGATCTTGGGACTGGTGGGCTACCTTTAGGTTTCTGATCTGAGGACTGGTTGGCTACCTTTAGGTTTCTGATCTGAGGACTGGTTGGCTACCTTTAGGTTTCTGATCTTGGGACTGGTGGGCTACCTTTAGGTTTCTGATCTGAGCACTCGTGGGCTACCTTTAGGTTTCTGATCTGAGGACTGGTTGGCTACCTTTAGGTTTCTGATCTGAGGACTGGTGGGCTACCTTTAGGTTTCTGATCTGAGGACTGGTGGGCTACCTTTAGGTTTCTGATCTGAGGACTGGTGGGCTACCTTTGGTTTTATGATCGGAGGACTGGTTGGTTACCTTTGGTTTTTCCGGGAGGTGGTTGGTTCCAATTAGATGTTTTTCATTTGGGGACTGGTTGTTACCTTATATTGCTGAAGGGGACACCTTTGAGATTCTGAACATTTTTAACAGTTTAATACTATCTGCAAATTTGTATCTAGTTTATACCGATTTGAATACCATACATTGTTTACTCTAAATAATTATTCAGATATTCATAACTGTGACGAATGGTCATTACTCTGCTCGTCTCGCTTTCTGTGGACCAACAGCTACAACCTAATTGTCCTGGGACCTCAGACATAGACCATCCAAATTATATAAATAGTATCAGGATGAGACAGTTTGGACTTACCATGGGCGTCTTGTATTTGTGGTTCACCACTTCTTTAGTTTCAGGAACTAAAACCGAACCCAAGAGATAAAATAAAAAGTTGAAAACAAAGCAAGAACACCAACACCAAGTGGAATCTGTTCTGTGGATTACCCAAGTCAAGAACAGAGGAGGGAAAAGGCCACAGGATGACACCCAGAGGACAAGACGTAGTGACAGACAGAGCATCCAGGTAACAAGGACATGATGACACCAGGGGGCAAGTAACACAATGACACCCAGGGAAGCAAGGTCAATGATAACATGAAAGCAAGTTCAAAGGGTCATGACAGCACCATAAACATCATGGATGCCATATAAAAGCATACCAATGGTAGGTGGTAATTAGTGTTAGTGGAATGAGGTCACAGTCAAAACTTTAATGACACCAAAAAGGTGACGCTGCAAATTAATTCAAGTAGAGTCAAATAGGTCAAATATACAAGTCAGGCAGAAAATAAGCAGTAACAGTTACAGCAGACCATGTGAATCTGCCCGTTTGGATCTTTGATCGGTGGGTCGCAAATGCACAAGACAAGGAGACACCCCCCAAGAAGCCATGGAGAAAGAGCAGTCAATATGGCTGACACAAGGTCATGCAGGACACCCATTAGTCAACACCGGTCTCTAGACATGATCACAGAAGTTCATAAACATCTTGAAAGTTAATTCCCAACACCGAACAATTACAGGCTTAAGAAGAGTCACGTGTAATTTGTGTGGTACATGGAGATTTACTGCTACAAGGCAGCGCATTTTTATTTTGGGAGAGGATATCTAAAATTAAGCAAATTTGTTGGTCAAGCCGACCCAAAAGTGACACAGCAAACATCCCAGAAAACCTAAATATGTATGTATATATATATAAATAGAATAGCAATGAGCTATTAAAAGTTTGGATGGAAGGGTTAGATAATGGAGCCTGAAAGTTGGGTATTTTAAGCATATGAAACTGTAGGGATCCTCCCTCACTAGACAGTCATTTTGGGGCGATAAAGAAAAACATGTCCTGTTCTTTTCCTTGGATAAAGCCTGTATAGGTGAAATGCAGTAGAGATTGTTACAGAGTCCCAATTTGTAGCGGGGCATCTGTATCGGACTTGATTTTTACAACTTATCCACAAATATGTAATAGAGATGAAGATACTATAACCATACGAGGGCCACAAATAGTACATTAAAGCCATTATATCCTGGTATTGGCCAATGTTATTATCTATATAGAAGAGCCCAACAGACCTACATTTAATGCATATATTTCCTACATATATAGGTTTGTTCCTCTTTAAGTTATAAATGTTCATTAGGTAGGTTGTATGGGTACCCTATATATTGACTAAACACTACCAAGAAATTACATTAATTATTTGGACCACCATCTTGGTAGGAAAAAGTTTTTTTAATCTCAATTTAAGCGCCAATTATGCAATTCTTTATTGCTGAAGGTCCGTTTTTAAACGCTGATAATAAAACTTTATTTTAAAAATATTGAAAATTTTGTTCAATAGTGCACCATGAAAACATACCGATTTCTTTTCTCTCAACAATACAAAATAAATAAAAATGACTAAAGTGTTATTCTAATGTATACTAATTGGGCGCCCTCTCCTACGTTATCACTCTGAACTGTGAGAGATTATTAGTTGGTCTCTTGGTTACTTTCCAATGCTCATGGGGACCCGAACCGAAATCTGGACCAGTCTGAATTGGGAGATACCACGTGACAAATTATTATCTGGTTTTGCTCCGATTTGAACAGATTTATGCCATAACAAGGTCATTTGCTATGTCACTGTATTGTTGGCCGGGTAGATCTTTACTTTTTCGGAAGGAGCTCTTATTTTGTCTGGATAACGGGGGCATAACAGAACGTGGATAGAGACAGAACAGCAGCACATTAGGGGCACGCCTCTCCCCACATGATGGGGGGTCTCTGCACAAGTAGAACATTACCTGATCTGGAGAAGGAAGGTTTTCACAGCTGCCCAGGGATGTGAAGCACAGAACTCACAGCAGTAACTCAGATACCTCTCAGATACCCCCCAGCAGCCCCCTAGCTCTCAGCCCTCACTAATCTAAGCATGGTGCTCGTGACCCCACATTCTGAGTTACTGCCATGACAATACAGACCCAGCGCACAAGGACGGTAATTACCAAATTCTTCCAGGACAAAGACGCCCCGTACAGTGTTACACTTTTTAATGTGATTCAGCTGTATGAAAACCTGGAGACAGGAAAAAAAAGATGGGAGGTGGAGGGTGGAGAAAGATGGGAACATGGGAAGGAGGGGGAAAAACAGGATGTAGAAGAGTAAAGGAGGAGACAGTGATTTAAGGAGGCGTGGAGGACCAAAGGGAACAAGGAAAGAGGAGACCCCAAGAGACACAGAACCATGCGGAAGCAGAAACAGGATGTACATGGCATGGGAAGGAGAGGGAGAGGGAGAGAGAGAGAAAACAGGATGTAGACGGGTGGTAAAGGAGAGAGAGACAGGATGTAGAAGGATGGTAAAGGAGAAACAGGATGTAGAAGGATGGTAAAGGAGAAACAGGATGTAGAAGGATGGTTAAGGAGAGAGAGACAGGATGTAGAAGGATGGTTAAGGAGAGAGAGACAGGATGTAGGATGGTAAAGGAGAGAGAAACAGGATGTAGAAGGATGGTAATGGAGAAACAGGATGTAGAAGGACGGTAAAGGAGAGTGAGACAGGATGTAGGAGGATGGCAAAGGAGAAACAGGATGTAGAAGGATGGTAAAGGAGAAACAGGATGTAGAAGGATGGTAAAGGAGAGAGAGACAGGATGTAGAAGGATGGTAAAGGAGAGAGAGACAGGATGTAGAAGGATGGTAAAGGAGAAACAGGATGTAGAAGGATGGTAAAGGAGAAACAGGATGTAGAAGGATGGTTAAGGAGAGAGAGACAGGATGTAGAAGGATGGTTAAGGAGAGAGAGACAGGATGTAGGATGGTAAAGGAGAGAGAAACAGGATGTAGAAGGATGGTAATGGAGAAACAGGATGTAGAAGGACGGTAAAGGAGAGTGAGACAGGATGTAGGAGGATGGCAAAGGAGAAACAGGATGTAGAAGGATGGTAAAGGAGAAACAGGATGTAGAAGGATGGTAAAGGAGAGAGAGACAGGATGTAGAAGGATGGTAAAGGAGAGAGAGACAGGATGTAGAAGGATGGTAAAGGAGAGAGAGACAGGATGTAGAAGGATGGTAAAGGAGAAACAGGATGTAGAAGGATGGTAAAGGAGAGAGAGACAGGATGTAGAAGGATGGCAAAGGAGAAACAGGATGTAGAAGGATGGTAAAGGAGAGAGAGACAGGATGTAGAAGGATGGCAAAGGAGAAACAGGATGTAGAAGGATGGTAAAGGAGAGAGAGACAGGATGTAGGAGGATGGTAAAGGAGAGAGAGACAGGATGTAGGAGGGTGGTAAAGGAGAGAGAGACAGGATGTAGAAGGATGGTTAAGCAGAGAGAGAAACATGATACAGTGGAGTAAAAGAAATATAAAGAAATTGGATGGACCAAAGGAGGTCGAAGCAATGGAAAGAAAGAGAGCAGTGGGTTGTTGTGAGGTGGCAAAGGAGAAAGAAATATGGGAAAGGAGGAGACAGAATTGTGTTGTAGAAGAAAGAATGACAAAATAAATAGATCCAGGAGGACCAAAGGGAGGGAAGAACAAGGGAAAGTGAGAGGAACATGACAAGAACAAGGACATACATATGGATATAAACAGGCAGGGAAGGTACAAATGGAAAAATAAGAAAAAAGGATGCAGAGGAGTGGAAAGGAAGAAACAAATATCAGCAGGTTGGGAGGACCAAAGAGAGTGTGAATAAGGTAATAAAGTAAAGAAATGATAGGTAGAGGAGGAGGGTGAATAGATTGGACGATGGTTACAAAAGGTAATCAGAAATTAATGGAAGGAGGAGAAAGGAATGGGATATAGAGGAGTGGCAAAAGAGTAAAAATGTAGAGATCAAGAAATATGTAGGAGGGTACAAAAATATTCAGAAACCAGAAGAAATATGTAGAGGATTGATAAGGACCACAGAAATAGGGATATAGGGAGGCGGTGAAAGTACAAAGAAGGCAAAAGCAAGAGCGAGAGATGAACAAGATGTAGAGGAGACAATAGGGAGAAAGGGAGAGGGAGAAATACAGAGAAAAATAAATAAGTAAAACAAATAAACAAGGAAAACAGAACAAGGGGGAAGAAATAAGGAAGAGAGATGTTGAGGGACAGGGAGAGAGACAGAAGGATCTTGTTAATTTGAATGTCGGACACGTCCATTGGAATTTACAACATTTTGTATAACAGAGTTGATATGTGAGGGGAAGACAGCATTGGAGTGATGGGAACACGCACCCTACACATCAAACTATCAGGAGATAAAACCATCAATATGGCCCTAACAGGTGGAGGCATTTACAGGGTGGGGGTAGGGAGTTAGACAGGTAGGCAGCACAGACAGCTCAAAACTAACGGGAGGGGGGGGGAGCAGCGAGAAGCAAAGATGGCGGCAGAGTGAGTACCTTCCGCTCCTTGCAGGAGGAGTGAGCGTGGGAGAGAAATGAGACTGTTAGTGACACAGCGAGACCGAACCTCCCTCATTACCTAGACCCCAGCAACACACAGCCCAGACCAAGACATCGACATTGGGGGCCGGGAAAAGCAGCCCCCGTAATCAGATCTGTCCCTGCTCCTCACCCAGCACGGAGCGCAGGCACTGCTCAATCTGCATGGAGAGCGATGGAGCCTACAACTGGATCTAGTGACCTGGAGAGAGTGGACAGATGCTCTATCTCCACATTCAGTCTTGGGAGTGACCATCACACTGCTCAGTCTGCATGGAGAGACCATGGACCCTACAACTGGGTCTAGTGACCTGGAGAGCGTGGACAGGTGCTCTATCTCCACATTCAGTCTTGGGAGTGACCATCACACTGCTCAGTCTGCATGGAGAGACCATGGAGCCTACAACTGGGTTTAGTGACCTGGACAGAGTAGATGGGCAATCTATCTTCACATTCAGACTTGAATGACACTCACATTCGGATCTATGAAGGTCTAAGGACATCCTGCAATAACCTCTGAAAACTGCGTAGCCTATAATGTGAATTCCCCCCATAAATGTTGGATGATCCCTATAGGACTTGCCAGGCCCTGGGTGACGTTGTGATGACTTGCAGACCCCAAAGGTCAATTGAAAATACCATCCTGCCCCCTGGGTGACCTGAGAATGAGCTGTGTATGGAGGGTCAGCGCTGGGAGAGGTCAGCCTGAGCCAGGAAAGGGTTACAGAGCATCACACACCCCACAGCAGGCAGAGAGCGGCATGGAGCAGAGACAGCAAGAGACAACACGAGTGACACACACAGACAGCAAGCAAAGGAAACACAGACAGAGGCCGGTGGGTGCTTGAGACACACAACACGGATACCTCACAGCACCGTGCACGCATTACACAGACAACATCACACGCACTGATCACACGTTGCACAGATATCACACGCACACTACACAAACAGAGATATCACACCTACTGCACATATACTACACCAGGCTCTTACACACTAAACTAATGACACATTATACAGATATCATAGCACAAATATTAGACAATACCTTACATGCACTGCGATAACACGCACCTTGTGTCGTCAGATATCATGTTGTACACTACTCGCCCAGACAAAACAATCACAACAAGCTGCATTCTCCAACACACTAACTCCCCAAGGAGTCCACACACCGGCTACAGTGCCCTTGCCATCAAGTATATTGGCCAATAGTGTATATAGATAAGTCAATATAAAGAAGGCGTTTGTCCAATACAAAAGACATCATAATATACAGCAATACTATATATATATATATATATATATATATATATATATATATATATATATATATATATATATATATATATATATATATATATGAGAGAGATTAATAATTACTAGATTACTGGACATTAATGGCTGCTTCACTCTTTATATATACCGGCCTGTGCACACTCACAACAAGCACATCCTTTACACACTAGTCCATGCACACTCATATACACACACACTCACAACAAGCACATCCTCTACACACCAGCCCGTACACACTCACACCAGCACATCCTCTACACACCAGCCCGTACACACTCACACCAGCACATCTTCTACACACCAGCCCGTACACACTCACACCAGCACATCCTTTACACACCAGCCCGTACACACTCACAACAAGCACATCCTCTACACACCAGCCCGTACACACTCACAACAAGCACATCCTCTACACACCAGCCCATACACACTCACACCAGCACATCCTTTATACACCAGCCCGTACACACTCACACCAGCACATCCTCTACACACCAGCCCGTACACACTCACACCAGCACATCCTCTACACACCAGCCCGTACACACTCACACCAGCACATCCTCTACACACCAGCCCGTACACACGCACACCAGCACATCCTCTACACACCAGCCCGTACACACACCAGCACATCCTCTACACACCAGCCCGTACACACTCACACCAGCACATCCTCTACACACCAGCCCGTACACACTCACACCAGCACATCCTCTACACACCAGCCCGTACACACTCACACCAGCACATCCTCTACACACCAGCCCGTACACACGCACACCAGCACATCCTCTACACACCAGCCCGTACACACACCAGCACATCCTCTACACACCAGCCCGTACACACTCACACCAGCACATCCTCTACACACCAGCCCGTACACACTCACACCAGCACATCCTCTACACACCAGCCCGTACACACTCACACCAGCCCGTACACACTCACACCAGCACATCCTCTACACACCAGCCCGTACACACTCACACCAGCACATCCTTTATACACCAGCCGGTGCCTGCATATTCTCCTTACCTACAAAATAACATCAGAGATACAGCCCAGCTTGCCAGAGCAGATAGATAAAGAATGGTTTTCCCATCTTCACAGCCTTACAGAGCGCCCCTAATCACACACACATCGCCCCACCACCCACCTCCAAGCTCCCCTCATACCTGACTGTGCATAAACTTCAGGTTGATTCCTTCCAGGGTGACTTGTAGCAGCCCCCCCTCCCCGGTCTTCATGTCTTGGACGGGAAACTCTCCACCAAGCTCTGGGCCTGGGAGAGGAGCAAAGTGATCATTGTCTTAAAGGAACAGTGTGCAATAAACTAGCAACATCTGTGTAAGCCGTGAGAATAAAGTACTTTTAGGTCAGTGCTATCGAGGAGAGCGAGCGAGAGAAAGAAAGAGAGCGAGAAAGAAAGAAAGAGAGCGAGCGAGAAAGAAAAGCGAGAGAGAAAGAAAGAAAGAGAGACTGAGAGAGAGAGAGAGAGAGAGAGACTGACTCACCGCTGCAGGTATATCAAACAGGGATGAGCATTTATAAACCTTCACAAGTGTACAATTTATAAGTGGCCCTTTAAGCATCGTCTGGGTTCCCACCAGTAAGTTGTGTAACGGTCTCACCTGGCTTGATGCTCTGCTGTCTCGCTGCGGCACGCTCCATGCTCTCTTTCACACAATAATAGAGCTCTCGACACTGCGGTGAGAGACAAAACTAAGTGCAGTCTAATACACAACCTCTCACATAAAGGAAAACGCTTATCGTGCTCAGGGGCCTGGACACTTTTATATTAGTAAACCCTCTTTTGCTATGTTTGATACAAATCTGAAATGCCACGGAAGTTAAATCAAATATTGAAAATCAAATAATCATTAAGTATAAAATCCAGTAAATGATGTGAAACAACAAATGCTGCGCCCGTCAGTGAGGTACCAGCATGGCAAAACCCTCCCCCTGAGACTCTTATCTTTCCTAAAGCACCTTCTTCGTGAAGAATTTGTTGAGCTGCGTCTCCTGGCCGTTCCTCCTCCACAGACACAGGACTTTGGTCTTGGGACAGTACGTCATGTTAATGAGCTTCTCATACCACCAGCGCTCATAGACCGCGCCAATGTTACTGCGCAGTACGATACAGTCATCACACACCTGGGAGCAAAGAAATGACGGTGAGGGATAGCACCTCAAAGGAAGCGCTACATTATATATACAGTCAGGCCCATAAATATTGGGACATCGACATAATTCTAACCTTTTTGGCTCTATACACCACCACAATGGATTTGAAATGAAACGAACAAGATGTGCTGTAACTGCAGACTTTCAGCTTTAATTTGAGGGTATTTACATCCAAATCAGGTGAAAGGTGTAGGAATTACAACAGTTTGTATATGTGCCTCCCACTTTTTAAGGGACCAAAAGTAATGGGACAATTGGCTGCTCAGCTGTTCCATGGCCAGGTGTGTGTTATTCCCTCATTATCCCATTTACAAAGAGCAGATACAAGCTCCAGTGTTCAATTCAAGTGTGCTATTTGCATGTGTTGCTGTTAACTCTCAATATGAGATCCAAAGAGCTGTCACTATCAGTGAAGCAAGCCATCATTAGGCTGAAAAAACAAAACAAACCCATCAGAGAGATAGCAAAAACATTAGGTGTGGAACATACTTAAAAAGAAAGAACGCACCGGTGAGGTCAGCAACACCAAAAGACCCGGAAGACCACGGAAAACAACTGTGGTGGATGACCGAATAATTATTTCCCTGGTGAAGAAAACACCCTTCACAACAGATGGCCAGATCAAGAACACTCTCCAGGAGGTAGGTGTATGTGTGTCAAAGTCAACAATCAAGAGAAGACTTCACCAGAGTGAATACAGAGGGTTCACCACAAGATGTAAACCATTGGTGAGCCTCAAAAACAGGAAGGCCAGATTAGAGTTTTCCAAACAACACATAAAAAAGCCTTCACAGTTCTGGAACAACATCCTATGGAGAGATGAGACTAAGATCAACTTGTACCAGAGTGATGGGAAGAGAAGAGTATGGAGACGGAAAGGAACTGCTCATGATCCAAAGCATACCACCTCATCAGTGAAGCATGGTGGTGGTGGTAGTGTCATGGCGTGGGCATGTATGGCTGCCAATGGAACTGGTTCTCTTGTATTTATTGATGACAAAAGCAGCAGGATGAATTCTGAAGTGTTTCGGGCAATATTATCTGCTCATATTCAGCCAAATGCTTCAGAACTCATTGGACGGCGCTTCACAGTGCAGATGGACAATGACCCGAAGCATACTGCAAAAGCAACCAAAGAGTTTTTTAAGGGAAAGAAGTGGAATGTTATGCAATGGCCAAGTCAATCACCTGATCTGAATCCGATTGAGCATGCATTTCACTTGCTGAAGACAAAACTGAAGGGAAAATGCCCCAAGAACAAGCAGGAACTGAAGACAGTTGCAATAGAGGTCTGGCAGAGCATCACCAGGGATGAAACCCAGCGTCTGGTGATGTCTATGCGTTCCAGACTTCAGGCTGTAATTGACTGCAAGGATTTGCAACCAAGTATTAAAAAGTGAAAGTTTGTTTTATGACTGTTAATCTGTCCCATTACTTTTGGTCCCTTAAAAAGTGGGAGGCACATATACAAAGTGTTGTAATTCCTACATCGTTCACCTGATTTGGATGTAAATACCCTCAAATTAAAGCTGAAAGTCTGCAGTTAAAGCACATCTTGTTCGTTTCATTTCAAATCCATTGTGGTGGTGTATAGAGCCAAAAAGATTAGAATTATGTCGATGTCCCAATATTTATGAACCTGACTGTATATATAAGAATAATCAAAGTATTGCATCATAAAGACATAGCTTTTTCATTGGACATTTTAGTTAAGAGTGACTTTTGAGCTGGACACCTCGCTTAATCAAGTAATACTAATTTATATTCACTCTATGTGCATATGTGTAGATTTGTAGATTTGATATATATATATATATATATATATATATATATATATATATATATATATATATATATATGTTTAGTTCTTTAAAAAAACTAATTTTTAAATATAGGTCCTCTTCTCAATCTTAATATATAAAGTAGTGTGTGATATTAGGAAATAAACACCTTTTCTCCCCCATTTTTAAAAATAAGTACATACAGGAATACCCCATTTAGCTCTTCACATTTGTACCTTCACGCAGGAGTGCTATGTGAAACAGTGCTAAACGTGAGCGCTAAGGCAAATCTGCAAGTGCCAAGTGGTATTTAAAGGGCTAAACAAGATTTGGCGTGCAAAAAACACTTGATTTAGTGCGGAGAGGGAAATTAAAGGAGAAAAGATTGCTATAGCGAATCAGCGCTCAACGGAGTAGCGTTAAGCAGAGTTTACCTGTAAAAGTAAATAGATACAAAGGGATATTATATACCTAGTAACACCAAGGAACCTTCCATATCCCTTTAAGTTATCCGTTTTATTTATGCACTGGGCATTAAAAAATGGTGAGTTGGTCACTGGTGGAGAGCACATTTATACTAATTGTGTGTGTGGTGTGTGTGTGTGGTGAGTGTGTGTGTGTGGTGAGTGTGTGTGTGTGGTGAGTGTGTGTGTGGGGTGTGTGTGTGTGGGGTGTGTGTGTGTGGGGTGTGTGTGTGTGGGGTGTGTGTGTGTGTGTGGGGTGTGTGTGGTGTGTGTGTGGTGTGTGTGTGGTGTGTGTGTGTGTGGTGTGTGTGTGTGTGGTGTGTGTGTGTGTGTGTGTGGTGTGTGTGTGTGGTGTGTGTGTGTGTGGTGTGTGTGTGTGTGGTGTGTGTGTGTGTGTGGTGTGTGTGTGTGTGGTGTGTGTGTGTGTGGTGTGTGGTGTGTGTGTGTGTGGTGTGTGTGTGTGTGGTGTGTGTGTGTGTGGTGTGTGTGTGTGTGGTGTGTGTGTGTGTGGTGTGTGTGTGTGTGGTGTTTGGGGAAAGAGAAATGGAGAACATGAGAAGTAGTATGACATGGGATAGCGTTACAGTAGAGGGGCCATAAGGTCACAGCACATTACGCCCACCATGCTCGAGTTTCTCACCTCCATGAAGAACAGGTCGCCGCTGGTGTCTGTCCCAGCATGCACCACAAAGGTCTGCTTCTTGATGTGCCGGCTGCCGCTGGGTCGGATGTTGAGGTCACGGCCATTCTGTGAATTATAAATTACTGTTAGTGATCTTTGTAACTCTCCACCTTCTCAGACTGATCGTGGACGACCTCTTGGTCAGTCATAGAGGTGTCCAGTGTCCGAGGTCACTGGGGTGATAAATATCCAAAATCAGCTTGAAAATAAACAAGTCGTTTATGTTATTTTACATTATTTACTGAGCAAACATATTATTGTCTTGTGAAAATGAATAATTAAACTCAACTTGCTGGGCAGTTTGTCTTATTCTTTTATACAGATGTAAATATAAGGTCCCTCGTAAATAGACTATTTGCTTCTTGCATTTGCACAGACAGTGACTGGTGTCGCTCCCGCTCGTATCCCGTGTCACTAATAGTGACGCTGTATCCATATCCAGCAGGTAGCGCACGATCTATCGGGGAACCTCATATGTTAGTGGCACTTTGTAGAATTGATTTATCTTCATAGAGACGTCAGTAAGTTTTGGGGGCTCCAGTATCTGACTGAGCCTTCCAGACAGGAGATATCCCTAGCGGATCACAGACTGATTTCTCTTTATACATATTACATGGCCAGTGTTAATGGTATTAGTGGGGTAGAAAAATCATAGTCTCACACATGGGATTTAAAAAAGAGGAGGGGGGTTGCATTTGTTGGGGTAAAGGGCTTACTATAGCTTGATAACCTACTGTTCAGTTGTCTTACACGGTCTCCTTAATCACATGATTTATCCAGTCAATCATAGGTTAAAAAGTTTCAATCATTTAGAAAGACAATGGTATCATGGAACTTTGCTGAAGCATGGGAGCCAAGACACAAAGTAAGACAACCGTTGAAGTAAATTCTCAAAGTTTTGTAATTGTTTTTTAATCACTTCAATGATACTTCTATTTTTCAATATCTTCAGACAAAAATATTTCACAGTGTCCATTTAATTAAACTTTCTCTCCCTTTACTTAGATCACAACTAATAATGCCCCTCAGTTCGAGCCACACAAAGCTAAGACCCTCACCCCCTTCACCAGTTCCATTCTTCTTCTCTAAAGGAATATTTATTATAAAAAAGGAGTGCAATGTGTTTTATGGGAATAATTACTATCACACGCTTCTGCACCTGTAGGAGCCTCTGCAGGAGCTTACTTTCATTTCAAAGCTCTCAGTTTGGCAAAGCACTTTGCCTCACAATAGTTTCCTGCAGACTGTTAGCTCAGCGGCAGCACCCTCACTTCTTTTTTGTATCAATATATTTCAATATGTATGGTCACCCCTATGGTTTTATTGTACCCCAAAGCTACAGAATAAAAATAATAAATATAAAAATAGCAGCAACACTTCCATCACCAGCTCCCCCTGAAATGCACTTGGTCCCTCACAATATCCCACCCCCTCCATCCTCGTCTCTTACCAGATCAGTCACTCGGTCCAGGAGCTCATTAATCTGCTGGCTGTACACCAGACCAATGTGGCATTTGCCCAGGAGACGTCGTACCTTCCTGCGGAGATCGGTCTTATTCACCTGGGGAGCAGGAACAGATGGATGGTAAGAAGCGCCAGAGCGGGAGCCAGAGGCGCAAACTACAGAATATCACCGAAAATGTACATTTATAAAGAAAAATAATAACAGTGAGGTGAAGTTCCTTCAAGGAC
>CM050175.1:69988483-70138483 GCA_027410445.1 Discoglossus pictus | reverse complement strand
CATATAGGATTCAGTCTACCTATTCTATCTACCTATGAGCCTGGCTTATCAAACCCTCGGGCGGCCTTATGAGCTTGCAGACATGCTTGAATCCCTCTGGACAGCTGTACTAAAAACTCATTATCCAGCGAATGGGAACATTTTTGTATATTTTGTGGGGTCTGAGGAATCCATGTTTTAGGTTTCAAAGTAGATACAATGAGCCACATATGGTGTATGAGGAGCAATGTAATGTCCTAGCCTATCAGGAACCCTGTTTATTATTAACAAACTAACAACATTATCAGCCGTGGACGCTCCTATGTTGCGCTCTCGCTCCATGGGCAGGGGAGGAGCAGCTGGCTCCCCGTCACCACTCATGGGGGCCAGCTCCGAGATGCACAATATATTTAACCAGTCAATAAGGTCTCAGGGACCAGATATTGAGAACCACTGCATGCAGGCCTGTAGCCTGAGGGGAATGGTGTGCTATTTTTCTATTCAGGAGAGGTGGTCTCATTGGTGACATGCCACCCTCACCTGTCGCCCAAAGTAGGGGAAAGATAATGAACATCTTAAAAAAGAAATTGCCAATAAAAAAAAAAAAAAAAGGTTACTGTCCTTATACTGAGAATTATTGAGTAAGGAGCGCATTAAGGAAACTAGCGCTGGTGTAAGAACTAGAGGCAGACAATTACACACGGGTTAAAGGGACAGGGAAGGGTCCTGGGTGTTACTAGGTATATAATATCCCTGAGTATATAGTTACTTTTATGTACTTTATTTTATTAAGAAGTTCTTATAAGCTCCATTTTTACTGCCTAAAATCAAACAAATAGAGGACAGACCCATACAGGGACTATTTGTTTGATTTTAGGCAGTAAAGCTTAATCAAATATTATATTATATGAACCCTCCATATAAATGTAATGGAAAGCGTGCAGGTCGGTATAAGCTAGCACAAGCATGCAGATCAGAGTGAACATAAACAACCAAACAGAAACGTGCAGAGTAACAAGCCACTTGGCCAGAGGATTTATTACTCAGAGAGAAGGTTTCCATGGCGGCTTCCTCCAGCTGGTCCCAGACTGAGCCCTTATCTCTTCCTGTGCAAGCCCACAACACAAGGTAGCATGAGAGAGAGAGAAGGGAGAGAAAGGACAGAAACCACAAGGGCTGGGTGAGAATCACACAGATATAGATAGGAATGGCAGGAGCTGATTGGTGGACAAGATCATAGTATCATGGTGAGGTGGGATATACAAAAAGTATATTGGCTGAGCGATCAGAGAGAGGACATTAAGAGGTTACAGGAGAGAGAAGGGAGCGGACATGGAGTGGATCGCTATGGGAGAGGGAGATATAATATTGATAAGGGTAGTTATGGGGTGATCAAGGCTTGGGAGGATTACTGAGGAGTGACTAGGCTGAGGAAGGGGTGTCAAAAATTATTGTGGAGGATCAGTTGTGAGGGATCTAAGGAGTAGTTGAGTAGTAATGAGGGACGTGGTCCTGTATGTTTGGTCCATTAAGGGGTGATCAAGGAGTGTGTGGTTGGGGGGTTGATTTAGGAAGTTGATTGGGGTGGAAGGGTCAATTAGGGGGAGGATTACTGAGGGGGTACCAGAATGCTTGGAGGGAAATCAAATGTGGGGGGCTAAAGTGTTAGAAGAGCGGTGCTATGGGAATGTAGGGGCTGACAAAATAATGGGGGGAGGGTCAGAGATACAAGATGGTCACTAAGGGTGAGCAGGGTGCATCGGGAGGATCCCACAGGGGAGCAGGGTGCATCGGGAGGATCCCACAGGGGAGCAGGGTGCATCGGGAGGATCCCACAGGGGAGCAGGGTGCATCGGGAGGATCCCTCAGGGGAGCAGGGTGCATCGGGAGGATCCCTCAGGGGAGCAGGGTGCAGCGGGAGGATCCCACAGGGGAGCAGGGTGCATCGGGAGGATCCCACAGGGGAGCAGGGTGCATCGGGAGGATCCCACAGGGGAGCAGGGTGCATCGGGAGGATCCCACAGGGGAGCAGGGTGCAGCGGGAGGATCCCACAGGGGAGCAGGGTGCATCGGGAGGATCCCTCAGGGGAGCAGGGTGCATCGGGAGGATCCCACAGGGGAGCAGGGTGTAGCGGGTGGTCACTGAGGTGTAAAGGGTGTGGGAAGTTAAAGCAAGGTGGTTAGGATTGGACAATAAGCAGGAGTGGTGGGTCAGCGTTGCTGGTGGGGGAGCTTTCCATAAGTACACTCTACTGCAGGCTAGTCTCTGGGGATTACATATCAAAGCAAATGTGTTTCCAACATCGGGGCAAAATAGACACAACGATAACTGTAATAAGTCAGTTGGTTTATTCTTTTACACGGACACCGCACAACGACGGCGCTCACCCAACTCCTTACCCAAAAGCCCCTCATACAGGTAAATGCGCTGGCTGAGGTCTTGTTGGGGACGCCCTGGGCTGAGGTTACTGTCCCTCTCCCCTGGACGCAGCATCTGAGGCTTCCCCTGGGGTTGGAGGAGATACAAATAATCATGGTTAGAAAAATATACAATTATACAGTTTGGATAACAAGATCACAACAGGCCATTCAATAGATATGGAATCAATTCATTTAGGATATATTTATATTAAAGGGACAGTACAGCGCTCATATTACAGGATATTTTTTGGGGGGGTTTGTAACAAAGCAATCAGGACTTAAAGATACAAAATAAAATGCAGTTTTTCAAAATCACATCTTACCGTTTAAGACTCCACTAGACATATAACATACGTCCACACCCAATCAGGTGCCCTAGGGTGGGAAAAGGATTAACTTATTGGGGTGTCCTGATGGGGCAGATAAAGGTCTCTGCAGCAAAACCAGATTTCTGGGCAAATCCGCTCTCACCATTAGAACACCTTACAGGGGTGGAGACAAGCAGCTCTACTGGTGGCTGAAACACTAGCTTGACTAACTTTCAGTATTTGAATAAAAAAATACATCAATGTAGCTTTTAAAGATGTTAAATACATAACATTGATTCCATAACCTTGAATGGCCTTATGTAAAAAAACACTGCACAGCTCACGAGACGTCACAGGGTCACATGATGCACCACAGACATCGTCCTTACAAATATGGCTCCGGTTTGAGAGCTCATCTGAATTTCACTGTCAGACACAGCCCCTCTGGATCCTGAGAGCCGCCCCCCGCCTGCTCCTCCCAGAGGGTCTCCAGCATTGCTGCTCAGATCACTGTCAGCTCCCAGAGTCTCCCCTGAGCTGTTACTCACCTGCAGGAGGAGAGTCATCTGTCAGAGTTATATCGGAGAGTCGCTAGAATCTATGGGTCAAACCTACTGCGCCCCCCAGACCGCCCAACACCACCCAGACGGCCATGATCCTACCACTGTGCTGATTTCAGAGTCCTGGCTGCTGCTCCGGATCAGGATGGGGGGTCCAGTGCTGACCACGTCCAAGTTGCTGCGCTGCTTTCGGAGACAAGAAACAAGATTCTGAGTGAAACCGTACCAAGCAATTCCCCAAAATAGCCCTGGGGTAATCCAGCCCCAAAATCTGCACCCAAAAGGGACCAAGCAACACCCACAAAATAGTCTGGTGTAATCCAGCCCTGAAGTATCCAAATGCACCAAACTGGACCCGAAATAGCCCTGGGGTAATCCAGCCCCCAAATCTGCACCCAAACGAGACCAAGCAACACCCACAAAATAGTCTGGTGTAATCCAGCCCTGAAGTATCCAAATGCACCAAACTGGACCCGAAATAGCCCTGGGGTAATCCAGCCCCCAAATCTGCACCCAAACGAGACCAAGCAACACCCACAAAATAGTCTGGTGTAATCCAGCCCTGAAGTATCCAAATGCACCAAACTGGACCCGAAATAGCCCTGGGGTAATCCAGCCCCCAAATCTGCACCCAAACGGGACCAAGCAACAGCCACAAAATAGTCTGGTGTAATCCAGCCCTGAAGTATCCAAATCTACTAACAACCAAATGCACCAAACAACACTCCCAAAATAGCCTTGGGTAATCCAGCCCCAAAATTCCAAAATCCACACCTAAACAGGACCAAGCAACACCTCAAAACCACCTGGTGTAATCCAGTCCTCTCTTACATTCCCCATATATACTCAGCAACAAAATCTTGTCTTTTTCATCTAAAAGATGTTACTATCTAACACAAGACACAACTAAAATTCAACGTCACTCATCACATCTCACCTCAACTACTGCAACTCGCTCCTTGCTGGCCTCCCCATCACCACTCCAATATACCACAACGTTCAGTATCTGCTGCACCTCGATGTCAGTTACTCCACTGGCTTCCCATAACCTCTTGTGTTAGACCATGACCCTAACTTACAAAGCCCCCAACAATTGTGCACTTACTTATATCTCTGCTCTCATCTCAAAATATTCCCCCACCCTCCCTCTATGATCGTTTTCTTTCCTCCTCTCTTATCACCTCCTCTCACTCTCGCCTTCAGGACTTTTCTTGTGCCGCCTCTGCTATCTGGAACGCTTTGCCTCGCTCCAATAGACTCCTCCTGTCTCAAGTCATTAAAAACCCTCACTAAAAACACTCCAATTTAATAAATCTTCATCCTTAATATGCCCAATCTATCCCCTTCCAGATCCCTTGGATTGTAAATTTGCAAGTTTTTAATCTTATAAGATGCTTGAGAAAGCCCTCTATATGCAAGATTATAAACTCAAAAACAGGGCATTCATTTGTATAGAAGAGTTTTTGCCTTGATCTATGTATGGCGCTGTCAGATATGTTGGTGCATTATAAATAAAAGATGATAAAAATAATAATAGCACTTGGTATAATCCAGCCCCAAAATGCAGGACCCAGCCCATGTCCAGGCATGGCCGAAAGTACTCATATAAATAAATATGCAAATGTTTGGCCAAATTATATATTTTGTTTATTTTTAAACTCAACCACTGCAGCAAACTCATTTAGAAAAGTACATTTTCTGCAACAGCTAATGCAGTTACTTAATTAGCAATGGTGGCATGTACAAACGTGTGGGCACCCCACTAAGTCAGTACTCGGTAACACCCCCCCTGGCAGAAATCACAGCCTGCAAACACTTTTTGTACCAGCTCCCTTCTGGATCGCTACCTTTTGGTGGTGAAGAGTCTCGTCTGCCTCAATGAAGCTGTGAGCTATACCATGTAGAGTCACCCAAAATGGCCAAGAAGGTTATAGCAGATTGCAATGAATTCGAGAAGGACCTGGCAACCTACTCCAGTATCTTTGCCAAGGAAACCGTATGGATAAGCACAACCAGACACAAGATGTGCCTGACATGCTGCGGTCCATAGGATCACAGAGAGTTGGACACAACTGAACAACTAAACAAAAATATTACTACTATTTCAGGGATTTCCCCAATTATTTCTAGTTCTAGATATTCTTGGGCCGCTGCTCCTTTTTTTCCTCCAAACATCCCATTGGTGATTGATTTGTACTTCACTAGTCCACAACACGTGGTTCCATGATGCCTCTGGATTATTTTGCATACTTCAAACATTATGTTTTGTGATGAGATTGTATAAATAAACCCCTTCTGAGTCGCATGTACTTCAATGAAGCTGTGAGCCATACCATGTAGGGCAGGGTTTCTCAACTCCAGTTCTCGGGGCCAACCAACAGTTCCCATTTAGGTATATCCCTGCTTGAGCGCAGGTGAGCTAATAAGAGGCTCAGCAGGTGGATCTTTATGATCTTAAGGACCACAGCACGCCAGGCACATCTAACATTAAGTCTCCGGTTGTGCCCATCCATAAGGTTTCCTTGGTGAAAATACTGGAGTGGCTTGCTATTTCCTTCTCCACTGACCTCTTTGCTATGACCTGTCCATCTTGGGTGACCCTACAGCAGTGCTTCTTAACAGTACAGAGCCCCTATGTTCAAGCAGGGATATACATAAAATGTGACCTGTTAGTGGGCCCTGAGGAGTGGATTTGAGAAGCACTGATGTAGGGTCAACCCAAGATGGACAGGTCATAGCAAAGAGGTCCATGGAGAAGGAAATAACAAGCCCCTCGAGTATATTTGCCAAGAAAACCTTATGGATTAGCACAACCGGAGACATAATGATAGATGTGCCTGGCGTGCGGTGGTCCTTAAGATCATAGAGTCGGACCCGACTGAAGAACATCAAATAAAAAGTAACTGTGCATTAGCATTTTTTCTAAAAATAAGTTGCTGCCATGATTGGTTTTACTTCTTTTCACTTTAAAAATAATAACACATTTTTATTTTTATTTTGGCCAGGGGTGCTCACATTTTCATTAGAACTGTATTTGCCTCTTATTTCCCAGATTTAACCAGGCCTATTCTTCTTGATTGGCACCCACATTGTTACTGTTACTCACCTTAGTTATATTATTTTTTTAAATAACCACCTTTCAAGATCAATTATCTAACTCTGCTACTCATAACAACCATGTTTATTACTTGTGTCCAATCTTGTTCACGCTTTGGCTCTGTGCATTATAACAGATTAGATGGTCTCTGATTGTTTCTCTACCTGAGATCCGGACGTGACGCTCAGACCACTGTCTGCGCTGATCTGAGATTTCTTCTCCTCCGTGTCTCCGCTGTCAAAGAAAGGCTTTTGTTGCTCCGTACCTGTAGAAGGGAGTGGGAGCAAGGGTTTAACTGCAGGGTGAGAAAGAGGTGGATCAGAAAGACTGTGGTTGGGAGTCCTATTTCAGAGACCTACAGACCTTTGCTGGAAACTCTTCATCCTAAAAAAAGGGGAGCTTCTACACTGGGTTAGAATAAAATAGAGAATGGGAGGACTCGCCATGATTGGTAATAACCAAGGAGCATCGTACAATGGAAATCATCCAGAACGCGGATGTTGCCAATCTCTTGGTTGGTTCTCCTCCAAGTGAAAACCATTGGGTTGGCCACCCCCAAGATGAATAAATGTGAAAATGTCCTCATAAATGTATTATTATAATTATTAAATATATGGATGTGTGATTTAACAATTTAAGAAGAGAGAAACGAATCTTCCCATGGATTTATTTTACAATAACCCACAGATATGAGTGAACATACTTAGCTTTGGTACGGTAGGCTTTTTCCTGAATTACGGGAAGAGCAACCACCGGTGCAGGCAGTGCAATGCACAGGGGCCCTCCCCTCTTGGGCGTCCCAGTGTAGTCCAATTTAGTTTCATCTCTACACTAAAATCTCTTATAATATATATATATATATATATATATATATATATATATATATATATATATAAAAATAATCTCAATTATATATAATGTCACTGGAAGGAGGCCCAGAGTGAGCCCCAACACAATGTTTTTTTTCGTGGATCCACTAGCTCCACCATTGCCATGATATTTAAGAGGCTAAAAAAGATCTAAATGCTTGCGATAGACACCACACCCTCTGCTTGTTACATGGGTGGGATGAGAGAGGAGTGACAGCGTGACAATAAAGCGCTAGAGTGGGGGATGATGGGAGTGAGGCGAGGGCAGGGAGAGGAGTGAGTTCACCACTACAGATACTAACTCAAGAAACCCCAACAAATCGTTCTCCACAAGCGAATCTGCCAGCGAGCTCCAGAGACACAATAAAGGTCCAAACAGGGCCTGGCTGAGCACTTGTCCAGGTTGGGGAGTTTTGGGAGGATCAGGAATCTGAAATTGGGTCCTTCTTCCCACCTTGCTCAGAATAAAGATATTACAACACAAGCAGGGTACGGCCTGAGAGGCCACATCTGAAGGACATCTGAAGGACAGAGACGCTACAACTTTATTTGACCACAATAAATAAAAAGTTACGTTTGGGCCCAGCATTAACGGGTCACTACCTTGTCTAAGCAAATATACCATCAGGGAAGCGATAAAATAAACAAGAGAAACCCCAATATATGGGTACTACAGTATGAGTATCGCAGTACAAGAGTACTACAGTGGTCCTTTGAGAGCCACCCTGTTTGCTCTGATACTGTAGTGACCCATTAAAACAAGCTTCTTCCTATAGGTTCTACAGAGATCTTTATGAAATGACTTTGAGGTCACTGACTTTACCAACAACTCGAGGTCTATGAACCACTGGTCATACACACTGACCGCTACCAATCAGTCATCCAGTGCAGAGCCAGCCTGGGGCACATGAGTCTGGCGCCGCCCTGCTGGCAGATCTGGGAAAGGTTTGGGGGGTTTCCATTATGTCTTACTCTGTTTCTCCATAGCTTTTTGCTTTTTCACTTCCCGATGCGTGTTCCACAACTCTACCAAAGATGCATTGCAAGCAGGAAAGAAAGACAGAGAGTCAGAGGCGGATCAGACAGGCCAAAAATGGATACAGTGATACCCCCTGCACCCCACCCACCACCATCAATAAAAGCGAGTATTTACAGAGAGGAGGGGAGCGGTGTGAGCTAGAGAGTGATGGTGAGAGAGTGTTAGAGAGAAAGTGCACAAGTGCGGCAAAATAATATTTATGTGCAGAAACATAAATATTACACCATTGGGATCTGGAACATTGTCTCCATCACAAATATGTACTAACTCTTGTATAACCGCATATAAAGAGTGTGAACCTCCATATCAGACACACACACCCCAGACAGGTAAGATTCATTATAAAACCATTGGGTGGTCTAAACACAGTCTGTTATCTGCTGCTTACAATCGCCCATCGTATCCAAGTGATCTGTATCTGAAAGGAGACACAACCACGTCCTTACATACCTACATTAGGATTCATCCACATACATACATACATACATACATACGTGACCATGTAACTCCTGTTCTCGCAGCTAAACAAACTGCTTAGCTCATTTGTCCTGGAATGGCACACCACTAAAGTTATATGGCTGGCTCCTAAAACTTAACTTTTACTATAGTAATCAATAACAGAAAGGGTATTGGAGAAAACACATATATACATAGAATTCTAGGTTTTTCTTAATAAGATAAGATCAACCTCTGTGTCCATTAAAAATGGAAACTAGTCCTTTATTTGGATCAATTATCAAAGTGGGCAAGAAGATATTGCCCAATATCGACAGTTCGTAAATGTGCTTAAACTGGATAACGGATCTACTTACCAGTATAAAGTAGGCTGGGATAAATTAAGGCAGCAAAGCCACATGTCATGACCGATTTGCAGGCCAGCATGGGGCTCTCCACAACCCCACAACCAAAAAAAATGGAGCCCGTGGCATATGGCTGGTCTGAACTAGTTTAGATAACAGTCCCCAGGAGAGGGCTGACCCCACATACACAGGACTATTGGGGTTGTGCTATGCCAATTCTAGCAGTCCAGCTATCCATCTCATTGGCATCTGTGCATTCAAGTGGGGAATCCAAACTTGTTCACTCCCCAATTCATGTTAATGTTTCTTCTTTGTTTCAGTCAGTCTGACTCTATGACATTCTAATCAATGGGGTGTCTAATGTTATGATTTGCTCTTATTCAAAAGGGGTGTAATGGAGTTTATTATTTGTAATAAGTTAGTAACCTTAGGGCTCAGCTCGCAACCTGTGATGTCCGGAGTTCCCCTAAGAGTTGGTCTACTGGGCGACTGAGAAATTGAACACAAATGGCATGACCTAGAGCAGGGGTGTCCAAACTCGGTCCTGCTGGGCCGCACACAGGCCTGGTGGGTGCGAATATTGCTTCTTCAGTCATCCTGATTGACTCACCTGTGCACAGAAAGGAAATCCTGAAAATCCAGGCCTGTGTTCTACCCTCCAGGACTGAGTTTGGACAACCCTGACATAGTGGGAGAAGACTGAGGTGCATGTGGCCCCTCAACTCTGGGTCATAACACCACACACTAAGTGGAGATGATATAGTATCGCAAAAGGTGCTAGCGGCTACAATGTAACATGGTTTAAATAATATTTTCTCAAGTTCTCACTGTTGCCCTAGTTTATAGATTTTATAACCAATCAAGGATCTGTTGCGAGAAACTGAAACTCATTTTATATTATCTATACTCTAGGATGGAGCTGCTGCCATACAGTTATGTATTTATAATGCAATTAGTAACACAAAAGGACTAGTACACTAATTAACTAACGCTAGATAATTCTGTCCCTCTTGGTTAGCCATTTGGTGGACACCCAAAACTAAAACTCTTGCTGGAATAGCACTTGCTGCGCTATAATTTAAAGGTTCTCGTGGAGTCTTAAGTGCTTAAAATTAATCAGAGTGGTGCAAATTACACCACAATTCCTGACGCGCATTTCCCTCGAAATTCGCGTTAAGTGGCAGGGAAAACGCACCGGGATATGCGTCAATCTCATTTAGAAAACCCCAAAGGAAAAGTTTTGTTCACAACCTGGTATTCAACCAGATAATTCTATTTTATACATACTTTTTTTCTCCAATTCCCTTTCTTTTACTGATTACTATATTAAAGGTTAATTTAACACCATAAAAATAGAGATATTTCGGATCTAGTGGTCAGCCTTTCTGGGCCACATGAGCTAACCGTACATTATTTTGACACAATACTCTATTCCTTTTGTTTGAAACAGAAATATTGCTACAACCAATGTACACATTTAAACTAACTGTTCTTTTACTTAAAGGGCCACTGTGGCGCTCATACAACAGAATCATTCTCTATTTCGTAACTAGAATATGAAAAAAACAAATTGAGTGCGACTTTTAAAACTTACGTTTAAACAGAGCTGCTTCTCTCCACCACTTATTAGGGGGTGTTGGAGGATCTGCCCAGGAGGCAGACCTAATTTATTTTCAGACCTGTTTATGTCTTCCTGAAGAGGCCACTTCATCTGCCCAGGAAGCAGATAAGGACACCTATTCAGGGCACATTCTTGGGAAGATACTCTCTCACCTTCTAGACACCTGACAGGGGCAGATAAATATATCTACTTAAGTTGCAAACACTAAGTTTAAATGTAAGTTTATAAAAAGCTACACTGGATTTTTAAATGAAGCTCTGTTGTAGGAGTACAACACTGGCCCTTTAAGTGCAACCCACGATAAACTAGTCTCTATTATGAGGAGCGATCAACTCCCCCCTCAATGCCACATCTATACCAGGACTACAAGGAGAGCTGGGTATATTGAACAACCCCCCTAAGAGGGAGGGGGGGATATTTCTTCAGGATAACATGGCTATGATGGGTCTGAGCACGGATGATGTGGGTGGGTGGCAGGGGGCGAGCTGTGAAGTCAAAGGTGGGCGATGCAGTGATGCCTCAGTGACCCTTCCTGCTGCTCTATACACACCAATGGAAGCCACAAAATTCTCTTCTTTAAGACTCCGGGTGTCAAACTCTCGAACCCCTCTGCCTGCCGGGGCTGCTGGGCGAGGTAACAGCTGCTGGGCAGGCAACTGGGGGGCAGCAGGGCGAGGCTCTCCCCTGGAAGCAGGATCCCTAGATACTGGGGTAACCGCTGCATCGGTAGAAGGGCTCGGCTTCCTTTTCTCAGGTTCTTCCAGAGTGACAGAAGGAAAGACCAAGAAGAGAGGAGGAAAAGACGGAGTGTGGAAATACCAGCAAGATGGCAAGGAAAACAAAGAGTGGAGATAAAGAGAGTGAGAATCCAAAGATAAGAGAATCAGGAGATAGAGAGAGTGAAACAGAGAGTTAATTGTCAATTTACCAAGCGGACTGGCTAATCTACACATGACAAATGGGTGGCTCACTACATCCCACCAGTGCCACCCAGAGTTCCCAACACAACCTGTTCCTGGTGCTTTTTTACCTTTGCTGTAGTAGTGCGTGTGTGCGATCTCCAGCAGACTGAAGACGCTGGCCATGCCCCCCAGACCGGCATTGGCGTAAGACTGCTCCAGGCTGGACACTGTGCACTTGAGCAGGTCCAACATCCCCTTGTACACTTTCTTATTGATTTCCTGTACGATGAAAGACAGAGATCGTAATTATTTGTGCAGCTCCTGTATGCCAACGGGCAGCTGAATATACCGGTTTGCGGCTCATTTGGTGGGGAAGGGGAATCTAACTGCATGATGACACTTGGAGTCGTTGTTTTTGACACCGCAGATAAGACAGTCACCCTAACTAGATAGAGACCTTCCAATATATCAAATGACTTAAAGTTCAGGAGGGAAACATCTTCCAGAAAAAGAGAATAAGAGGTTGTGATCTGAAGTTGGAAGATTTAAGGGTAAGTGGTTGGGTCAAACAGAGTTGCAGTAATTAAAATTAGATGTGATGATTTTAGTTGCGTCTTGTGTAAGATTTTGGACATTTACGGCCTTATTAAATTGCGATTCGGCCAATTGAATAGGGCTCTAGATAAGCACATAGCATATATTTTTACAGAAGTTTTTAGTTAGTGATCTTCTATCCAACAGCAAGGTCTTCACTAACTAAAAACTTCTGTCAAAATAATATGCTTTGTGCTTATATAGAGCCCTATTCAATTGGTCGAATAGCAATTTAATAAGGCTGTTCTTTTGGGTGAAAAATGACAAGATTTTGTGATTGATTGTATGCAAGGGCAGGGTCCAGTAGATCCGCCACAATGGGCCTGGGAGGTGGGAGTGATGATGGCAGTGGCAACAGTGAGAGATATGTGAGGAATGAAAGCTGTGGAAGAGGGTGGGAAGATAAGGAGCTTGGTCTTTGAGGCAGACATCCAGGAGGATACGCTAGAGAGGAAGTTGGCAACTCATGCTAGAGCAGAGGGGTTAGATCTGCTACAGAGAGATAGATTTGAGCGTCATCTGCATATAGAGGATACTGAAATCCAAAAGATTTTATAAGGGGACCAAGGGTGGATGTATAGATAGAGAAGAGGCGAGGGCCTAGGCCTGAACACCAGCAGTCATTGGTCAAGGAGGAGAAGAGGTGCCAGAGAAGGAGACACTAAATGTATGATCATCTACGAACCCTGAGAGAGCAGTGTGACCGGTGCCAAGAGATCGAAGATTTTGGATTAGGAAAGGGTGGTCAACTGTATCAAAGGCAGGAGAGAGATCGAGGAGAATTAGAATAGAGAAGTGACAGCTTGACTTTGGGTAAGGAAATTGCAGACGATACGCTCAAAGGAGTCCATAGTGTATGGGGTATAGGGGAAGGGTGGAGGCTGGGTGTTGTAGGTTAGTTGAGAGGAGGGAGTGTGGGAGACACATTTTAAGGAGAGTTTGATTAGAATGTTTTCAATCTTATATTTAAAGTAGGTAGCAAAGTCTTCAGCCATGGGGCAGGAGGGGGTGAGAGGTGGGGGTAAGCGGAAGAGAGTGTTGAATGTGGCAAACACATGGGGTTGGAGGACAGATTCGATCTTAACGATGAGATTGAAGGCAGAGAAGTAGTACTGCAAAATGAACGTGTAATGGAGAAAGTCTGTTTGAGAATTCCTCCATAGTTGTTCAGCAGTGCACGAGCACTTCTGAATGTATTGTGTAGTGTGCCATGCTTGTGGATGAGAGCGAGGGCATCTGCTTGTGGTTACGGGGCCAAGAGTGTCAATGGTGGAAGATAGAGTCATGTTGTACTGGGATGTGGCAATATCCTGAGAATTTAATAAAATATATTTTAAAAAAGCAGCCTCATAATCTATGTCCAAACACATTTCAACCTCAAATTAATATCCCTGTAATATCATTAATGCAAGGTAAACTTAAAAGACATGTCTTCCGGCTCTGTATCTGATGCAGAACACAAATCAGGTTTAATTATCAGTTTTTTAGGTAGATAGAATGGGCAGAGTACATGTACATATTGATTCTTGCAATTCCATGTTTCTATGAAAGCAAGTAGTTTAGTACAGGCTGGAACATTTCATAAGATGTGAGGATTTAACAAGTGCAAAATAAATGGGTCCGGTGGTGTGGCGTTTGTGGGGTCTCAGGTCACCCTCTCTCCTGCGCCCATGACTCACCACCTCCTGGATGGTATCATTCCTGGCATCCTCCTCGGTTTGGATGGATCGATTTAGTTTGCTCAGGACAAACACCCTCAGCTGTTCGCTCTCCAGCAGCCGCCGCACCTTCTTCATGTTCAGCCATCCCACGCCCTGCCCCTCCAGGACACTCAGCGCCACCTCCTTCAGGAACTGCTGGTTCTCACTACGAGCAGAAAAGTGGACACGGGATTTATCAGTTTTTCCCCCCACATTAAACAGACAGATATCCAAGTTTGTAATGCCAAGCAGCAGCCCCCAAACTTCCCCTGCACCACCCCCAGCCTTCCGCACCCCTCCCGACATTTTCCCTGCAGCTCCCCCAGCGCATTCCCCAACCATCCCTCAGCAGCTCCCCCGGCGCATTCCCCAACCATCCCTCAGCAGCTCCCCCGGCGCATTCCCCAATCTTCCCTCAGCAGCTCCCCCGGCGCATTCCCCAATCTCCCCTCAGCAGCTCCCTCGGCGCATTCCCCAATCTTCCCTCAGCAGCTCCCCCGGCGCATTCCCCAATCTCCCCTCAGCAGCTCCCTCAGCGCATTCCCCAACCATCCCTCAGCAGCCCCCCCGGCGCATTCCCCAACCATCCCTCAGCAGCCCCCCCGGCGCATTCCCCAACCATCCCTCAGCAGCCCCCCCGGCGCATTCCCCAACCATCCCTCAGCAGCCCCCCCGGCGCATTCCCCAACCATCGCTCAGCAGCCCCCTCGGCGCATTCCCCAACCATCCCTCAGCAGCCCCCCCCGGCGCATTCCCCAACCATCCCTCAGCAGCCCCCCCGGCGCATTCCCCAACCATCCCTCAGCAGCCCTCCCCGGCGCATTCCCCAACCATCCCTCAGCAGCCCCCCCGGCGCATTCCCCAACCATCCCTCAAGCAGCCCCCCCGGCGCATACCCCAACCTTCCCTCAGCAGCTCCCCCGGCGCATACCCCAATCTTCCCTCAGCAGCTCCCCCGGCGCATTCCCCAACCATCCCTCAGCAGCCCCCCCGGCGCATTCCCCAACCTTCCCTCAGCAGCCCCCCGAGTGCATTCCCCAACCATCCCTCAGCAGCTCCCTCAGCGCATTCCCCAACCTTCCCTCAGCAGCCCCCCGAGCGCATTCCCCAACCATCCCTCAGCGCATTCCCCAACCATCGCCCAGCGCATTCCCCAACCATCCCTCAGCAGCCCCCCCGGCGCATACCCCAACCTTCCCTCAGCAGCTCCCCCGGCGCATACCCCAATCTTCCCTCAGCAGCTCCCCCGGCGCATTCCCCAACCATCCCTCAGCAGCCCCCCCGGCGCAGTCCCCAACCTTCCCTCAGCAGCCCCCCGAGTGCATTCCCCAACCATCCCTCAGCAGCTCCCTCAGCGCATTCCCCAACCATCGCCCAGCGCATTCCCCAACCTTCCCTCAGCAGCCCCCCGAGCGCATTCCCCAACCATCCCTCAGCGCATTCCCCAACCATTGCCCAGCGCATTCCCCAACCATCCCTCAGCAGCCCCCCCGGCGCATACCCCAACCTTCCCTCAGCAGCTCCCCCGGCGCATACCCCAATCTTCCCTCAGCAGCTCCCCCGGCGCATTCCCCAACCATCCCTCAGCAGCCCCCCCGGCGCATTCCCCAACCTTCCCTCAGCAGCCCCCCGAGTGCATTCCCCAACCATCCCTCAGCAGCTCCCTCAGCGCATTCCCCAACCATCGCCCAGCGCATTCCCCAACCTTCCCTCAGCAGCCCCCCGAGGGCATTCCCCAACCATCCCTCAGCAGCTCCCTCAGCGCATTCCCCAACCATCGCCCAGCGCATTCCCCAACCATCCATCAGCAGCTCCCCAAGTGCATTCCCCAACCATCCCTCAGCAGCAACCCCAGCGCATTCCCCAACCTTCCCTCAGCAGCCCCCCCAGCGCATTCCCCAACCTTCCCTCAGCAGCCCCCCCCAGCGCATTCCCCAACCTTCCCTCAGCAGCCCCCCCAGCGCATTCCCCAACCTTCCCTCAGCAACCCCCACAGCGCATTCCTCAACCATCCCTCAGCAGCTCCCCCAACCTTCCCCCAGCGCATACCCCAACCTTCCCCCAGCGCATACCCCAACCTTCCCCCAGCGCATACCCCAACCTTCCCCCAGCGCATTCCCCAACCATCCCTCAGCAGCCCCCCAAGCGCATTCCCCAACAGCCCCCCCAGCGCATTCCCCAACCTTCCCTCAGCAGCCCCCCCCCAGCGCATTCCCCAACCATCCCTCAGCAGCCCCCCCAGCGCATTCCCCAACCATCCCTCAGCAGCTCCCCCAGCACATTCCCCAACCATCCCTCAGCAGCTCCCCCAGCGCATTCCCCAACCATCCCTCAGCAGCCCCCCCAGCGCATTCCCCAACCATCCCTCAGCAGCCCCCCCAGCGCATTCCCCAACCATCCCTCAGCAGCTCCCCCAACCTTCCCTCAGCAGCTCCCCCAGCGCATACCCCAACCTCCCCCAGCACCTCTCCAGCCCTGTCAACCTTCCCCAGCACCTCTTCAGCCCTGCCAACCTTCCCCAGCAGCTCTCCAGCCCTGCCAACCTTCCCCAGCAGCTCTCCAGCCCTGCCAACCTTCCCCAGCACCAGTCCAGCCCTGCCAACCTTCCCCAGCACCTCTCCAGCCCTGCCAACCTTCCCCAGCACCTCTCCAGCCCTGCCAACCTTCCCCAGCACCTCTCCAGCCCTGCCAACCTTCCCCAGCACCTCTCCAGCCCTGCCAACCTTCCCCAGCACCTCTCCAGCCCTGCCAACCTTCCCCAGCACCTCTCCAGCCCTGCCAACCTTCCCCAGCACCTCTCCAGCCCTGCCAACCTTCCCCAGCACCTCTCCAGCCCTGCCAACCTTCCCCAGCACCTCTCCAGCCCTGCCAACCTTCCCCAGCACCTCTCCAGCCCTGCCAACCTTCCCCAGCACCTCTCCAGCCCTGCCAACCTTCCCCAGCACCACTCCAGCCCTGCCAACCTTCCCCAGCACCTCTCCAGCCCTGCCAACCTTCCCCAGCACCTCTCCAGCCCTGCCAACCTTCCCAGCCCGGCCAGCCTTCCCCAAAGATGATGAAAAACTGGCTATGTGTTGTGTTATCCATTTTTTTTTCTAAAGCGAATCAGTCCTGGCAAATTCCTTGTTGTTGTTTCTCCATTTATATGCAAATGAGCAGCTGCTTTGACGTGCTAATTAGTTTTACAGTCTTCTTGTCTGTCTCTGTAATAAAGACCCCCAATTTTATCTGGCAGTTAGACCCCTCTCCCACCCTTATCAAGCGCTCAGAGCTGCACATTATCCTACAGGAACCTCAAAATCAATACTAAATATTTCAGAACTGATTTACTGAAGTAAAAAAACTGCTAGTACAATGTATAGAGCGATTTGAATGCTTATTACCATTAAATCCTAGTTCTATTTGGGTGACAATTAAAAAATGTTCATGCAAAAAATTTTTTTTTTCGAGAGCATGACAAGGAGTTGTGTTCCATGTCCCTCAGGTGGTTCAGCGAGGGCGCTATGTACACAATAAGAAGGACTCGCAGGGTCTTTAGATCTTACCTGGAGTTATTGGCTCTACCCTGAGGGGAGGGGGATTCCCTCTTCACTGTGGGGCTGTGCTTGATGACTGAAGACTTCTGGTCCACAAGGGCTCGCCGGTTACTGGCTGTGAGAGAGGACACAGAGGACATTATTATATTATATTATATATACGGCTCAGAGACACTCACAGAATAAACACGGAGAGAAGAAATAAAGAAAGAGGAGGAGGAGGAAAGAAGCTTAAAAAAGGACACAGCGAAGGTGCCAGTTATAGCACAGATGGGAAGCTCACATATTAATAACTACCAACTGGAATTATATCTGAGGTGGAAGTGTTAGAAAACAGAGCTTGAAAAGTTTTTTTTTTTTTTTTTAAAGGACAACAAAAGTCACCACCTGTGCTCTGCACCATCAGTTAGAGGGTGAAAAATAAAGGGGAAAAATTGTTAACATTTTTAAAATTGATCAAGAATTGACTTATATATAGTCATTTTAGTTTAGCCCTTTAAATAACCGGTTCACATAATTATTCAAATAATTTATTTGTAAATAAACAAAAAAACAAGACTGTAATCTCATATTGGTATATGTTTTATTATATAACATAAAGAACATATTTCTGACTTTTTAAAGAAAAATATCAGTCTCTGGTGCCGAATGTCCTGGGTTCAAAACCCTACAAAGACTGCAATCTTAGCTACTGTGCTATCTGCTCTGTTGATACTTGAGCTGCTAAAGTAGATACAAATAAGTACTTGCAAATGATGTACCACGCGGTGCAAAGCTCATTACTAATAGCACAGGTAACACAGTGAAATAGCCTGATTCTACTGATCAGATCTCCATGAATTGAACACCATTTATAAAAATTAAAACACTTTTTCTGCATGCTTTTCACCCTCTATCTAATGGTGCTGTAGTCCTTTAAGCAGAACATACATATAAAGGTCATGCGTCTCTTAATTATTGTATCTTGCTTGATTGATTTGTGGGGATAAAGTACAAGAGCAAGCTCGGTTACACAAACAATCAACACTGAGAAACAATCTTCTGGCTTATCAATAAGAGATAATGATTGTCATTTATTCTTCATGTACACAACTCACAAGATCAGTTAATTAAAAGTTCTTCTCCCCCCCCCCACACTTTTAGAGATAATGAATCACGCCATTTATATTACTCACAACATCAGTTACCCCCAGAACAAACACAACACACACACACACACAATTTGAGAGATAATTAATCATGCAATCTATACAACATTCATGCTCAGTTATCCAACACTTCCACTCCCGCCTCATGTCTGCAGTAACCGGGACCTTTGTTGTGTCCTGTTGATGAGTGGGAGGTTAGAGACACAGGACATGGCAAGTATAAGGTTCTCAGGACCCCATGAGCTGTGAATATATGGAGGTGAATGACATGGGCACCACCATGTTAAGAAACACAAGGCATCATGGGAGTGACAATGGCATCATGAACCAATGAGGAGCACAGATGGAGAGGCAGAGAGGATGCTGGGAGTGTGATGACATGCACAGCTCATGCTGCTGGCACCCACCTTCTGCGGGGGCGGGCCCGGAGTCTGTCATTATCTCCATTATAGTATTAAGCCCAAATACTGGGACACAAAATGCAAGGTTAGTAAAAGAAACCCGAAACAGCCAATTATCACCCCCGGCTAACCCCTGGGGCCCTTACTGGACTCACCCACTGCCTGCCCAGCTCAGAGGTCCTGAGGTGTGGGAGTTGGGCCCCTCCAAGTCCCCAGTTTGGCATCCCACACCAACAATATAGACACCCCATCCTCGTCTGATATAATGGAGCCCCCCAGCACTGGAAGGATACTCCTCCATCCTATCCCACATAAAGAGCTCATCTTAAAGGGCCACGCTACAGTAATAGTGAAGCTAGAAGTACTAAAATATACACATTTTATATTATACATCCTTAGATAGTAATCTCATGGTCAGCACATAATTACTACCAGCACCCCCTGCTAGAGAATTACATTGGTCCTACAGATCCTGTATGTAATCACCCCTACAGGTGACAATGGACTCACCCAAGCACTTACTGGCCAGACTAAACCAGATCACTCAAAGACAAAAGAAAAGGGGGAGAGGGAGAGAGAAGAATGAACTGAACATGGAATGATAATATGGAGTGGCTGAAAAGTGCCCTGTAATAATATAATAATAATAATAATATCAGTGTCTGAGATGGATCGGGATAAAGCCACTAACGCCAAGGGGCAGTGATATCGGGATAAAGCCACCAACTCCAAGGGGCAGTGATATTGGGATAAAGCCACCAACTCCAAGGGGCAGTGATATCGGGATAAAGCCACCAACTCCAAAGGGCAGTGATAAAGGGATAAAGCCATTAACCCCAAAGGCAAGTGATGAGTTTGAAGGGTCGCATATAGACACAGACTCCTTTACAAGATAATCACAAAGTATTTAAGCCTTTTGTTGCAAACCTGGTAAAATCAGTGGGGTGAGAGGTAATGGTGGATTAAATTGTGCTGGTAGAGAGGAACATGCTCTACCTCTCTGGAGGAGACACGAAGCCTGCAAGGACCACCTTAGAAGAATGCCTGGGCCACAGGCGAAGCCCAATGTGACACCCAGGAGGGCCCACTGAACTGTTTTGTTACTATGGACTATTGTGGGCTCTGAGGGGATCTTTGTATCAAAACACAGCTCCTTCCATTCCCCACCAAGTACAATGCCCAAGCCCCTGAATACCTGGACAGTTGCTGCCATGTTGTGCCACCATATTGTGTTATTGCAATGCCAGGGAACACCCTAAGACTGTTTTGAACTACTGTACTGGCGTGGGCCATGGGATAACACAGATTATCTATGTGGACCCTTTCCCCAGTAAGATGTCTTCCAAGCCTGGATACTGGGACTTTAACATATTATGTGCCATATTTTACTGTCAGCAATCCTGTTTGTGATGATCGATGTTATACTTGTTATTATGTTTTGTAGAATTATGGATGTGTGGATGGTACACAGTCATGCATTTTTCCCCAGGGAGTTTAATAAAATATGCTACCAGTGTCTCTTGCCAATGTGGAGTAGAGGGTACAATATACTTGGTTGCAGAGGTTCAAACTATTACAGGGAGGGTCATGTACACCATCAGACAGAGAGTCTCCACTCCTGATCTGATCAGATACCCCCTGGAAAGCCTGGAACAAAGGGCTTCAGGACCACAGGGGGTGGTTAGTAAGGCTGACATCACTTGATGGACAGGCCTTTCATGTGGCTAGGGTGTAGGTTGATGGGGATTGGTGAAGACCTGCAAGGGTTGGAAAGTGAAAATGACTGTGTAGTGTTATAGATAAATATGCAGTGTATGCCGCAGTAAAGTTTAAACGTGCATAAGCAAAGTGTATTTTTTATTGTGAGGGAATATAATCATTCTAAACACTGCAATTATTACTACAAACTTTGCCTGGAACAATACTCTTAATCCCTGGGAGTACCCTTGATAAGCCTGCTTTCTGTGCATGTATCCTGATAACTGAAAAAGGCACCTGGGCACTAAGATTACCAAAACCCTGACAATCTAGGGGTGTTACTGTAGCTGAAAGCAGGAGAATTTGGGGCACACGTGGTTTCCTCTCAACCCTGGATCGTCACTCCTATGTTGCCCACTAGTCACATATATAGTTGTCAGCAGGCGGGCTTGGCAAAATCCGTTGGTAATGCAACAGGGAAACTGCGCGAAGCAAGGGCCAGGCAAGGAGCGCCAAAGGCCATTGGCACTCATCCCTACGACCCTGTACGACCTTTGGACCGCAAATGCGTTTGCGGAGGTGGAGGTTCCCACGTCGGCTGCAATGAGCCCAAGACTCATTGCACACCGCAAATGCCGACAAACACCCAAGGACTAAATACGGACTTACACAAAAAAAAAAAGCCGTGGGACTGACCGGAAAAAAAATTGCGGACTTACCAAAAAATAAATACGACCCACGGGACTTTAAAAATATAATAAGTACACACAAATAACAAACAAAAATAATACCCACAGCAAGGGGGGACACCCAGGACATCTGCAAGACAGGTTACACATCGATTTCAGTAGAAGTAAAAAAGTTTAGACACTCCAAACTCCCCTAAGCGAGAGAAAAAATGCCCGCCGAAAAAAAAAAGAAAATGAGGCTACACGACCCCTAAAGCCACAACAAAACGCCAGGCACATACGACTTTTACTAAAACCTGTACGACCTACAACATACACCATTAGCAAGGACACTAAATCATCCAAACCCGTGTACCACATACACATTTAGCGACGTTTTACAACACTACCTTACAGAATGCGGAAGTACCCAGCTACACCAAGGGTTTCCCCTCGCGCACGCAGCCTATTTACACTACACACATTGCTGACACTTACACTTCAGCTCAACAACACTGCAAATCTACATTGGATGCTGCAGGAATATCAAAACAGATGGTTAGCTCTTCAGACCATTGCTTGCTGCATATATTAACTACAAATCAGTAAGATATCATTTACTTTATTTAGTAATTAATTATCATTAAAATACACACACAACACTTTACAAAACACCACTATACGATCGGAATCAACGGCGAAGGCGCTCATTGCCAGCCACACCATATGCGCCAAAGGCGCTCAGCGCCAGGCTCGCAATGAGCGCCGAAGGATCTCAGCTGACCAAAACACTTACTGTCTGGGGCAAACAACATTACCTGCCTTACAATTTTATTGCCCCGTCATTTTTGACGGGCAACTCGCTAGTGTAATATATCCTTGATCACAATAGTACTTTAACAACACAAGCTAGATGGTTTAATTAGGCATTTATAAGTTATAAAATGAATAGTCAATTATTTAATGCATTTAACATTTAAGCTATTTAAATTGTCTGTTTTCTCCTCAAGCAGAGTCGCTTACCTCAAGCCCCCCCCCCTTCAGACTTAGTCCATCAAGTTCAAACTTTTTAGATCTCCTCTGATCTGCAATATGAGGATTGTTAATTAATCCAGATGACAATTTGCCAATTGTACTGGTGATTGTACGGATTCTTACCTGGATCAATATTCCCTCTAATTAAAAAGGATAACCCTGAATGCCCTTTTTATTTAAAAATATATTCAATCCCTTTTTGGTAGAGAATTCCACAGATTAACCACCCTTACTGTGAAGAACACATTTCTTTCTTTAAGGTGGAATCTTTTAACTTCTAATCTCAAGGGATGTCCTCTTGACAGTTGAAATCCTCTTGGCACAAAAAGCTTACATGAGAAAGCCTTATACTTACCCTGGATATATTTATATAATGTTTTTATATCCCCTCATGAACACCTTACTTTGGTTAGTCTTTCTTCATAACTTAGCCCCTCCATTCTTCTTACTAGTTTTGTTGTCCTTCTCTGTAATTTTTCCAGCTCTAAAATGTCCTTTTTCTGAAGTGGTGCACAAAATTGTCCTCCATATTCCAAATGAGGGCGTACTAGAGATTTGTATAGTGGCAGAATTATATTTGCTTCCCTGGCTTCTATACCCTTCTTAATATATGCCAATATTGTATTTGCATTTGCAGCTGCTGCTTGGCATTGAGCACTGTTACCTAGGTGTTGCTCCTCAAGCTACCAAATCCCTTTTTGATATTGGATACCCCTAGATTTTCTGTCTCATTAAGATTATAAATTGCATGGATATTTTTCCTTCACAGATGCATAGCTTTACATTTATTCATATTAAATTTCACCTGCCATTTAGTTGCCCATTTTTCTAAATTCTACAGATCCCTTTGGAGGGCAATTGCATCAATTTCTGATTTTATTACCTTGCATATCTTTGTGCAATCAGCAAAAATGGAGACAATACTTTCCAGTACCACCTCTAAGTCATTAATAAATATGTTAAAAAGGAGAGGACATAATACTGACCCCTGAGGAACCCCACTTACCACATTAGTCCAATCGGAGTATGTTCCATTTACAACAACCCTTTGCTTCCTGTCTTTTATCCAGCTCTCTATCTATTCCTTAGTTTGAACAATAGTCTTCCAGGTGGCACTATATCGAAAGCCTTTACAAAATTCAAAAAGACTACATTTACTGAGCTGCCTTGATCCAAATTCTTACTAACCTACTCATAGAAACTAACTAGGTTTGTTTGACATGACCTTTCCCTCATAAATCCATGTTGGCTCCTATTCATAATCCTGTTTGAATAGACATATTCTTGTATATTATCCCTTATTAACCCTTCTAAAAGCTTCCCCACTACAGAAGTGAGGCTCACTGGTCTATAATTTCCCGGATTTGCTCTTGCTCCCTTCTTAAATATAGGTATCACCTCTGCTTTTCTCCAGTCATCTGGTAGAGACCCTGTTTGATTAAATCTTGAAAAATAAGATATAATGGTTTGGCTATTACAGAACCCAGTTCAAGTATGTACATTTTAGTAAGGATTTCAACTTTGTCCATTTATGTTCAGTATTTTTTCCAATCATTTCTCTGTCCCAGTCTATACTTTGTAAGTAAGAAAAAAAAAAAAAAAACTTTGAAATATTTTAAACTGCACATCGATTTTAGTCGTCTATGCCCAAACAAACAAACCAATGAGCTTTATGTGTAAACGTCCTCAAGTGCTCCTTTAAATAAAGCAATTTTCAATATTAAAGAATGTCAATGTTCAGGCTCAGTTGCTGCTGGTATCCACCCACTAAAGGGTCAATGGGGGAGGTGGCTTTTTTCTAGCAGGCAGGTGCTAACATTTTCAGACACAAAGTGTACCAACACAATGCCCTCCATTGGCTGGAGATGTAGTATTATTAGAGATTTTCCTTCAGAAAGGGGTGCTAGGACTGGTTACTCTATAATTATAACTGATCTGTTCTTAATCCTCATTAGACCGGTCTCTAACCTAATCCCCCCACCCACCTATTAATGAGCTTAGTGTGGAGACAAACACTTGACTGGAGGATGATACTGTAATCTTTGAAAATTAATTTAATATTCAATATTGCTATTATAAATTATTTTATATGAATTACATTAATAACACATATATAAATAAAATAATTAGCTTCTCTTGCTAGAGCACTGCACGGTGGCAATGAGCATTTCTGTATTACTGGACTGGAAAGGAAGCTGCAATATCATTGGCACAAGTAATACTCCTGCACAGCAAGGACCAATGATAACTGGTAAGTTATTGTGGCACCTGATAGTCTTGTGTGCGACTCAACTGCATGGCCATGAGGGGTTAGGCTTGCGTTACATCAATGCATTGTTGTGTTTTTTCTAAGGCTGTGCCACGTTAGTCTCTCGGATAGGAAGGCTCTTGTATCGTTTCTAAGGCTGTGCCACGTTAGTCTCTCGAGTAGGAAGGCTCTTGTATCGTTTCTAAGGCTGTGCCACGTTAGTCTCTCGGATAGGAAGGCTCTTATATCGTTTCTAAGGCTGTGCCACGTTAGACTCATGGGTAGGAAGGCTCTTGTATCGTTTCTAAGGCTGTGCCACGTTAGACTCATGGGTAGGAAGGCTCTTTTGTTGTGGCTGTGCCACGTTAGTACACACAAGAGCCTTCCTACCCATGAGCCTAACGTGGTATGGCCTTGGTACACACAAGAGCCTTCCTACCCATGAGCCTAACGTGGCATGGCCTTGGTACACACAAGAGCCTTCCTACCCATGAGCCTAACGTGGCATGGCCTTGGTACACACAAGAGCCTTCCTACCCATGAGCCTAACGTGGCATGGCCTTGGTACACACAAGAGCCTTCCTACCCATGAGCCTAACGTGGCATGGCCTTGGTACACACAAGAGCCTTCCTACCCATGAGCCTAACGTGGCATGGCCTTGGTACACACAAGAGCCTTCCTACCCATGAGCCTAACGTGGCATGGCCTTGGTACACACAAGAGCCTTCCTACCCATGAGCCTAACGTGGCATGGCCTTGGTACACACAAGAGCCTTCCTACCCATGAGCCTAACGTGGCATGGCCTTGGTACACACAAGAGCCTTCCTACCCATGAGCCTAACGTGGCATGGCCTTGGTACACACAAGAGCCTTCCTACCCATGAGCCTAACGTGGCATGGCCTTGGTACACACAAGAGCCTTCCTACCCATGAGCCTAACGTGGCATGGCCTTGGTACACACAAGAGCCTTCCTACCCATGAGCCTAACGTGGCATGGCCTTGGTACACACAAGAGCCTTCCTACCCATGAGCCTAACGTGGCATGGCCTTGGTACACACAAGAGCCTTCCTACCCATGAGCCTAACGTGGCATGGCCTTGGTACACACAAGAGCCTTCCTACCCATGAGCCTAACGTGGCATGGCCTTGGTACACACAAGAGCCTTCCTACCCATGAGCCTAACGTGGCATGGCCTTGGTACACACAAGAGCCTTCCTACCCATGAGCCTAACGTGGCATGGCCTTGGTACACACAAGAGCCTTCCTACCCATGAGCCTAACGTGGCATGGCCTTGGTACACACAAGAGCCTTCCTACCCATGAGCCTAAGGCTGTATGGCTGTATCTGATCGTATATATAGTGTGTTACACTGTTGTCAGATTAAGGTTGCCGTTACCATATTCTTCTCAGTCAGTTGTTCCTCTATCATACTATAAGGCCTTGATCACTAAACTTTGAGTTATTAATTAACTAAGACAACTGCACATGTAATACAACAGCAAAATAAATAATTCTAACTACAAGCAACAAACTGGGCATTATTTGCTCCTACTTTGCATACCCACAAGGCATGTATACTACGCTGACCTGTGATCTATACTAATAGCTAATATTGTCCATACTGACCTTTCCCCACCACCCCAGCCACCTCTTCATGACCTGTGACACCAAGTGGGAGAAGCATGCAGCAATTAAAGGAAATGGCAAAAAAAATAATCAGTGACTACAACCTGCCCACCCTCAAAAATTAGGAGATAGAAATGGACACAATGGCGTGGTTAATGGAAAATGGCCGACACAACACACACACACAGAAATCGGCTTCCTTCCACATCCATAGATAGAATACATACCTGGGGACTAGGGAGGCTCTGCCAATCTACTGCTACCCTTGGCTGCACTTACCTTCCATGGCTGGGGAAGGCTGGGGGAAGAGACACCTCCCTAAACACAACAAGCACCATAAAAAGGGAACGTACCTTTCAAGCTGGGGAAAGGGGTGGCTTTATCTCGCCCGCTCTTGTTTGGGAGGGTCAGGCTGGAGAGACTGAAGCTGCTGCTGTGACTCTTGTACAGGTTACCTGGTAAGAAAAAGGGGCCAGTGAGATGCTGTACATTGCACAAAGATAAAATGATTAGAGATCTGTCAGAGCTTATGAAACTGACCCTCAAACTTTATTCATTTATTTAAATAACACAATTCAATGTAGCTTTTAAAACTTTAGTCCAGATGTCCGCGGGGGTGGGGAGGAACTGCTAATGGTGACTGTCCTGACATCTCTTGCAGTGGCTTTTGCCAGCAAACCTACACTGTTCAGAAAAAACAAACAACTAAGACAGCCTCCTGGGCAGATCTTTGTTTTACTCATGGACACCTAATTGGGTGGAGAGAATCAACATCTGGTGGGATATACACGGCTATGTCCAAATCTAAATTTTAAAAAGCATTTGTAATACATCACACTGGACTGTGCCTTTAAATACCAATCTGGCAGCAGTTCGGGTAATTATCTTCCCTGGTCTGTCTCAAGCCACACCCCCCAGGTATTAGTGGATTGTTATCTTCACTAATCACTTTACAGTAATAGCAACCATCAGATAATACATTAATGTTATAGTGTAAGTGGACTTCTGGGAAAAGAACAAAAGATTAACATAAAAGAATCACATTTATTATAGGAGTTACTTTTCTAATTTTCATTTTAATTGACACGCATTCACTGGTAATTATTAATATATGTTGCAGTATCCATTTAAAAGTCATACAATAGGCAGAACCTCTCCTGTAATTGACTTGACAGGGAGTCAGTGGCAGAGCAAGGGAATGGAAAGCCAAAGAGCAAAATAAATACATAAATGAATTTATATAAATATATATATATATACATACATATATATACACATACATATATATACATACATACATACATAGTCAGGTCCATAAATATTGGGACATCGACATAATTCTAATCTTTTTGGCTCTATACACCAACCCAATGGATTTGAAATGAAACGAACAAGATGTGCTTTACCTGCAGACTTTCAGCTTTAATTTGAGGGTATTTACATCCAAATCAGGTGAACGGTGTAGGAATTACAACAGTTTGTATATGTGCCTCCCACTTTTTAAGGGACCAAAAGTAATGGGACAGATTAACAGTCATAAAACAAACTTTCACTTTGTAATACTTGGTTGCAAATCCTTTGCAGTCAATTACAGCCTGAAGTCTGGAACGCATAGACATCACCAGACGCTGGGTTTCATCCCTGGTGATGCTCTGCCAGACCTCTATTGCAACTGTCTTCAGTTCCTGCTTGTTCTTGGGGCATTTTCCCTTCAGTTTTGTCTTCAGCAAGTGAAATGCATGCTCAATCGGATTCAGGTCAGGTGATTGACTTGGCCATTGCATAACACTCCACTTCTTTTCCTTAAAAAACTCTTTGGTTGCTTTTGCAGTATGCTTCGGGTCATTGTCCATCTGCACTGTGAAGCGCCGTCCAATGAGTTCTGAAGCATTTGGCTGAATATGACCAGATAATATTGCCCGAAACACTTCAGAATTCATCCTGCTGCTTTTGTCATCAATAAATACAAGAGAACCAGTTCCATTGGCAGCCATACATGCCCACGCCATGACACTACCACCACCATGCTTCACTGATGAGGTGGTACGCTTTGGATCATGAGCAGTTCCTTTCCGTCTCCATACTCTTCTCTTCCCATCACTCTGGTACAAGTTGATCTTAGTCTCATCTGTCCATAGGATGTTGTTCCAGAACTGTGAAGGCTTTTTTAGGTGTTGTTTGGAAAACTCTAATCTGGCCTTCCTGTTTTTGAGGCTCACCAATGGTTTACATCTTGTGGTGAACCCTCTGTATTTACTCTGGTGAAGTCTTCTCTTGATTGATGACTTTGACACACATACACCTACCTCCTGGAGAGTGTTCTTGATCTGGCCAACTGTTGTGAAGGGTGTTTTCTTCACCAGGGAAATAATTCTTCGGTCATCCACCACAGTTGTTTTCCGTGGTCTTCCGGGTCTTTTGGTGTTGCTGAGCTCACTGGTGCGTTCTTTCTTTTTAAGGATGTTCCAAACAGTTGATTTGGCCACACCTAATGTTTTTGCTATCTCTCTGATTGGTTTGTTTTGTTTTTTCAGCCTAATGATGGCTTGCTTCACTGATAGTGACAGCTCTTTGGATCTCATATTGAGAGTTAGCAACAAATGCAAATAGCACACTTGAAATGAACCCTGGAGCTTGTATCTGCTCTTTGTAAATGGGATAATGAGGGAATAACGCACACCTGGCTATGGAACAGCTGAGCAGCCGATTGTCCCATTACTTTTGGTCCCTTAAAAAGTGGGAGGCAAATATACAAACTGTTGTAATTCCTACACCGTTCACCTGATTTGGATGTAAATACCCTCAAATTAAAGCTGAAAGTCTGCAGTTACAGCACATCTTGTTCGTTTCATTTCAAATCCATTGTGGTGGTGTATAGAGCCAAAAAGATTAGAATTATGTCAATGTCCCAATATTTATGGACCTGACTGTATATATATATATATATATATATATATATATATATATATATATATATATATATACACACATATATATATATATATACACATATATATATATATATATATACACATATATATATATATATATATATATATACACATATATATATATACACATGCGATTGTGTTCTTTAAAATGGCTCTGTCACCCCAAAATCAAGTTTATGCAACAGTATGAAAAACTGGCTATGCTCTGACTTATCTAAGTTTTCCTAAAATGAATCAGTCATGAGAACTTCCATATTGTTGCTGTATTTATATGTAAATTATCAGCCAGCACATATTAATTAGCTGCTTTGATGTGTTAATTGGATTACAGTCGGCTTGTTTTTCTCTTTAGTGGCCAAAATAAAGACACCAAATGTTATGTGGCAGTTAGACCCCTCTCCCACCCTCATCAAGTACTCTTAGCCGCACATGAGCAGACTGAGACGCAAAATCAATTGTTTACTGTAGAGAATAACTGCTAGTACAATGTATAGACATTTTTTTATGCTTTTTAGTATTATATCAGATTCATTTTAAGGTGACAGAGCCCCTTTAAGTAATGCCCCCCGTGGATGATACAAGGCAGAACTCTCACTGGCAAAAGACATGATGCCCCCGAAGCCGTCATTATTGCCGCTGTTGTTGGACACGGTGGAGGTCGGAGAGCTGCCCCTGGAGTCCGTCTCTGCGTCGGAGTCACTCGGCAGTTTCAGGCTGTTAGGCCGAAGCAAAGGCTTCTGGGAGCTAAAATAATGAGAGATAAGATTAGATCATTGCCTAAAAAGGTGAAAGATTAATGTGATTTTTGTTTAAAACTTTTTTTAAGCATCACTGGAACTAACAGGAAGTGCACAGATTAAGCGCACTTCACTGGAACCAAAAGGCAGCGCACGGAGCACGCGCACATCACTGGAACACACAGGCAGCGCACGGAGCACGCGCACATCACTGGAACACACAGGCAGCGCACGGAGCACGCGCACATCACTGGAACACACAGGCAGCGCACGGAGCACGCGCACATCACTGGAACCAACAGGCAGCGCACGGAGCACGCGCACATCACTGGAACACACAGGCAGCGCACAGAGCACGCGCACATCACTGGAACCAACAGGCAGCGCACGGAGCAGGCGCACATCACTGGAACACACAGGCAGCGCACAGAGCACGCGCACATCACTGGAACCAACAGGCAGCGCACAGAGCACGCGCACATCACTGGAACCAACAGGCAGCGCACAGAGCACGCGCACATCACTGGAACCAACAGGCAGCGCACAGAGCACGCGCGCATTACTGGAACACACAGGCAGCGCACAGAGCACTCGCACATCACTGGAACCAACAGACAGCGCACGGAGCACGCGCACATCACTGGAACCAACAGGCAGCGCATGGAGCACGCGCACATCACTGGAACCAAAAGGCAGCGCACATCACTGGAACCAACAGGCAGCGCACGGAGCACTCGCACATCACTGGAACCAACAGGCAGCGCACAGAGCACTCGCGCACATCACTGGAACCAACAGGCAGCGCACGCGCACATCACTGGAACCAACAGGCAGCGCACGGAGCACGCGCACATCACTGGAACACACAGGCAGCGCACGGAGCACGCGCACATCACTGGAACACACAGGCAGCGCACGGAGCACGCGCACATCACTGGAACCAACAGGCAGCGCACGGAGCACGCGCACATCACTGGAACACACAGGCAGCGCACAGAGCACGCGCACATCACTGGAACCAACAGGCAGCGCACGGAGCAGGCGCACATCACTGGAACCAAAAGGCAGCGCACGGAGCACGCGCACATCACTGGAACACACAGGCAGCGCACGGAGCACGCGCACATCACTGGAACCAACAGGCAGCGCACGGAGCACGCGCACATCACTGGAACACACAGGCAGCGCACAGAGCACGCGCACATCACTGGAACCAACAGGCAGCGCACGGAGCAGGCGCACATCACTGGAACACACAGGCAGCGCACAGAGCACGCGCACATCACTGGAACCAACAGGCAGCGCACGGAGCACGCGCGCATCACTGGGACACACAGGCAGCGCACAGAGCACGCGCACATCACTGGAACCAACAGGCAGCGCACAGAGCACGCGCACATCACTGGAACCAACAGGCAGCGCACAGAGCACTCGCACATCACTGGAACCAACAGGCAGCGCACAGAGCACGCGCACATCACTGGAACACACAGGCAGCGCACAGAGCACTCGCACATCACTGGAACCAACAGGCAGCGCACGGAGCACTCGCACATCACTGGAACCAACAGGCAGCGCACAGAGCACTCGCGCACATCACTGGAACCAACAGGCAGCGCACGCGCACATCACTGGAACCAACAGGCAGCGCACGGAGCACGCGCACATCACTGGAACCAACAGGCAGCGCACAGAGCACGCGCGCATCACTGGAACACACAGGCAGCGCAAAGAGCACTCGCACATCACTGGAACCAACAGGCAGCGCACAGAGCACGCGCGCATCACTGGAACACACAGGCAGCGCAAAGAGCACTCGCACATCACTGGAACCAACAGGCAGCGCACAGAGCACGCGCGCATCACTGGAACACACAGGCAGCGCAAAGAGCACTCGCACATCACTGGAACCAACAGGCAGCGCACGGAGCACGCGCACATCACTGGAACCAACAGGCAGCGCACAGAGCACGCGCGCATCACTGGAACACACAGGCAGCGCAAAGAGCACGCGCACATCACTGGAACCAACAGGCAGCGCACGGAGCACTCGCACATCACTGGAACCAACAGGCAGCGCACAGAGCACTCGCGCACATCACTGGAACCAACAGGCAGCGCACGCGCACATCACTGGAACCAACAGGCAGCGCACGGAGCACGCGCACATCACTGGAACCAACAGGCAGCGCACAGAGCACGCGCGCATCACTGGAACACACAGGCAGCGCAAAGAGCACTCGCACATCACTGGAACCAACAGGCAGCGCAAAGAGCACTCGCGCACATCACTGGAACCAACAGGCAGCGCACAGAGCACGCGCACATCACTGGAACCAACAGGCAGCGCACAGAGCACTCGCACATCACTGGAACCAACAGGCAGCGCACAGAGCACTCGCACATCACTGGAACCAACAGGCAGCGCAAAGAGCACTCGCGCACATCACTGGAACCAACAGGCAGCGCACAGAGCACGCGCACATCACTGGAACCAACAGGCAGCGCACAGAGCACGCGCACATCACTGGAACCAACAGGCAGCGCACAGAGCACGCGCGCATCACTGGAACACACAGGCAGCGCACAGAGCACGCGCACATCACTGGAACACACAGGCAGCGCACAGAGCACGCGCACATCACTGGAACCAACAGGCAGCGCACAGAGCACGCGCGCATCACTGGAACACACAGGCAGCGCACAGAGCACGCGCACATCACTGGAACACACAGGCAGCGCACAGAGCACGCGCACATCACTGGAACACACAGGCAGCGCACAGAGCACGCGCGCATCACTGGAACACACAGGGAGCGCACAGAGCACGCGCACATCACTGGAACACACAGGCAGCGCACAGAGCACGCGCACATCACTGGAACACACAGGCAGCGCACGGAGCACGCGCACATCACTGGAACACACAGGCAGCGCACAGAGCACGCGCGCATCACTGGAACACACAGGTAGCGCACAGAGCACGCGCGCATCACTGGAACACACAGGCAGCGCACAGAGCACTCGCACATCACTGGAACCAACAGGCAGCGCACGGAGCACTCGCACATCACTGGAACCAACAGGCAGCGCACGGAGCACGCGCACATCACTGGAACCAACAGGCAGCGCACGGAGCACGCGCACATCACTGGAACCAACAGGCAGCGCACGGAGCACGCGCACATCACTGGAACCAACAGGCAGCGCACGGAGCACGCGCACATCACTGGAACCAACAGGCAGCGCACAGAGCACGCGCACATCACTGGAACCAACAGGCAGCGCACAGAGCACGCGCACATCACTGGAACACACAGGCAGCGCACGGAGCACGCGCACATCACTGGAACCAACAGGCAGCGCACGGAGCACGCGCACATCACTGGAACCAACAGGCAGCGCACAGAGCACGCGCACATCACTGGAACACACAGGCAGCGCACAGAGCACGCGCACATCACTGGAACACACAGGCAGCGCACAGAGCACGCGCACATCACTGGAACACACAGGCAGCGCACAGAGCACTCGCACATCACTGGAACCAACAGGCAGCGCACGGAGCACGCGCACATCACTGGAACCAACAGGCAGCGCACGGAGCACGCGCACATCACTGGAACCAACAGGCAGCGCACAGAGCACGCGCACATCACTGGAACCAACAGGCAGCGCACAGAGCACGCGCACATCACTGGAACCAACAGGCAGCGCACAGAGCACGCGCACATCACTGGAACCAACAGGCAGCGCACGAAGCACGCGCACATCACTGGAACCAACAGGCAGCGCACAGAGCACGCGCACATCACTGGAACCAACAGGCAGCACACGGAGCACGCGCGCATCACTGGAACACACAGGCAGCGCACAGAGCACTCGCACATCACTGGAACACACAGGCAGCGCACAGAGCACGCGCACATCACTGTAACCAACAGACAGCGCACGGAGCACGCGCACATCACTGTAACCAACAGGCAGCGCACGGAGCACGCGCACATCACTGGAACCAAGAGACAGAGCATGCGCGCATCACTGGAACCAACAGGCAGCGCACGGAGCACGAGCACATCACTGGAACCAACAGGCAGCGCACGGAGCACACGCACATCACTGGAACCAACAGGCAGCGCACAGAGCACACGCACATCACTGGAACCAACAGGCAGCGCACGGAGCACGCGCGCATCACTGGAACCAACAGGCAGCGCACAGAGCACACGCACATCACTGGAACCAACAGGCAGCGCACAGAGCACGCGCGCATCACTGGAACACACAAGCAGCGCACAGAGCACTCGCGCATCACTGGAACCAACAGGCAGCGCACAGAGCACGCGCACATCACTGGAACCAACAGGCAGCGCACAGAGCACGCGCGCATCACTGGAACACACAAGCAGCGCACAGAGCACTCGCGCATCACTGGAACCAACAGGCAGCGCACAGAGCACGCGCACATCACTGGAACCAACAGGCAGCGCACAGAGCACGCGCGCATCACTGGAACACACAAGCAGCGCACAGAGCACTCGCGCATCACTGGAACCAACAGGCAGCGCACAGAGCACGCGCACATCACTGGAACCAACAGGCAGCGCACAGAGCACGCGCACATCACTGGAACCAACAGGCAGCGCACAGAGCACACGCACATCACTGGAACCAACAGGCAGCGCACAGAGCACGCGCACATCACTGGAACCAACAGGCAGCGCACAGAGCACGCGCACATCACTGGAACCAAAAGGCAGCGCACGGAGCACGCGCACATCACTGGAACACACAGGCAGCGCACGGAGCACGCGCACATCACTGGAACACACAGGCAGCGCACGGAGCACGCGCACATCACTGGAACCAACAGGCAGCGCACGGAGCACGCGCACATCACTGGAACACACAGGCAGCGCACGGAGCACGCGCACATCACTGGAACACACAGGCAGCGCACAGAGCACGCGCACATCACTGGAACCAACAGGCAGCGCACGGAGCAGGCGCACATCACTGGAACCAAAAGGCAGCGCACGGAGCACGCGCGCATCACTGGAACACACAGGCAGCGCACAGAGCACGCGCACATCACTGGAACACACAGGCAGCGCACAGAGCACGCGCACATCACTGGAACACACAGGCAGCGCACGGAGCACGCGCACATCACTGGAACCAACAGGCAGCGCACGGAGCACGCGCACATCACTGGAACACACAGGCAGCGCACAGAGCACGCGCACATCACTGGAACCAACAGGCAGCGCACGGAGCAGGCGCACATCACTGGAACACACAGGCAGCGCACAGAGCACGCGCACATCACTGGAACCAACAGGCAGCGCACAGAGCACGCGCACATCACTGGAACCAACAGGCAGCGCACAGAGCACGCGCACATCACTGGAACCAACAGGCAGCGCACAGAGCACGCGCGCATTACTGGAACACACAGGCAGCGCACAGAGCACTCGCGCATCACTGGAACCAACAGGCAGCGCACGGAGCACTCGCACATCACTGGAACCAACAGGCAGCGCACAGAGCACTCGCGCACATCACTGGAACCAACAGGCAGCGCACGCGCACATCACTGGAACCAACAGGCAGCGCACGGAGCACGCGCACATCACTGGAACCAACAGGCAGCGCACGGAGCACGCGCACATCACTGGAACCAACAGGCAGCGCACAGAGCACGCGCGCATCACTGGAACACACAGGCAGCGCAAAGAGCACTCGCGCATCACTGGAACCAACAGGCAGCGCAAAGAGCACTCGCGCACATCACTGGAACCAACAGGCAGCGCACAGAGCACGCGCACATCACTGGAACCAACAGGCAGCGCACAGAGCACTCGCACATCACTGGAACCAACAGGCAGCGCACAGAGCACTCGCACATCACTGGAACCAACAGGCAGCGCACAGAGCACGCGCACATCACTGGAACCAACAGGCAGCGCACAGAGCACGCGCGCATCACTGGAACACACAGGCAGCGCACAGAGCACGCGCACATCACTGGAACACACAGGCAGCGCACAGAGCACGCGCACATCACTGGAACACACAGGCAGCGCACAGAGCACGCGCGCATCACTGGAACACACAGGGAGCGCACAGAGCACGCGCACATCACTGGAACACACAGGCAGCGCACAGAGCACGCGCACATCACTGGAACACACAGGCAGCGCACGGAGCACGCGCACATCACTGGAACACACAGGCAGCGCACAGAGCACGCGCGCATCACTGGAACACACAGGTAGCGCACAGAGCACGCGCGCATCACTGGAACACACAGGCAGCGCACAGAGCACTCGCACATCACTGGAACCAACAGGCAGCGCACGGAGCACTCGCACATCACTGGAACCAACAGGCAGCGCACGGAGCACGCGCACATCACTGGAACCAACAGGCAGCGCACGGAGCACGCGCACATCACTGGAACCAACAGGCAGCGCACAGAGCACGCGCACATCACTGGAACCAACAGGCAGCGCACGGAGCACGCGCACATCACTGGAACCAACAGGCAGCGCACAGAGCACGCGCACATCACTGGAACCAACAGGCAGCGCACAGAGCACGCGCACATCACTGGAACACACAGGCAGCGCACGGAGCACGCGCACATCACTGGAACCAACAGGCAGCGCACGGAGCACGCGCACATCACTGGAACCAACAGGCAGCGCACAGAGCACGCGCACATCACTGGAACACACAGGCAGCGCACAGAGCACGCGCACATCACTGGAACACACAGGCAGCGCACAGAGCACGCGCACATCACTGGAACCAACAGGCAGCGCACAGAGCACGCGCGCATCACTGGAACACACAGGCAGCGCACAGAGCACTCGCGCATCACTGGAACACACAGGCAGCGCACAGAGCACGCGCACATCACTGGAACACACAGGCAGCGCACAGAGCACGCGCACATCACTGGAACACACAGGCAGCGCACAGAGCACGCGCACATCACTGGAACACACAGGCAGCGCACAGAGCACGCGCACATCACTGGAACACACAGGCAGCGCACAGAGCACGCGCACATCACTGGAACACACAGGCAGCGCACAGAGCACGCGCACATCACTGGAACACACAGGCAGCGCACAGAGCACGCGCACATCACTGGAACACACAGGCAGCGCACAGAGCACGCGCACATCACTGGAACACACAGGCAGCGCACAGAGCACGCGCACATCACTGGAACACACAGGCAGCGCACAGAGCACGCGCACATCACTGGAACACACAGGCAGCGCACAGAGCACGCGCACATCACTGGAACACACAGGCAGCGCACAGAGCACGCGCACATCACTGGAACACACAGGCAGCGCACAGAGCACGCGCACATCACTGGAACACACAGGCAGCGCACAGAGCACGCGCACTTCACTGGAACACACAGGCAGCGCACAGAGCACGCGCACATCACTGGAACCAACAGGCAGCGCACAGAGCACTCGCGCATCACTGGAACCAACAGGCAGCGCACAGAGCACGCGCGCATCACTGGAACACACAGGCAGCGCACGGTGCTCGCGCGCATCACTGGAACACACAGGCAGCGCACAGAGCACGCGCACATCACTGGAACACACAGGCAGCGCACATCACTGGAACCAACAGGCAGCGCACAGAGCACTCGCGCATCACTGGAACCAACAGGCAGCGCACAGAGCACGCGCACATCACTGGAACACACAGGCAGCGCACAGAGCAGACGCACATCACTGGAACACACAGGCAGCGCACAGAGCACGCGCACATCACTGGAACACACAGGCAGCGCACGGAGCACGCGCACATCACTGGAACACACAGGCAGCGCACGGAGCACGCGCACATCACTGGAACACACAGGCAGCACACGGAGCACGCGCACATCACTGGAACACACAGGCAGCGCACAGAGCACGCGCACATCACTGGAACCCACAGGCAGCGTACGGAGCACGCGCACATCACTGGAACCCACAGGCAGCGCACAGAGCACGCGCACATCACTGGAACCCACAGGCAGCGCACAGAGCACGCGCACATCACTGGAACACACAGGCAGCGCACAGAGCACGCGCACATCACTGGAACACACAGGCAGCGCACAGAGCACACGCACATCACTGGAACCAACAGGCAGCGCACAGAGCACGCGCACATCACTGGAACACACAGGCAGCGCACAGAGCACGCGCGCATCACTGGAACACACAGGCAGCGCACAGAGCACGCGCGCATCACTGGAACACACAGGCAGCGCACAGAGCACGCGCGCATCACTGGAACACACAGGCAGCGCACGGAGCACGCGCACATCACTGGAACCAACAGGCAGCGCACAGAGCACGCGCACATCACTGGAACACACAGGCAGCGCAAAGAGCACTCGCACATCACTGGAACCAACAGGCAGCGCACAGAGCACTCGCGCATCACTGGAACCAACAGGCAGCGCAAAGAGCACTCGCGCATCACTGGAACCAACAGGCAGCGCAAAGAGCACTCGCGCATCACTGGAACACACAGGCAGCGCACAGAGCACGCGCACATCACTGGAACACACAGGCAGCGCACAGAGCACACGCACATCACTGGAACCAACAGGCAGCGCACAGAGCACGCGCACATCACTGGAACACACAGGCAGCGCACAGAGCACGCGCGCATCACTGGAACACACAGGCAGCGCACCGAGCACGCGCACATCACTGGAACCAACAGGCAGCGCACGGAGCACGCGCACATCACTGGAACCAACAGGCAGCGCACGGAGCACGCGCACATCACTGGAACCAACAGGCAGCGCACAGAGCACGCGCACATCACTGGAACACACAGGCAGCGCACAGAGCACGCGCACATCACTGGAACCAACAGGCAGCGCACAGAGCACGCGCACATCACTGGAACCAACAGGCAGCGCACAGAGCACGCGCACATCACTGGAACCCACAGGCAGCGCACAGAGCACGCGCACATCACTGGAACCAACAGGCAGCGCACGGAGCACGCGCACATCACTGGAACCCACAGGCAGCGCACAGAGCACGCGCACATCACTGGAACCAACAGGCAGCGCAAGGAGCACGCGCACATCACTGGAACACATAGGCAGCGCACAGAGCACTCGCACATCACTGGAACCAACAGGCAGCGCACGGAGCACGCGCGCATCACTGGAACCAACAGGCAGCGCACAGAGCACGCGCACATCACTGGAACCAACAGGCAGCGCAAGGAGCACGCGCACATCACTGGAACACATAGGCAGCGCACAGAGCACGCGCACATCACTGGAACCAACAGGCAGCGCACAGAGCACGCGCACATCACTGGAACCAACAGGCAGCGCACAGAGCACGCGCGCATCACTGGAACACACAGGCAGCGCACAGAGCACGCGCGCATCACTGGAACACACAGGCAGCGCACAGAGCACGCGCACATCACTGGAACACACAGGCAGCGCACAGAGCACGCGCACATCACTGGAACCAACAGGCAGCGCACGGAGCACGCGCACATCACTGGAACACACAGGCAGCGCACAGAGCACGCGCGCATCACTGGAACACACAGGCAGCGCACAGAGCACGCGCACATCACTGGAACCAACAGGCAGCGCACAGAGCACATCACTGGAACCAACAGGCAGCGCACGGAGCACGCGCACATCACTGGAACACACAGGCAGCGCACAGAGCACTCGCACATCACTGGAACCAACAGGCAGCGCACAGAGCACGCACACTTCACTGGAACCAACAGGCAGCGCACAGAGCACGCGCACATCACTGGAACCAACAGGCAGCGCACAGAGCTCATCGGAAGAACTCTTCCACATACCACCTTTTTATACGGTTTTTACAAGGTTTTACAAACAATTTTAGTTATTCAGTAAATTCCTTCTTGCAATACAAACACAAGGACTACACATTGTCACCTTTGACCCAATATCTCTACTCAAATATGCACTATCTGTTTAATTGTATTTATGTTTCTTCTAAGAATCAAGTTTGTAAAAAGCCTTGAAGTGAGCACTGAACTAATGATTCTTCATATCTGACTCCTTCTTAGGTTTTCAATTACTAAGGTTAGCAATTACTATTGTCTTATATACTTATATGGAGTTATAATGCATACATGTTCAACTCTTCCAAGGTCATAGCAAAGAGGTCAGACAAATCATGGTCCACTAGAGAAGGAAGTGTCAAGCCCCTCCAAGAAAACTGTATGGATTGCCACAACTGCAGTCCATAGGATCACAGAGAGTCAGACACAACTGAATGACTAAGCCTCAATCTCTCAATGGGGAGAGGGGCGCACGCTCTCACAGGGAATAATATAACTAGAGTTAGAGGGGCGCGCTCTCACAGGGAATAATATAACTAGAGTTAGAGGGGCGCACGCTCTCTCATGGCAGGCAATATAACTAGAGGTAGAGGGGCGCGCTCTCTCATGGCAGGCAATATAACTAGAGGTAGAGGGGCGCGCTCTCTCATGGCAGGCAATATAACTAGAGGTAGAGGGGCGCGCTCTCTCATGGCAGGCAATATAACTAGAGGTAGAGGGGCGCGCTCTCTCATGGCAGGCAATATAACTAGAGGTAGAGGGGCGCGCTCTCTCATGGCAGGCAATATAACTAGAGGTAGAGGGGCGCGCTCTCTCATGGCAGGCAATATAACTAGAGGTAGAGGGGCGCGCTCTCTCATGGCAGGCAATATAACTAGAGGTAGAGGGGCGCGCTCTCTCATGGCAGGCAATATAACTAGAGGTAGAGGGGTGCGCTCTCTCATGGCAGGCAATATAACTAGGGTTAGAGGGGCGCGCTCTCTCATGGCAGGCAATATAACTAGGGTTAGAGGGGCGCTCTCTCATGGCAGGCAATATAACTAGAGGTAGAGGGGCGCGCTCTCTCATGGCAGGCAATATAACTAGGGTTAGAGGGGCGCGCTCTCTCATGGCAGGCAATATAACTAGGGTTAGAGGGGCGCTCTCTCATGGCAGGCAATATAACTAGGGTTAGAGTGGCACGCTCTCTCATGGCAGGCAATATAACTAGGGTTAGAGGGGCGCTCTCTCATGGCAGGCAATATAACTAGGGTTAGAGGGGCGCTCTCTCATGGCAGGCAATATAACTAGGGTTAGAGGGGCGCTCTCTCATGGCAGGCAATATAACTAGGGTTAGAGTGGCACGCTCTCTCATGGCAGGCAATATAACTAGGGTTAGAGGGGCGCTCTCTCATGGCAGGCAATATAACTAGGGTTAGAGGGGCACGCTCTCTCATGGCAGGCAATATAACTAGGGTTAGAGGGGCACGCTCTCTCATGGCAGGCAATATAACTAGAGTTAGAGGGGCGCTCTCTCTCATGGCAGGCAATATAACTAGGGTTAGAGGGGCACGCTCTCTCATGGCAGGCAATATAACTAGGGTTAGAGGGGCACGCTCTCTCATGGCAGGCAATATAACTAGGGTTAGAGGGGCACGCTCTCTCATGGCAGGCAATATAACTAGAGTTAGAGGGGCGCTCTCTCTCATGGCAGGCAATATAACTAGGGTTAGAGGGGCGCGGTCTCTCATGGAAGGCAATATAACTAGAGTTAGAGGGGCGCTCTCTCTCATGGCAGGCAATATAACTAGGGTTAGAGGGGCGCGCTCTCTCACCGCGTTCCGTTGGTATTCTGGTTGAACATTGGCGTGTAGCTCTCCTCTCGCTCCTCACTCTCCTCCTCAGGGGGGAAGCCGTACTGAGGCTCAAAGTAGGGGTTATCATACTCGCGTCTCCTGGAATCAACGCTCCCCATTGACGCCTCACTTTCACGTCTCTCCATGGTGAGACGACTGAATGTGGGTGCCAGGGCCGGGAGGTGATTCTGCAGAACCCCCAAAACCTTCTCCTCAGGCTCAGTGGAGTCGGCGGATTCCTGGGGGTGGGGGCAAACAATGTGCAGTATCAGGTCTGACAACAACAGTAACTCATGAAAAATGTCACATCTGTATTTGCTCTTTTATATAATCCTACTGTCAAAATCTATATCCATTCAGTTTTGCTGAAATTATTTTATTTCAACCTTGGGTTCACGTCGCATTTTAGCGTTTCTGTAATCTTTCTCCTACCCCAATATTGGTGCTTCCCTGAACAAATGAAAAACAGGCTAAAGGAGCACCGCGACGGTCCAGTTACCGTAACTTTTAAATGTAGGAAATATCCGTCTAAACAACTTTTCCGTTTATTGTAATCAAAACAAAGTTGATATTTTGTGAGAAAACTAAAAAATTGAGTTTTTTTTTTTACCCATCTTTTCTATACTGTGCATGGGGAAATGTGGCTTTGATTTGTGTGGTACTCACGGTGTTGGCTCCGTGGATGACTGTACTGGGACTGCTGCTAGCCGTGGTGCTGGACCCGGAGCGTGGCTGGTTGTTATCCTGGGAGTTCTCACTATCAGGAGCCGTCTCTTCCAGATCTCCAGAGTATTCCTGGAAGTCGTCAAACTCAACCTCACTGGCGTCCCCTAGAGCTGCGTGTGTCAGAGGATCCACATCTGAAAGGGAAAAGTGGCATCACACGCACAGACCCCACAAGACACACCATTGCCTAGTGGGAACACCCCCCACCTCTTCCCACAATACATTGTGGCATCATACACACACACCATAATGTGGTATCATGCACACTCACCCCACGGTACACTCCATTACCACTATGAAAGCAGGATACTCACTTGGGGTGTCTCCATTAATGTCGCACTTCATCATTTCACTGACAAAGTCTCCAAGGGAAGAGTATGAGGAGCTGGAGTCATCATACTCCACGCTGTCACTGCCACTGGAGGGGAAAGTACAGACAGAGCATCAAGGTCTGGAGCGTCCTCACCAGCCAGAGATTAGCACTAACTTGGATGTAGACACAGACTCGCAGTGTAGTGCCCTAGCCTATCATGTCTCATTTTGCACAGAGATGGTTACTGATAGGTTAGTATGAGGCACTGCACATCCAGCCCTGTAGAGTGTGTCTGCATATCCTGCAGTGGGCAGACCCATACAGGGACTAATTGTTTGATTTTAGACAGTAAAAACAGAGCTTATAAGCGCTTCCTAATAAAATAAAGTAAATAAATACACAGGTACATTAATGTCTGGCTACAATAATTTTACACTAATAATCAAATAATCTAAATTTGGTTTTTAAAAAAAAAAAAAAAGGTTCCTTCATCTCGGCCTTCTTGACTTGTGAGTTAAATGTCAGTAGATCCCTTAGTCATTGTGCCTCCCTTTCGCCTGATCCTCCCTCCCCGCCTATCCCACCCAAACTTCCCCTCTCTCTTCCCTCCCTAACTATCAACCTGCCCACCCTCTCCATTAAGCCCCTCACCTGTCATCAGTGGGCTCGGAGTCACTGTCCCGCTCTGCTGGCACACTCAGAGCCTCAGCGAGCTGCGAGTTGGCGTCGTGCACGCGGTAGTGGATAGGCTGCAGCTGGTGTGCGTACCACTTGGGCTTGTCCCCAATCAGAGCCGGGTCAAACATATCTGGGGAAAGAGGCACCATGTAAGGTGGGGGTGAGGCTTAGAGGCACACTGTCACACTTTTTAGGTTGTTCTTAAAGAACATTTGGCTGTATGCTGCGTTATCCATTGTTTTCTAAAGTGAATCAGTCCTGGGTAATTCCATATTGTATGTATATGCACGTGAGTGGCTTGTACATAATAATTAGCTGTTTTGATCTGCTAATTAGGATTACAGTCTGCTTGTCTGTCTCTGCAGTAGGTTAGACCCTTCTCCCACTCTTATCAAGCACTCCGAGCCCCACATTAGAGAGACAGAAGCTGCAAAATCAATTCTAAATATTCCAGAAATTATTTATTGTAGATAAAAACTGCTAGTACAATGTATAGCCAATTTGAATGCTCCCAAACACTGTTGGGTTGACAGTGTCTTAAGGAGCACAGTAAGGCTCTAGCAGGCACTTGACGATTCAGTTAAACATTGACCACTAATAAAAACCATATACAATTACCTGAAAGTTTTATATTGAGTATTACAGAAGAGTACTACTATACTACAGAACAGGCTCAGCTGCCCCCACGCAATGTATTTTAAAATGATTTATTTTTTTACACTAATAACAGCTACAAAATCTTAAGGTTTAAGTCTATGTTTACATACAACGTCTGTCCTGCCTCTTGGCTATTGTATGAATCCTAGCAGATGGAGTCCTGTGCTGTTGGGAAACGAGGGATTAATAGCAGCTTTTCCTGGAATCAGATTACACTGCACAGACCAGTTAGCCCATAGCTGACCTACGGGTCTGAGAAGGTGAAGGGTTAATCTGTTTTTAGTTTTCTCTCTCAAGGACCGCCCCAGGAGCCAGGACAACTCTCCAGGAGCCAGGGCCGCCCCAAGAGCCAGGGCCTCCAGGGCCGCCCCATGAGCCAGGGCAGCCCCAAGAGCCAGGGCAGCTCCAAGAGCCAGGGCAGCTCCAAGAGCCAGGGCAGCTCCAAGAGCCCTGCTCTAAATTCTTCACATTCCAGACATATAGGGGGATCAGAAACATGAATTTTGTTCCCTACATACAGGAAATGGAAGCACAATAATACTTTAATGGCACACACACCACTGCAACCTGATTGGCTGTACTAATGCCACAGCAAGTGAGCAGACTATTACACACATAAACACAGAATTTATTTGTATACGATATCTCAGTGAAAATGCACATATTTCAAAAATTCCAAAAATATTTTTACTGTGATGTAGTCCAATTGTGCTGAATTAAGTGGCCCTTTAACAGCGTGGTATCACTCAGAAGTTTGCAGCATTCATATGCTGCCTACCCCATCACCATATCACAGTACACCTGCCCAAAATGCATGAACTACTATAAAAAAGTAACAGCGTGCATCAAAAGACAGGCTAAACGACTAATATCACTCTTCATGTTATAAGCAGATCCTAGTCTTGAGCTGCACTGTTAGGCGGATATGAATAACAGCAGCATTCGAGTGCTGCCCACCCCTTCACTAATCTAGTGACAAACCCACCCACCCACATAGGTATAACCTATGAAAAATTGCCAGAAAACAGCAGTCTGTGGGTTAGGAGCACAATCTAGTTATCTAGGATTGAAATAATCAAAAGTAGTGGGTATTGCATAAAAAACTAAAAACCATATGTAAAGACATACTAAAGACAATAATGATCATGTGAAGATCATCATAAAAGGGTCCATTAAAGGGACAGTAAGTTTTCTGAGTGTTACATGTATATAATATCCCTTTGTATCTATTTACTTTTATGTACTTTAACTAAGTGCTTACAAGCTCAGTTTTTAATGCCTAAAATCAAATTAAACATTTGTAACTGTGGTAACTGTGCTAATGCAGCTTATGAATACACAGACTGTTAAGGTGCTGTGTTTCAAATTCACCTGTCAGTGACCTCTCTCAAGCAGCATGTTGCAGAATATTGCAACCCCAGTATTTGGAATTACACTGTCTTCGTGTGCTGCAGAGGACAGCCCCACACAAGGAGTATTGGTTTGATTTTAGGGATGAAAAACAGCTTATGAGCAATCTCATATACAGTGGATATAAAAAGTCTACACATCCCTGTTAAAATGTCAGGTTTCTGTGCTGTAAAAACATGAGACAAAGATAAATCATTTCAGAACTTTTTCCACCTTTAATGTGACCTATAAACTGTACAACTCCATTGAAAAAAAAACTGAAATATTTTAGGTGGAGGGAAGAAAAAAAAATAAAAAAAATAATGTGGTTGCATAAGTCTGCACACCCTCTAACTGGGGATGTAGCTGTGTTCAGAATTATGCAATCACATTGTGTTAAATAGGAGTCAGCATACACCTGCCATCATTTAAAGTGCCTCTGATTAACCTCAAATAAAGTTCAGCTGCTCTAGTTGGTATTTCCTGAAATGTTCTTAGTCGCATCCCACAGCAAAAGCCATGGTCCACAGAGAGCTTCCAAAGCATCAGAGGGATCTCATTGTTAAAAGGTATCAGTCAGGAGAAGGGTATAAAATAATTTCCAAGGCATTAGATATACCATGAAACACAGTGAAGACATCAAAGTCGAAGTCATCATCAAGCGGAGAAAAAATGGCACAACAGTGACATTACCAAGAACTGGAGCTCCCTCCAAAATTGACGAAAAGACGAGAAGAAAACTGCTCTGGGAGGCTACCAAGAGGCCTACAGCAACATTAAAGGAGCTGCAGGAATATCTGGCAAGTACTGGCTGTGTGGTACATGTGACAACAATCTCCCGTATTCTTCATATGTCTGGGCTATGGGGTAGAGTGGCAAGACGAAAGCCTTTTCTTATGAAGAAAAACATCCAAGCCAGGCTACATTTTGCAAAAACACATCTGAAGTCTCCCAAAAGCATGTGGGAAAAGGTGTTATGGTCTGATGAAACCAAGGTTGAACTTTTTGGCCATAATTCTAAAAGATATGTTTGGCGCAAAAACAACACTGCACATCACCAAAAGAACACCATACCCACAGTGAAGCATGGTGGTGGCAGCATTATGCTTTGGGGCTGTTTGTCTTCAGCTGGAACTGGGGCCTTAGTTAAGATAGAGGGAATTATGAACAGTCCCAAATACCAGTCAATATTGGCACAAAACCTTCAGGCTTCTGCTAGAAAGCTGAACATGAAGAGGAACTTCATCTTTCAGCATGACAATGTCCCAAAGCATACATCCAAATCAACAAAGGAATGGCTTCACCAGAAGAAGATTAAAGTATTGGAATGGCCCAACCAGAGCCCAGACCTGAATGCGATTGAAAATCTGTGGGGCTTCAACAAAGTATTAGTTTAAGGGTGTGCATACTTATGCAACCATATTATTTTATTTTTATATTTTTTCTTCCCTCTACCTAAAAGATTTCAGTTTGTTTTTCAATTGAGTTGTACAGTTTATAGATGGAAAAAGTTCGGAAATTATTTATCTTTGTCTAATTTTTTTACAGCACAGAAACCTGACATTTTAACAGGGGTGTGTAGACTTTTTATATCCACTGTATAGTTGTCAGTGTTGGGGACGTTTGTGATGTTGGTCACGCTTTGCGGCCCTTTACGAAGCCTATGGGAATTAGGCTGCAATGAGCGCCAAATGGCTCGCGATGGAATCACCAGCGGTGCAGGACTTAGGACTAAAAAACGTAAAACGCCCAAACCATGCAACTGGAAATACCACCAAAAAAAAACCCAACAACAACAACAACAACTATGCCTCAAATTCACTTCCACACAGCACAGGGGAAGAGACAGGGAGCCTGTAAGTGAGGTTGCAAGTGAATTTGAGGCATATTTGCCATTTTTTCACAATCAAAAATCACCTAAGCGAGACAAAAGATGGTGGACGGAAAAACGTAAACAGGATGAAAACGAGGTTGAAGGCATTAAAAAAGAGACCAAAGTCAGTAACGCTTTACCCAAGGCCGTAACGCTTTACCCAAGGCCGTAACGCTTAACCCAAGGCCGTAACGCTTAACCCAAGGCCGTAACGCTTAACCCAAGGCCGTAACGCTTAACCCAAGGCCGTAACGCTTAACCCAAGGCCGAAACGCTTAACCCAAGGCCGAAACGCTTAACCCAAGGCCGAAACGCTTAACCCAAGGCCGAAACACTTAACCCAAGGCCGAAACACTTAACCCAAGGCCGAAACTCTCATCGTGAGGCCCCTAAACTACACGGGGGGGGGGGGGGGGGAGAGGCTCACAATGATCGCCAAAGGTGTTCAAGCGCAAAACCTATAAAGTGCACAGGGGGAGAGGTTCGCAATGAGCGCCAAAGGTGCTCAGAGGGGCCAGAGCCTCGCATTGCGTGGCAAACAGCATAGCCAGGCTTACAATTTTACTCGTTCTTAATAAAATCAAATAAATACAATAGAAATATCATATACTTGGTAACAACCAGAAACCTTCCCGTCCCTTTAACATGTGCAGCAAAGAGGTATCGACTTACTGTTGTGAATCCTCTGAAATGCAAAGTTGGTGGGGTTCAGAGACCACTCCCCAAAGTACTCTACAGCCTGCGTCTTGGAAAGCTTCTCGGAGAAGGCAGATGCCTTGGGCCGTGAAGCCAGAAAGGAGGAGGACTGGAATGCGACTACAGGACGGGGGAAGAGGCGTAGAGTGCGCGTGTGCAGCTGGAAACCATGCAGCATGTTCGGGGAGTTGAAGAACCGGACCATGGCCACTCTGAGAAGCAATGAGTATGGAGAGAGAAGGGAGAGGTTAGTAGAAACCAGAAGATGGAGGGTGAGAGTGTGATATGGCTCTATTGACAACGACAGACAATTGTGTAAATAGGAGAAGTAGTCCAGGAGAACTCATGGATAAAAACCAGGAGGACGAGGCATGAGGGTGTGATAGGGCTCTACTGCCAATGACAGACCACTCTATAAATAAGAGAAGTCCAGGAGAACTCATGGATATAAACCAGTAGGACGAGGCATGAGGGTGTGATAGGGCTCTACTGCCAATGACAGACCACTCTATAAATAAGAGAAGTCCAGGAGAACTCATGGATATAAACCAGTAGGACGAGGCATGAGGGTGTGATAGGGCTCTACTGCCAATGACAGACCACTCTATAAATAAGAGATGTCCAGCAGAACTCATGGATATAAACCAGTAGGATGGAGGTTGAGACTGTGATAGGGCTTCAACAAATAAAGGTTATAAAACACAGCAGCTAAGAGATGGGTGGGCCAGTGTTATGCACTGCTGGGCTAAGCCGTGAGAGAGGGCCGTCTTATTCACTGCTGGGCTAAGCAGTGAGAGAGCGGACGTCTTATGCACTGCTGGGCTAAGCAGTGAGAGAGCGGACGTCATATGCACTGCTGAGCTAAGCAGTCAGAGAGCGGACGTCTTATGCACTGCTGGGCTAAGTAGTACTGCTGGGCTAAGTAGTAAAAAGCAAGCTGTGAAAGATACGCAGGCTTTGAGGCCTGCAGGAACTATGTGAGGCTGCTGCTAGCAATGAGAGACAGGCTCTGTATTGGGCCTTCAGCCTTCGAAAGGCTATGAAAGAGAACTGAGAGAAGAACAGTCTGGGGTTTATTCAAGCCATAAGGGAAACCAGAGAGGAAGTGTCCAGATTGGTGTATGAATCTGGAGAGAGGCAAAGACAAAGACAGCAGTGTGGAGTTGTTAAGCAAGCCAATGAGAGAGTGAACGTCTGGACTTGCAAAGAATACAGTCCATTGGCTTATTATAAAGTATTATTTTGTTTTTGCTCCATCCAGATTCAGCTTGGTGGAAGCTCTAATAGTAAAAGTTAGTGCTTCAAAGGAAGCCAGGCCAATTATTTTCTGGTTTTGTTTTGATTCATATATTTTGCAACAGGGGCAACTATAACATAGTGAAGTTGGAAAAAGCATTTAAAGTCTCTTGTGTAGGTGTTTGCTGCTTTAAAACCGTTAGAAGTAGGGGCATACATATATATATATATATATATATATATATATATATATATATATATATATATATATTATACACACACACACACACATATATATATATATATACATAGAGGCAGCTCAATATCTCACCTTGTTGCCACGTCCACAGAATCAACATCATTGCCATATATGAGAGGGTTGAACTCTGTAGAAGGGGTTCCCTGGGCATCATTGGGGGCTCTCAGCAGTGCAGCCTCGGACCCCTCATGGAAGCGGTCCAGGTTCAGGATGGGCTGGGTGTTCAGACTCATACTGGCCAAGGCCTGGGCAAGACAGGAATTTACTTTAAGTAATCACACGGATGCCACTAAAATCCTCTTAAAGGGACACTACAGTTCTATATTCTTTGAATAACTAAACTTGATAATGATTTGAGAACACAAAAAATAAACATTTACATTTTTATCTTTATACCCAATTATTTATTACTCCAGGGGCCCACTGATCCTGTTTGATAAACAACACAAACCCCCCAAATAGCCGTATAACATGCAGACATCGCCCCCAGGGCAGAGAAGAGCCAACAAGTTCCAGTCTATTTATCAGCATCATTCGCTAAAGTACAGCCTTATGCCTAATCTGGGTTAAATTTCTTAACTGTAATTGACTCTGCCACTTCCACAGGAAGGATGTCCCACTTCTGTTTACTGTATTGATATCCTTTTGGATCCACCCTCAGAACTGGACACAGTATCTAGTGAGGGTCAGACTTGGGGTCCATAGAGACATTAGTACCAACCTTTATTTGACTGGAGTCTATAGAGGGACATTAGTACTGACCTTTATCTGCTGCTAATTCCTCTCCCAATACATCTCGCTGGCTTTGCCTACAGATTTGTTGCATAGCTTTCCTACTTCTATATGATACAATATAATAATTCCAGGTCTCTTTCCTCTTAAGGTGACACCGTTAACTACATCAGAGCCCCAAGGACTTTGTAGTGGACAGACCGGCGGTACCACGCGCATACAGATATGGGCCACGGCAAAACACACAAAGGAGCCACGGAGCATATTTGTGAGTTGGTAGAAATGAAAAGGAAGAGCAGGCACCTTGTTATCAGAGGCGAGAAGGCGCTGCTGCGTGATCACGGACATGCTGTGCAGACACTGAGAGGACGTCACATGACAACACCAGCGGCCAATCAGAGACAAGACGGACACACGAGCACAAAGAGACAGATGGAGGAGAAAAATTACCAATCACAATCCACAGATGAGACATGGAAGCAGAAAACTGGAGTGGCGTGTAATTTTAATGAGAGAGAAAGAGGAAAAAAAAAGAGCAAGAGCGGGAGTGAGAGAGGGAAGGAGCGCAGAGAGTGAGAAATGTAGACAGAAATGATAGTGAGAAAGAGAGAGACAGAGCAAGTGCATGCAAGGTACAGACCGACACAAACACATGTGTTAGTTAAAATGATTCTTTAGGCATTTTTGGATCTATATAAATACTCAAGACGGATTTTATCAACCGAAATGTAATTCTGATATGCAAATGTACACTTCACTCACTTCTAATAAGCGCACCTTCTGGAACCTCCCCCTTTCTTCCTGTTCTCTCATGAGAGGTGCCATCATGCACAGTTGTCATAAAAGCCATACCCAGAGGGGAGGAACTTAACACTATCAATTTCTCTTGCTACTAGCAAGCAGACAGTGACATGCTGTGTGTCTGAGAAGCATGAGACAGAGTGTGAAGGATCTTCCTGTGGGCGTGGCCTTAGGGCACAGCTGTGCAAGATGCCAGCTATCAGGAGATTGAACAAGAAAAAAAAGGAGAGAATCTGTCACCCTGGGGGCATCTTAGAAGTAAGGGAAGTGGAAATTATCTCACACAATTACACTGAGGAGGATTGTATTAATAAAGCAACCAAGAAAATCCCTTTAAATAAAACAAAATTATATTGTCTGAAGAGTGGAAGTTTTCTGAATGTTTCTAGGTATGCAATATCTATTTACTTTTATATACTTTATACCATTAAGAAGTGCTTATACGTCCCTGTATGGGTCTGCCCACTGCATTGTATGCAAGCACAGACCAGTGCCAATCTCTGTAACCTGCTGCGGAGACGGGGACCCTCATAAGCAAGGACACTACACTGCACACCCTGCCTCACAAAGTCTGTGTCTGCATATGCTACGGTGGGCACACCCATACAGGAACTATTTATTTGATTTATGCAATAAAAACAGATCTTGTAAGCACATCTTAATAAAATAAAGTACATACAAGCAAATAGATACACAGGTATATTATATACCTAGTGATATCCAGGAAACTTCCATGTCCATTTAAGCATGATCAGAGGAAACAATAAGAGACCAAATATTACCAATTTTAGAATAGAAGAGAGAGAAAAAAAAAAAGAGAAGACGACGACACCTTGGAAAATAAGGAATTGGTGCTGCAGCTTCTGGTACCGAAAAGGAGCTGCGTTTCAGGCGGATTAAAGGACTCACAATTAAATATGCTCTTTTGATAAATTAAGTTGAATAAATGGCAACATTTTTAGAAAGTGAAAAACGACCTCATACACAATGGCACTCATGACATGCCGTTGTGTATTACTGGGGGCAGCCATTTCATCGAGTGCTAACCTGACTTGTCGCCTGGGAAATAGGTTTCCACATACGAGTTAATAAATAAAGTTCTGTATTTGTTTCATTTTCTAAAAATAATGATCCTGTTATTTCTTGTAGCTCTTCAGCAGAGTATACTGAAAATAAGAAACTTCATCAGTTTCATCAATATTTTTGTTGTATATTAATACATTATGACAATAAAGGGATAACGCAACGTACTCATTCGGATATTCTCCAGTATGGGTGCAGCCATGCGATATAGGATAGGGCACACGTGGGACTGTGTTCTTTCTTTGTTTATTGCAATGCATTGTGTGCTCATTTGCATTCCCCCACCCAGTTGACCAGAGTGCAGTATAATAACTGTATTTCTGGGCAGGGAATATGTTTTTTTTAAATATTTTTAGACATCAAAATGTGAAAACAAAATGTACTATTTATATACTGTTCTCTGCACTGTGGAGGCTTCTCACCATAAGATACAGGATGTGGTGGTGGTTTTTATTTTTTGATAAGAAGATATATTGTATAGCGAAATATTGATTACACTGATATTTGTTTTTGACTTTTTTTACATGGAAAGAAAACAAAATTCTGAATAACGGGTTAGAGAAGAGGAAGAGCCTGAGGAAATGAAGAAGGAGAAAGTTTGCTGGAAGTTGTGATGTACTTTAAGATGCTGGCAGAGAGTGTATTAAATAAAGTAGCTGTGTCTCCATTGGATTCCAAGACAAAGCACTCACCTGTTTAAGGTGCTTCTTTAGCTCGGAGGCCTCTGGTTCGGGTAGCACAGGAAGAAGCTCAGCATTAGTGGGAACGATAACCTGCAAGGACAGAATAGAAGAGGGTCCCAAACGGTTTACCTTGAAGTAAGTGGCACAGCAGACCGAGGACAACACTACTTACCTTATTGGTGTCCAAATCCACGAGCCACACGTCATCTGGCATCCTGAAGTCTGACTTGTACAGGAAGAAGCTTGCAGGGACACCGATGATATATGGGGTGGGGGCAAGAAGTAGCTGTTTAATAAGGAGGGGAAACTCAAATCATCAGATATGTAGTAGAGAAAGATTAAAATGACAGAGAAAATGGATCCGCTGCGTCTTCATCTCTCTCTCTATATCTAAAATCTGCATGTACCAGAATCAACAGGCAAAACCTGAAAGCATACAGAGTGATACGTCTGTGTTCACTGTAGACATGCCATGTAACACGCAGGTATCATGCTCGGATACCTGCTCATATAATACACACAAATATCACGTTCTCTTACCTGCTCAGCAGAGGCCATGCATGTGGGTAACAAGGGGATCACGGGGAACATGTACTCCAGTGGGTATATCATAGACACGAACGCCATGACGGACATTGAGAGGGCATTGTAATCCCGGGACTGCAGAACAACCTGCAATAAAGAGCATGGAAATACAAGTGAAGTAGACACACACATAGATTTGTCCACACACGTAACCCGAAAGGCCCGTCTAGTCTACCCATTCTATCTACCCAAAAAGCTTGGATCAACTGACCCTTAGGATAGACTTAACCCAGTCATACATATATATATATATATATATATATATATATATATATATATATATATATATAACACCTTTACTCTTTGTGTACCTTACATACAGTCAGGTCCATAAATATTGGGACATCGACACAATTCTAACCTTTTTGGCTCTATACACTACCACAATGGATTTGAAATGAAACAAACAAGATGTGCTTTAACTGCAGACTTTCAGCTTTAATTTGAGGGTATTTACATCCAAATCAGGTGAACGGTGTAGGAATTACAACCGTTTGTATATGTGCCTCCCACTTTTTAAGGGACCAAAAGTAATGGGACAATTGGCTGCTCAGCTGTTCCATGGCCAGGTGTGTGTTATTCCCTCATTATCCCATTTACAAAGAGCAGATACAAGCTCCAGTGTTCATTTCAAGTGTGCTATTTGCATTTGTTGCTGTTAACTCTCAATATGAGATCCAAAGAGCTGTCACTATCAGTGAAGCAAGCCATCATTAGGCTGAAAAAACAAAACAAACCCATCAGAGAGATAGCAAAAACATTAGGTGTGGCCAAATCAACTGTTTGGAACATCCTTAAAAAGAAAGAACGCACCGGTGAGCTCAGCAACACCGGAAGACCACGGAAAACAACTGTGGTGGATGACCGAAGAATTATTTCCCTGGTGAAGAAAACACCCTTCACAACAGTTGGCCAGATCAAGAACACTCCCTAGGAGGAAGGTGTATGTGTGTCAAAGTCAACAATCAAGAGAAGACTTCACCAGAGTGAATACAGAGGGTTCACCACAAGATGTAAACCATTGGTGAGCCTCAAAAATAGGAAGGCCAGATTAGAGTTTGCCAAACACCTAAAAAAGCCTTCACAGTTCTGGAACAACATCCTATGGACAGATGAGACAAAGATCCACTTGTACCAGAGTGATGGGAAGAGAAGAGTATGGAGACGGAAAGGAACTGCTCATGATTCAAAGCATACCACCTCATCAGTGAAGCATGGTGGTGGTAGTGTCATGGCGTGGGCATGTATGGCTGCCAATGGAACTGGTTCTCTTGTATTTATTGATGATGTGACTGCTGACAAAAGCAGCAGGATGAATTCTGAATTGTTTCGGGCAATATTATCTGCTCATATTCAGCCAAATGCTTCAGAACTCATTGGACGGCGCTTCACAGTGCAGATGGACATTGACCCGAAGCTTACTGCAAAAGCAACCAAAGAGTTTTTTAAGGGAAAGAAGTGGAATATTGTGTAATGGCCAAGTCAATCACCTGATCTGAATACGATTGAGCATGCATTTCACTTTCTGAAGACAAAACTGAAGGGAAAATGCCCCAAGAACAAGCAGGAACTGAAGACAGTTGCAATAGAGGTCTGGCAGAGCATCACCAGGGATGACACCCAGCGTCTGGTGATGTCTATGCGTTCTAGACTTCAGGCTGTAATTGACTGCAAAGGATTTGCAACCAAGTATTAAAAAGTGAAAGTTTGTTTTAGGACTGTTAATCTGTCCCATTACTTTTGGTCCCTTAAAAAGTGGGAGGCACATATACAAACTGTTGTTATTCCTACATCGTTCACCTGATTTGGATGTAAATACCCTAAAATTAAAGCTGAAAGTCTGCAGTTAAAGAACATCTTGTCCGTTTCATTTCAAATCCATTGTGGTGGTGTATAGAGCCAAAAAGATTAGAATTATGTCGATGTCCCAATATTTATGGACCTGACTGTAAGTACTGACATTTATCAGACTGGGGGTCTAGAGAGGGACATTAGTACCTTTATCTGCTAGGAATTCCTCTTCCAATGGTCCGATTATTTTCCTGTGTATTTGTTGCATGGTTTCCCTACTTTTAAATCATCCAATATAATAACTTTTTTTCCTCTTCTGTTGCTCATCAAATTACCATTAAGTAAATATTTTCTACATTTGCCCTATATTATATATTCCACATACTAGATATAACCAGTGAGCTACCTATATATATATACCGCAAATATACCGCCAGAGCTCATTACTTAGACAGACATAGGCAGCACTATGCACTCTGGTACAAACAAATTCACTCAAACACTCACAGCCTCTTCTGACCATAGCAATTGTCTGGGCTTCGGGGCAAGCCCTTTTTGTATTCTTTGCTAAGAATGGTCTGGTGCTGCTTGTTCCTTACCTTGTGCTCAAGCATGATGCAGGAAAGAACCTGCAGACAGGCCTCCACTCCCAGGAGCTCCAGGGGCAGGTGCAAGGGGAAGTCTACCAGGGAGAACCTTGAGGGATCAGGAAGGGCAAAGGTCAGAGGTGGTTGTAGCTCCAAGGGCAGAACCTCTACATCCACCCTCTTCTGTCCTGGGATCGGAGTGGGAGAGCGCAGGAGGCGGTAGATCCAGGCTTCGATCTCTCGGAGGTCATGCAAAAGGACGCTGGACTTCTCCTCCAGCTGGAGGGAGCCTGTGAAGATTCTCCATATAGTATCTCTGGGGGAGACATAGGCTGGTATTAATAATAATAATAATAATAATAAAAAATGGTAAAAGTTGATGAGGTACCACAACTGGTAGTTTAAAAATATAGGTCAAGGATAAGTCATTCCTGGGTATCCTCAATTTGCAGAAAATAATGGACCACATGCCTCGGGGTTATCAGTAATTAATGCCAATGATCACACATTAACAAAAGCTTAGAATCTATTTATGCTGGTGGATCACTTCAATGTCTGTTTGCCATTAAATTAGTAAAGTACTTACAACCTATAGTACCTCCTGTGTGTCACTGTAACAGTACCATTTTCATGAAGGTGATCAGTTAAATGACCCTTGTACATTACTGGAAAAAAAAAATCAGTTTTATCAAGTAACAAACTGACATTAGCAGGTGCTTGAGAAATGTGTGTGAAACTTAGACGTGAGCCAGGATATATAATATATATATATATATATATATATATATGCACTCTAGGAAGGCAATGCAATATCAGGTGTAACCAAAGTGAACAAAATATCACATATAACATGAGAAATATTTTATAGGAGCCAGGCAGTCTGGTTCTGGGAGCCTGGAGGGGGCCCCTTATACAAACAAATTATACGTAATATACTATATTTTTATGAGCCTGGCTCACTGGAAATTTCCTTCCCTGCTTTGTACTGTGGTGATGATATATAATACATTTCCTAATCCCTTTTGTCTAACAAAATATGGTATTTGTAAAAGAGAATAATTATTATTTGGTTGTTTAGAAGGTATTTGGTTCCCTGCCATCTAATCAAAGCCTTCACCACATTAATGGAATTGTATTAGACTCTGTCATTATGAATATTCGTGTGCAACTTGTATGACTTGTCCCTTAATTAGGTGAATACGGACTGGAAAACAGCGGACTAAGCAACAGTCACAATAATGGCAGTAATTGCATTATTACATTTATTATCATCTTTTATTTGCACATATTATCCTCTTGTTCATCACTCCGTTGCCCTCTTGTTGCATCCTATGGCTCTGTACTCAATATAACGGATATTAGCAAGGGAAATAAATGCTGAACAAACATTGATCCGTATTGGAATGTATAAAGTACCCACATATAGAGTTAATCTGGGGGAGCAGTGACTGCATTAAACACACATACGGATACAGAGAGTTCTGCTTTCTTGTTAAAGGGACATGGCAGGTTCCTGGGTGTCACTATGTATATCATATCCCTGGGTATCTATTTACTGTTATGTACTTTATCTTATTAGGAAATGTTTATACGATCTGTATTTACTGCCTAAAATCAAACAAATAGTCCCTGTATGGGTCTGCCCTCTGCAGTTTATGCAGAAACGACTTTGTAGGGATGAATGTGCAGTGAGGTGTCCTAGCCCAAGTACTAGAGTCTGTTTCTGAATACGCTGCAGAGGGCAGACCTATACAGGTACTATTTGTATGATAATAATAATATAAAGTACATAGGTACACAGGGATATTATATACCCAGTAACACCCAGGAACCTTCACTGCCCCTTTAGGACCAACAACAACAGATGGGCATTGCCAGTTCTCATGTTCCTCTGTAGTAATTACTACTATTCACAATCATCACCTAATCAATATGGAAACTAAATCTGCAATCACTTTACCCCGACACATCACGTGGAGTTCGTTAGTAGCCAATCAATATATAAATGGCTTTAATGATTGGAATCAGTCCCCAAACAGTAATTATATACAGAGCCTGCTGACTCGCACTGTAATCTATTAAAGGCGAGCTCTAGTCCTATGTTTTACCTATTAAGTGGAAAATTGCATTTCAAAGAATTGCTTTTTGGTGGAAATTTACATTTCCAGAATGAACTTGCCAAAATTACTGTGAGGTCATTGATGAGCAGATTTTAGGCTTTTACGACCATGCCGGACACAGCTGCTGATATGGTTTGTTTTTTTACCTTCATCACAATCAAGTGCACTTTTTCTTGAATACACTGGTCCTCTGGTGACATACTGAGCAGTAATCTATGTTTAGTGTCCATATGCTGCTCTGCGTCACGCCCTGGGGCTGCAGTCTCTCAGGACTCACAGGCTCCGGCTGTTACTCTAAATACAATGAATCTGTCTCTGGATGTTCCTCTTACACACAATTGATGAGGCTCGGTGTGTGTTCTGCAGCCGCCCACGTGCTCAGGCTTTTATTATGATGGGGAGATGAGAAAACAGACTGTGGTTTAAAATGACACGGAGATGCCATATATTAAAGAGACATGGAAGGTTCCTGGTTGTTACTAGGTATACTATATTCCTGTGTACCTATATACTTTATTAAGATGTGCTTATAAACTCTACCTAAAAATCATATAAATAGTCTCTGTGTGGGTCTGCCCTCTGCAGCGTATGCAGACACAGACTTTGTAGGGCTGGATGTGCAATGTAGTGTCCTAGCCTATCAGGGACCACGTCTCAGCAGCATGTTGCTGAAAGAGAACCCTGATTGGTTAGTATAATACACAGTACAGTAAGTACAGCAGATTCTTTGTCTGTATATGTTTCAGTGGACAGACCAATGCAGGGACTATTTGTTTGATTTGTCAATGATTGGTTACTTTGAGACAGTGCACACCTTGTACTTATAGATATTCTCTTTTTGTACACAATACAGTAACGACAGTAATGGGGTCCCTTACCGCTGTATCCCTTTGGTGATCCCAGCCTTCTTACTGAGGAGCCGATCACTGCAGCAGTCCACGAGCCTCTTCAAGGTGTACAAACATTCCCGAAAGGTGGAGAAGAAGGGATAGTGACTGATGACGCACAGGGAGGTCAGGGAGCTGTTGCGGGATCTCTGGGTCCCTTTGGAGAGACGTTTCCCACGAGGAGACTGATTGATATCAGGTGTGGAGTCTGCACTTGGCGCCTGTAGAGAGTTCCCTCCATCGGAGCCCTCGGATCCATTCTCAGAGGTGGGTTTGGGCAGTTTCCGGCTCTTGTCCTTCGGGATGCGTTTCTGGAACGATCGGTAGAAGTTGACGCAGATCCCGTAACGAATGAGGCCGCTGTCCTTGTCGGTGAGTGTGAAGACGAAGGACGTGTCATCTCGCAAGCTCATACGCTTCTGGCGCACGCTCAGGCAGCCCTCCGGCTGGCAGAAAAACACCACATCGGGGGGCAGGGGGAACTCGGGGTGATCCTCAAGCGGGTAACGGCGGAGAAGTTCTGGGGTCTGAGCAACACTGTCACTGCTTGGTTGCCTGGATTGAGAAAGAGAAATTGAGCTGTGAGCGTCCAAGAAATCCAGACAATACAAAGAAATAAACACTGAACTTAACTGTGCTTAGAGAGGAAATTATATATATATATATATATATATATATATATATATATATATATATATTATACACACACACATATATATACACACACACACATACACACATTATATATATATATATATATATATATATATATATTCACATATACACACACATATATATATATATATATATATATATATATATATATATATATATATATATATATATACACACACACATATATACATATACACACACACATACACATATACACACATACACACACACACACACACTAGCGACTTGCCCTTCAAAAGATGACGGTCAATAAAATTTGAAGCCATGGTAATGCTGTTCGACAGACAATGTTACACTTTTTATACTCTAAGGACCTCCCCTTGCGTGTCGTTTGGCTCCTCTCTATATTTTCTTTGAATACTAATTAATGAATTAATTGAATACTAAATTAATATAGTTTACATTTTTCTAATTAAGATATGTAACAATCAATACCCTGAAGAGGTAACAATCTCTTTTTATATATACAGTGGATAAAAAAAAGTCTACACACCCCTGTTAAAATGTCAGGTTTCTGTGCTGTAAAAAAATGAGACAAAGATAAATCATTTCAGAACTTTTTCCACCTTTAATGTGACCTATAAACTGTACAACTCAATTGAAAAACAAACTGAAATCTTTTAGGTAGAGGGAAGAAAAAAATATAAAAATAAAATAATATGGTTGCATAAGTATGCACACCCCTAAACTAATACTTTGTTGAAGCCCCTTGTGATTTTATTACAGCACTCAGTCTTTTTGGGTATGAGTCTATCAGCATGGCACATTGTGACTTGGCAAGATTTGCCCACTCTTCTTTGCAAAAACACTCCAAATCTGTCAGATTGCGAGGGCATCTCCTGTGCACAGCCCTCTTCAGATCGCCCCACAGATTTTCAATCGGATTCAGGTCTGGGCTCTGGCTGGGCCATTCCAAAACTTTAATCTTCTGGTGAAGCCATTCCTTTGTTGATTTGGATGTATGCTTTGGGTCATGTCATGCTGAAAGATGAAGTTCCTCTTCATGTTCAGCTTTCTAGCAGAAGCCTGAAGGTTTTGTGCCAATATTGACTGGTATTTGGGACTGTTCATTATTCCCTCTATCTTAACTAAGGCCCCAGTTCCAGCTGAAGAAAAACAGCCCCAAAGCATGATGCTGCCACCACCATGCTTCACTGTGGGTATGGTGTTCCTTTGCTGATGTACAGTGTTGTTTTTGCGCCAAACATATCTTTTGGAATTATGGCTAAAAAGTTCAACCTTCAGACCATAACACCTTTTCCCACATGCTTTTGGGAGACTTCAAATGTGTTTTTGTAAAATGTAGCCTGGCTTGGATGTTTTTCTTCATAAGAAAAGGCTTTCGTCTTGCCACTCTACCCCATAGCCCAGACATATGAAGAATACAGGAGATTGTTGTCACATGTACCACACAGCTAGTACTTGCCAGATATTCCTGCAGCTCCTTTAATGTTGCTGTAGGCCTCTTGGTAGCCTCCCAGACAAGTTTTATTCTCGTCTTTTCATCAATTTTGGAGGGAGCTCCAGTTCTTGGTAATGTCACTGTTGTGCCATATTTTCTCCACTTGATGATGACTTCACTGTGTTCCATGGTATATCTAATGCCTTGGAAATTCTTTTGTACCCTTCTCCTGACTGATACCTTTTAACAATGAGATCCATCTGATGCTTTGGAAGCTCTCTGTGGACCATGGCTTTTGCTGTGGGATGCGACTAAGAAAATTTCAGGAAAGACCAACTAGAGCAGCTGAATTTTATTTGGGGTTAATCAGAGGCACTTTAAATGATGGCAGGTGTATGCTGACTCCTATTTAACACGATTTGGAATGTGATTGCTTAATTCTGAACACAGCTACATCCCCAGTTATACGAGGGTGTGCAGACTTATGCAACCACATTATTTTTATTTTTTTTATTTTTCTTCCCTCCACCTAAAAGATTTCAGTTTGTTTTTCAATTGAGTTGTACAGTTTATAGGTCACATTAAAGGTTTAAAAAGTTCTGAAAGGATTTATCTTTGTCTCATTTTTTTACAGCACAGAAACCTGACATTTTAACAGGGGTGTGTAGAATTTTTATATCCACTGTATGTATGTATGTATGTATGTATGTATGTATGTATGTATGTATGTATATATATATATATATATATATATATATATATATATATATATATATATATATATATACACACACACACACACACATATGCATACACATATAGAGTATTGCTTCAGATTTGATAAAAGCTTGTCAATATAAACAACACATTTATACAAATTATACTGCAATACTCATTGGGCGCACATAGGACAGTCGGTCCTCAACTTCCTCGTAACTCACCCCGCATCCTGTCTTTTAGGAAGTTGCGTAGTGTAGTTAGTGACTACAAGAGCAGCTTGTGCCTGCAAGAACGTGTAGCCTGTGCCTCTAAGGACCAGATTGTAGCCTGTGTCTCTAAGAACCAAAGTTCCAAGCAATAACCTCTCTCCTCCTCCTCCTCTACGTCATCACCATCAGATTGCGCCATCAAGTCCTCTCAGTACAGTTAAAGTGAAGTTAAATTCTCTGTTATTTGATGTAATTACTGTTTTTTTAATTTATTTATGTCTGTTTAGTATCAAGAAACAAGACCATCAGTTCAAACTAAAATGTGAAAAATCTGGGGTCCGGAACGGATTATTTCAGTTTACATTCACCTCTATGGGAAATGCTTGTTTGGAACGGATTCAAGTTGAGAACCAGCGTACCACTATAAATGTATTTACAGTCAGGTCCATAAATATTGGGACATCGACACAATTCTAACCTTTTTGGCTCTATACACCACCACAATGGATTTGAAATGAAACGGACAAGATGTGCTTTAACTGCAGACTTTCAGCTTTAATTTGAGGGTATTTACATCCAAATCAGGTGAAAGGTGTAGGAATTACAACAGTTTGTATATTTGCCTCCCACTTTTTAAGGGACCAAAAGTAATGGGACAATTGGCTGCTCAGCTATTCCATGGCCAGGTGTGTGTTATTCCCTCATTATCCCATTTACAAGGAGCAGATACAAGCTCCAGTGTTCATTTCAAGTGTGCTATTTGCATTTGTTACTGTTAACCCTCAATATGAGATCCAAAGAGCTGTCACTATCAGTGAAGCAAGCCATCATTAGGCTGAAAAAACAAAACAAACCCATCAGAGAGATAGCAAAAACATTAGGTGTGGCCAAATCAACTGTTTGGAACATACTTAAAAAGAAAGAACGCACCGGTGAGCTCAGCAACACCAAAAGACCCGGAAGACCACGGAAAACAACTGTGGTGGATGACCGAAGAATTATTTCCCTGGTGAAGAAAACACCCTTCACAACAGTTGGCCAGATCAAGAACACTCTCCAGGAGGTAGGTGTATGTGTGTCAAAGTCAACAATCAAGAGAAGACTTCACCAGAGTGAATACAGAGGGTTCACCACAAGATGTAAACCATTGGTGAGCCTCAAAAACAGGAAGGCCAGATTAGAGTTTGCCAAACAACATCTAAAAAAGCCTTCACAGTTCTGGAACAACATCCTATGGACAGATGAGACCAAGATCAACTTGTACCAGAGTGATGGGAAGAGAAGAGTATGGAGACGGAAAGGAACTGCTCATGATCCAAACCATACCACCTCATCAGTGAAGCATGGTGGTGGTAGTGTCATGGCGTGGGCATGTATGGCTGCCAATGGAACTGGTTCTCTTGTATTTATTGATGACAAAAGCAGCAGGATGAATTCTGAAGTGTTTCGGGCAATATTATCTGCTCATATTCATCCAAATGCTTCAGAACTCATTGGACGGCGCTTCACAGTGCAGATGGACAATGACCCGAAGCATACTGCAAAAGCAACCAAAGAGTTTTTTAAGGGAAAGAAGTGGAATGTTATGCAATGGCCAAGTCAATCACCTGATCTGAATCCGATTGAGCATGCATTTCACTTGCTGAAGACAAAACTGAAGGGAAAATGCCCCAAGAACAAGCAGGAACTGAAGACAGTTGCAATAGAGGTCTGGCAGAGCATCACCAGGGATGAAACCCAGCGTCTGGTGATGTCTATGCTTTCCAGACTTCAGGCTGTAATTGACTGCAAAGGATTTGCAACCAAGTATTAAAAGGTGAAAGTTTGTTTTATGACTGTTAATCTATCCCATTACTTTTGGTCCCTTAAAAAGTGGGAGGCACATATACAAAGTGTTGTAATTCCTACACCGTTCACCTGATTTGGATGTAAATACCCTCAAATTAAAGCTGAAAGTCTGCAGTTAAAGCACATCTTGTCCGTTTCATTTCAAATCCATTGTGGTGGTGTACAGAGCCAAAAAGATTAGAATTATGCCGATGTCCCAATATTTATGGACCTGACTGTATGTAGTTATCAATGTTATAATATGACACTCATATAAAACTGTGTAATTTGTCGATTATTATGAGATTATTAAGTTAATAATAAAACAAGCTGTTATTAACCCATGTTATTATCAGACATTAATACAAAGGACCACTTCTGGATCGCTACCTTGTCGTGGTGAAGGGGTTTGTGCATCTCAAAGAAGCTGTGAGCTATACCATCTAGGGTCACCCAACATGGGCATGTCATAGCAGAGAGGACAGACAAATGGTCCACTGGAGAAGGAGCTGGCAACCCACTCCAGTATCTTTGCCAAGAAAACTTTTTGGATAAGCGCCACCAGAAACATAATGATTATGCCTGGTGTACTGTGGTCTATAGAGTCACGGAGAGTCAGACATGACTGAACGATATAACAACAACAACAACCAAAATTCAAAGGAAAAGCATCAAGTAGATATAATTCCCTGACCATGCCCCTTAACCGAATATTGGCTTATGAAGCTTATATATCTCCTGCTACGCATCCAAACTTGGACTTAAACTGAAATAACCTAAAGGGATATGGAAGGTTCCCGGGTGTTACTAGGTATATAACATCCCTGCATATGCTGCAATGGGCGGACCCATACAGAGACTATTTGTATGATTTTAGGCAGTAAAAACAGAGTTTATAATAAAATAAAGTAAATACAGGGAGTGCAGAATTATTAGGCAAGTTGTATTTTTGAGGATTAATTTTATTTTTGAACAACCATGTTCTCAATGAACCCATAAAACTCATTAATATCAAAGCTGAATATTTTTGGAAGTAGTTTTTAGTTTGTTTTTAGTTTTAGCTATTTTAGGGGGATATCTGTGTGTGCAGGTGACTATTACTGTGCATAATTATTAGGCAACTTAACAAAAAACAAATATATACCCATTTCAATTATTTATTTTTACCAGTGAAACCAATATAACATCTCAACATTCACAAATATACATTTCTGACATTCAAAAACAAAACAAAATCAGTGACCAATATAGCCACCTTTCTTTGCAAGGACACTCAAAATCCTGCCATCCATGGATTCTGTCAGTGTTTTGATCTGTTCACCATCAACATTGCGTGCAGCAGCAACCACAGCCTCCCAGACACTGTTCAGAGAAGTGTACTGTTTTCCCTCCTTGTAAATCTCACATTTGATGATGGACCACAGGTTCTCAATGGGGTTCAGATCAGGTGAACAAGGAGGCCATGTCATTAGATTTTCTTCTTTTATACCCTTTCTTGCCAGCCACGCTGTGGAGTACTTGGACGCGTGTGATGGAGCATTGTCCTGCATGAAAATCATGTTTTTCTTGCAGACTTCTTCCTGTACCACTGCTTGAAGAAGGTGTCTTCCAGGAACTGGCAGTAGGACTGGGAGTTGAGCTTGACTCCATCCTCAACCCGAAAAGGCCCCACAAGCTCATCTTTGATGATACCAGCCCAAACCAGTACTCCACCTCCACTTTGCTGGCGTCTGAGTCGGACTGGAGCTCTCTGCCCTTTACCAATCCAGCCACGGGCCCATCCATCTGGCCCATCAAGACTCACTCTCATTTCATCAGTCCATAAAACCTTAGAAAAATCAGTCTTGAGATATTTCTTGGCCCAGTCTTGACGTTTCAGCTTGTGTGTCTTGTTCAGTGGTGGTCGTCTTTCAGCCTTTCTTACCTTGGCCATGTCTCTGAGTATTGCACACCTTGTGCTTTTGGGCACTCCAGTGATGTTGCAGCTCTGAAATATGGCCAAACTGGTGGCAAGTGGCATCGTGGCAGCTGCACACTTGACTTTTCTCAGTTCATGGGCAGTTATTTTGCGCCTTGGGTTTTCCACACGCTTCTTGCGACCCTGTTGACTATTTTGAATGAAACGCTTGATTGTTCGATGATCACGCTTCAGAAGCTTTGCAATTTTAAGAGTGCTGCATCCCTCTGCAAGATATCTCACTATTTTTGACTTTTCTGAGCCTGTCAAGTCCTTCTTTTGACCCATTTTGTCAAAGGAAAGGAAGTTGCCTAATAATTATGCACACCTGATATAGGGTGTTGATGTCATTAGACCACACCCCTTCTCATTATAGAGATGCACATCACCTAATATGCTTAATTGGTAGTAGGCTTTCGAGCCTATACAGCTTGGAGTAAGACAACATGCATAAAGAGGATGATGTGGTCAAAATACTCATTTGCCTAATAATTTTGTACTCCCTGTAGATACACAGGGATATTCTATACCTACTAACACCGTGGAGGAGTCGCTGGTGGTCCAGTGGTTAGGATTCTGTGCTTTCACCGAAGTTACCTGGGTTCAATTCTAGTCAGGGAACCGAGGTCACACCACCCTAAAGTCATGCAAGGATGGGCCTGGTCAGTACTTGGATGGGAGACCACCTAGGAATACCAGAAGCTGTATGCGGTCTCCTACTGGAGATAGAACTGGCAACCCACTCCAGTATCCCTGCCATGAATACCAAGTGAATCAAAATGGTGTGTTGAGTTCCATGAGGTCACGGAGAGTCAGACATAACTGAATGACGTAAACATAACACCCAGGCACCTTCCATATCGCTTTAATAAACAGAACACATAGGAATATAATGGGCATATATTAACCCATTAACAACCGCGGTGCACGGGCCACACGTCTGCAACAGTAAACATGTTACTGTCAGCAATAAAATCCCCAAAGCAACATCCACTGACCCGGGGCATTTATGTCTGTAAATAGATTTAAGCTCCTTCTCTTGCTTTATATAATAATAATAATAATAATAATAATAATAGCTTCATGGAACGGTCCATTGTTACCAAGTGTTTGACATAAGCCAGGAGCTACAAAGGAATAAGGATAAAACCTCTGGATTCTTCAAGTTATTCTATATTTAAAAAAGCAGAACTTTCAGACAAAATTATAATTTTATTAGCAACCTGGCCATATTTTTGCAGCCTCATCTGCCGCTGTCCCTTTCATGTCAGATCTCTCAACGCAACCTTAACAAATGTTAGCAACATATAATTAAAGCACCGCAGTAGTTTAAGAAAAAAGTAACCTTGTTTGTCCAGTATATACTAAACTAGCAGCTGTGTAAGTCATATAAGAGGAGAAGAATCCATTTTGTGACTGTTACATCACATCCTGAGAGCTAGATGATATGGGGGGGGGGGGGGGGGGGGCTTTGTAATTATCAGTGGAGGAGGATGCAAATGTCAAAAACATTTGTTTGGAAACTGGGTAAGACTGAAATTGACACCACACCCTTCCCCCTCACTGACCCAGAAGCAGACACCTTGCATTATTTAATGCAATCACAGCTCTCCAGAAATATAAAACACCCCTCTCATACACACAACCTATGTATCAATGTATCATAGATCCCTCCAGGGTCCTGCAGAGGCATCAGCGGTTATTTTTTCTCTCTGATAAAAACGCTATAACTCTTTCCTTATTGATCATGCTCTTCCCTTGCGCAACGCTCTAGTCATATCCTCAGACATATATTTAATGTCTTATACATTTTCTGATCAGGTACCTTTATGAAACATTTCTTGCTTGGACTTAACTTGCAAATATATTCTTTACTAGCTACTTGCCCGTCAAAAATAACGGAAATACAATTTTAAGGCCGTGAATGCTGTACCTTCGGCGCTCATTGCGAGCCTCTCATCATTGCGAGCCCCGCTCATTGCAGGTCTTGTGAACCCACAACTTTCGTGCTCCACAATGATCACCTTCGGCTCTCACAGCGAGCCTCTTCCACCGTTTAGTTTAGGGGCCTAGCGATGAGCGCCTTCGCCGCTCATCGCGAGGCCATCAATGAGTGGCTTCGCCGCTCATTGCAGGCCTCGTTAACCTGCAACTTTTGTGCTTGGGAATACCATGTGTCTCTTTCCACCATCTTCCCTCTGTCCCTTCCCTGTGTCTTTGCCGAATCTTTGCGTGGCGCAAGCTGACTGGCATTGGTTTTAATTTCAATGTCCCGCGTGCCTGGCGTTGTTCATGTGTTACGGTTTTCGTCGGGGTGTATTTTCTAAGTCCCACGTTGTTCGTGTGTGTTACTGTCTTCGGCGTCGTGCATTTTCTAAGTCCCGCGTGCCTGGCATTGCTCAGCCTCGTTTTCACCCCGTTTCAGATTATTTACGTTTTTTCGGCCGCCATTTTTTTCCCTCGCTTAGCCGATTTTCGATTGAGGAAAACCCCCAAATAGTGCTCAAAATCGCTTGCAATCTCACTTATAGGCTTCCTGGATCTCCCCCTTTGCTGTGTGTAAGTGTGTTATCCCCCCCCCCCCCCATTATATTGCTGTTTTCGGGGTCTTGAGTTATGTGCTTGAAACAATTTTGGCCGTTAAAATAGTTAAATTAGTAAACGGCGTGCCTCGCGATCAGCGGCAAAGTGCGACGTTTTTGGGCGGCGATCGCGGCCATCGATATTAGCGCCTGCTGTACTCATGTCTAGGCTATCGGAAAGTCCTGTGGACCTCGTGAGCCCTACAATGATCGCAAAGTAACGAACACTGCCAACTATATACAGGGAGTGCAGAATTATTAGGCAAATGAGTATTTTGACCACATCATCCTCTTTATGCATGTTGTCTTACTCCAAGCTGTATAGGCTCGAAAGCCTACTACCAATTAAGCATATTAGGTGATGAGCATCTCTGTAATGAGAAGGGGTGTGGTCTAATGACATCAACACCCTATATCAGGTGTGCATAATTATTAGGCAACTTCCTTTCCTTTGGCAAAATGGGTCAAAAGAAGGACTTGACAGGCTCAGAAAAGTCAAAAATAGTGAGATATCTTGCAGAGGGATGCAGCACTCTTAAAATTGCAAAGCTTCTGAAGCGTGATCATCGAACAATCAAGCGTTTCATTCAAAATAGTCAACAGGGTCGCAAGAAGCGTGTGGAAAAACCAAGGGGGCAAAATAACTGCCCATGAACTGAGAAAAGTCAAGCGTGCAGCTGCCACGATGCCACTTGCCACCAGTTTGGCCATATTTCAGAGCTGCAACATCACTGGAGTGCCCAAAAGCACAAGGTGTGCAATACTCAGAGACATGGCCAAGGTAAGAAAGGCTGAAAGACGACCACCACTGAACAAGACACACAAGCTGAAACGTCAAGACTGGGCCAAGAAATATCTCAAGACTGATTTTTCTAAGGTTTTATGGACTGATGAAATGAGAGTGAGTCTTGATGGGCCAGATGGATGGGCCCGTGGCTGGATTGGTAAAGGGCAGAGAGCTCCAGTCCGACTCAGACGCCAGCAAGGTGGAGGTGGAGTACTGGTTTGGGCTGGTATCATCAAAGATGAGCTTGTGGGGCCTTTTCGGGTTGAGGATGGAGTCAAGCTCAGCTCCCAGTCCTACTGCCAGTTCCTGGAAGACACCTTCTTCAAGCAGTGGTACAGGAAGAAGTCTGCATCCTTCAAGAAAAACATGATTTTCATGCAGGACAATGCTCCATCACACGCGTCCAAGTACTCCACAGCGTGGCTGGCAAGAAAGGGTATAAAAGAAGAAAATCTAATGACATGGCCTCCTTGTTCACCTGATCTGAACCCCATTGAGAACCTGTGGTCCATCATCAAATGTGAGATTTACAAGGAGGGAAAAACAGTGCACCTCTCTGAACAGTGTCTGGGGGGCTGTGGTTGCTGCTGCACGCAATGTTGATGATGAACAGATCAAAACACTGACAGAATCCATGGATGGCAGGCTTTTGAGTGTCCTTGCAAAGAAAGGTGGCTATATTGGTCACTGATTTGTTTTTGTTTTGTTTTTGAATGTCAGAAATGTATATTTGTGAATGTTGAGATGTTATATTGGTTTCACTGGTAAAAATAAATAATTGAAATGGGTATATATTTGTTTTTTGTTAAGTTGCCTAATAATTATGCACAGTAATAGTCACCTGCACACACAGATATCCGCCTAAAATAGCTAAAACTAAAAACAAACTAAAAACTACTTCCAAAAATATTCAGCTTTGATATTAATGAGTTTTATGGGTTCATTGAGAACATGGTTGTTCAATAATAAAATTAATCCTCAAAAATACAACTTGCCTAATAATTCTGCACTCCCTGTATGTGATTAATAGTCTTTAACATGCCTGATAAAAAATAGGGCTCTTTAGTAAAATGTGATTGTACAAAAAATGATTCTCTTCTACATGAGCATAATTATTATTATTATTATTATTATCATCCTTTATTAATAAAGCACCAACCTATGCTAAATGCATCTGACCAGCTGTCCTTATTCTAAATGAGCAGAAATGTCGCTTGCAAAACATCCAGCCGAAGGAGAGAGCTCTCCAGGGCGCGAGAGACCGAAGGAGAGAGCGCTCCAGGGCGCGAGAGACCGAAGGAGAGAGCGCTCCAGGGCGCGAGAGACCGAAGGAGAGAGCGCTCCAGGGCGCGAGAGACCGAAGGAGAGAGCGCTCCAGGGCGCGAGAGACCGAAGGAGAGAGCGCTCCAGGGCGCGAGAGACCGAAGGAGAGAGCGCTCCAGGGCGCGAGAGACCGAAGGAGAGAGCGCTCCAGGGCGCGAGAGACCGAAGGAGAGAGCGCTCCAGGGCGCGAGAGACCGAAGGAGAGAGCTCTCCAGGGCGCGAGAGACCGAAGGAGAGAGCTCTCCAGGGCGCAAGAGACCGAAGGAGAGAGCGCTCCAGGGCGCGAGAGACCGAAGGAGAGAGCGCTCCAGGGCGCGAGAGACCGAAGGAGAGAGCGCTCCAGGGCGCGAGAGACCGAAGGAGAGAGCTCTCCAGGGCGCGAGAGACCGAAGGAGAGAGCGCTCCAGGGCGCGAGAGACCGAAGGAGAGAGCGCTCCAGGGCGCGAGAGACCGAAGGAGAGAGCGCTCCAGGGCGCGAGAGACCGAAGGAGAGAGCTCTCCAGGGCGCGAGAGACCGAAGGAGAGAGCGCTCCAGGGCGCGAGAGACCGAAGGAGAGAGCGCTCCAGGGCGCGAGAGACCGAAGGAGAGAGCTCTCCAGGGCGCGAGAGACCGAAGGAGAGAGCGCTCCAGGGCGCGAGAGACCGAAGGAGAGAGCGCTCCAGGGCGCGAGAGACCGAAGGAGAGAGCGCTCCAGGGCGCGAGAGACCGAAGGAGAGAGCGCTCCAGGGCGCGAGAGACCGAAGGAGAGAGCGCTCCAGGGCGCGAGAGACCGAAGGAGAGAGCGCTCCAGGGCGCGAGAGACCGAAGGAGAGAGCGCTCCAGGGCGCGAGAGACCGAAGGAGAGAGCGCTCCAGGGCGCGAGAGACCGAAGGAGAGAGCGCTCCAGGGCGCGAGAGACCGAAGGAGAGAGCTCTCCAGGGCGCGAGAGACCGAAGGAGAGAGCTCTCCAGGGCGCGAGAGACCGAAGGAGAGAGCGCTCCAGGGCGCGAGAGACCGAAGGTGAGAGCTCTCCAGGGCGCGAGAGACCGGAGAGAGCTCTCCAGCACGACAGACCGAAGGACAGAGATTTCCACTCAACGACAGACAGAAGGACAGAGATTTCCACTGAACGACAGACAGAAGGACAGAGATTTCCACTGAACGACAGACAGAAGGACAGAGATTTCCACTGAACGACAGACAGAAGGACAGAGATTTCCACTGAACGACAGACAGAAGGACAGAGGTTTCCACTGAACGACAGACCGAAGGACAGAGATTTCCACTCAACGACAGACCGAAGGACAGAGATTTCCACTCAACGACAGACCGAAGGACAGAGATTTCCACTCAACGACAGACCGAAGGACAGAGATTTCCACTCAACGACAGACCGAAGGACAGAGATTTCCACTCAACGACAGACCGAAGGACAGAGATTTCCACTCAACGACAGACCGAAGGACAGAGATTTCCACTGAACGACAGACCGAAGGACAGAGATTTCCACTGAACGACAGACAGGAGGACAGAGATTTCCACTGAACGACAGACAGAAGGACAGAGATTTCCACTGAACGACAGACAGAAGGACAGAGATTTCCACTGAACGACAGACAGAAGGACAGAGATTTCCACTGAACGACAGACAGGACAGAGATCTCCGCAGCACGACACAAATGACAAGACTTCTGATATGGAGTGGTGCCATTTTATTAATTACATGTGGACACTTACCTTGCGCCAACGATCACCAGATAATCCATCAAACGGGGACATGACTTCTTCCTTTGCCCCATGGTCACACCTTCTTAATGTAACATGTCACAGATCCTTCATTTATCGGCCATTGTTATCCAATCAGATGCCACCAATAGAATGAAAGCTGGAGGTAAAAGAGCAGACTTTGTACTATATATTGAGTGAGCGGAAGTGCAGCTCCTCTCGACCTCCCTGAAGGCCTCACTGCGACAGTACTGCCATCTCTAACAGATCTTTTATCTGTCTCTCTGCAAGAGTACGGCTGCCTCTCGCCACCCACCACTCTAGCTGTCTCTCAGTTACAACACAGGGTCCTCTAGCTGCCCCTCTATGCTCCAAGCCACCTATCTGCTTCTCTTCTACAACAATCACCTATCACAGCCGCTATCCAGTACATTTACTTCTTGCAGCCACTCTCTCTGCTAAAAGTTGCCTTCTGCCACCCTCTCCTTGCCTCTGCTACAACAGTCACCTCTCACTCTCTCCAAGAAAGGAGCCATCACTGCCCCCGCTCTCTCATTGCAAATATAAAACAGCCTCTTGCTGCCTCTCCCTATGAGGGCTCAGTCACCTCTGAATATGCTCAGCTCCATAATGCTTTGCTCTCGCTCTCTCTGCGAGTGCCCAGTTACCTCTCCATATACCCAGCTCCATCATTCTTAGCTGTCTCTCTGTGAGGGCCCAGTCACCTCTGAATATGCTCAGCTCCATAATGCTTTGCTCTCGCTCTCTCTGCGAGTGCCCAGTTACCTCTCCATATACCCAGCTCCATCATTCTTAGCTGTCTCTCTGTGAGGGCCCAGTCACCTCTGAATATGCTCAGCTCCATAATGCTTTGCTCTCGCTCTCTCTGCGAGTGCCCAGTTACCTCTCCATATACCCAGCTCCATCATTCTTAGCTGTCTCTCTGTGAGGGCCCAGTCACCTCTGAATATGCTCAGCACCATAATGCTTAGCCGTCTCCCTCTCTGCGAGTGCCCAGTTACCTCTCCATATAACCAGCTCCATCATTCTTAGCTGTCTCTCTGTGAGGGCCCAGTCACCTCTGAATATGCTCAGCTCCATAATGCTTAGCTGTCTCCCTCTCTGCGAGTGCCCAGTTACCTCTCCATATAACCAGCTCCATCATTCTTAGCTGTCTCTCTGTGAGGGCCCAGTCACCTCTGAATATGCTCAGCACCATAATGCTTAGCTGTCTCTCTCTCTGCGAGTGCCCAGTTACCTCTCCATATAACCAGCTCCATCATTCTTAGCTGTCTCTCTGTGAGGGCCCAGTCACATCTGAATATGCTCAGCACCATAATGCTTAGCCGTCTCCCTCTCTGCGAGTGCCCAGTTACCTCTCCATATAACCAGCTCCATCATTCTTAGCTGTCTCTCTGCGAGTGCCCAGTTACCTCTGATTATGCTCAGCTCCATAATGCTTAGCTGTCTCTCTCTCTGCGAGTGCCCAGTTACCTCTCCATATACCCAGCTCCATCATTCTTAGCTGTCTCTCTGTGAGGGCCCAGTCACCTCTGAATATGCTCAGCTCCATAATGCTTAGCTGTCTCCCTCTCTGCGAGTGCCCAGTTACCTCTCCATATACCCAGCTCCATCATTCTTAGCTGTCTCTCTGTGAGGGCCCAGTCACCTCTGAATATGCTCAGCTCCATAATGCTTAGCTGTCTCCCTCTCTGCGAGTGCCCAGTTACCTCTCCATATACCCAGCTCCATCATTCTTAGCTGTCTCTCTGTGAGGGCCCAGTCACCTCTGAATATGCTCAGCACCATAATGCTTAGCCGTCTCCCTCTCTGCGAGTGCCCAGTTACCTCTCCATATAACCAGCTCCATCATTCTTAGCTGTCTCTCTGTGAGGGCCCAGTCACCTCTGAATATGCTCAGCTCCATAATGCTTAGCTGTCTCCCTCTCTGCGAGTGCCCAGTTACCTCTCCATATAACCAGCTCCATCATTCTTAGCTGTCTCTCTGCGAGTGCCCAGTTACCTCTCCATATAACCAGCTCCATCATTCTTAGCTGTCTTTCTGTGAGGGCCCAGTCACCTCTGAATATGCTCAGCTCCATAATGCTTAGCTGTCTCCCTCTCTGCGAGTGCCCAGTTACCTCTCCATATAACCAGCTCCATCATTCTTAGCTGTCTCTCTGTGAGGGCCCAGTCACCTCTGAATATGCTCAGCTCCATAATGCTTAGCCGTCTCCCTCTCTGCGAGTGCCCAGTTACCTCTCCATATAACCAGCTCCATCATTCTTAGCTGTCTCTCTGCGAGTGCCCAGTTACCTCTCCATATAACCAGCTCCATCATTCTTAGCTGTCTCTCTGTGAGGGCCCAGTCACCTCTGAATATGCTCAGCTCCATAATGCTTAGCTGTCTCCCTCTCTGCGAGTGCCCAGTTACCTCTCCATATAACCAGCTCCATCATTCTTAGCTGTCTCTCTGTGAGAGCCCAGTCACCTCTCCATGTCCTCAGCTCTCTCACACCCCATACAGATGGCAGCCCGTGTGCAGATCCACCTTCCAGTGCTTACCCTGAGCACCCATCACTCTCTCCACACTGGGTATTGATATTTCAGCCCTCCCATATCACACACGCACTCATTGCCTCCTCCTCTCACACACCCCTCCATTTATAAACACAGAGTAATTCTGTTTGCTCACGGCTGCGTGTCCAGTCACAATGCACATGTGTGTCTTCGGCGTGACTGACACATTAAAGGGGCACAGCAAAGGTCCCAGGGAAGAGACATAAATAACATGGAAATGTGACCGGATGTCAACTGTAAGAGAATCATGCACTTATACAGGACTTCCCTCTCTATGTCTCCTTATCTAGTCCAAGTTATCCTACATATTTAATCCGTAACTTGGCTTGTCTGGCTCCTAACTAATCTTGCTGGCTCCTAATTTTCAGATAAATGTGTTACCCCCTGAGATTTATTACATTTAAAATGCCAAATATTAAAGCTAATTTCTATAACGTTTCCACTCATATTTTATAACAACCAATTATAATTCTATTCTAATATGTGCAACGACTGCAATCTCTGCTGTGTCACTTCAAGGTGAAGGATGAGGAGAGAGAGAAGAGCGTGAGAAGCTTGGACTGACCTTGTGTACCAAATAATATACAGCAACAAATCCAGAGATGGAAAAAAGCATGGAGAGGAATCTCACAGAAACGACGGGGGAGAGCAGAGGGAGTGAGGAGATGGGGGAGAGCAGAGGGAGTGAGGAGATGGGGGAGAGCAGAGGGAGTGAGGAGATGGGGGAGAGCAGAAGGAGTGAGGAGATGGGGGAGAGCAGAGGGAGTGAGGAGATGGGGGAGAGCAGAGGGAGTGAGGAGATGGGGGAGAGCAGAGGGAGTGAGGAGATGGGGGAGAGCAGAGGGAGTGAGGAGATGGGGGAGAGCAGAGGGAGTGAGGAGATGGGGGAGAGCAGAGGGAGTGAGGAGATGGGGGAGAGCAGAGGGAGTGAGGAGATGGGGGAGAGCAGAAGGAGTGAGGAGATGGGGGAGAGCAGAAGGAGTGAGGAGATGGGGGAGAGCAGAAGGAGTGAGGAGATGGGGGAGAGCAGAAGGAGTGAGGAGATGGGGGAGAGCAGAAGGAGTGAGGAGATGGGGGAGAGCAGAAGGAGTGAGGAGATGGGGGAGAGCAGAAGGAGTGAGGAGATGGGGGAGAGCAGAAGGAGTGAGGAGATGGGGGAGAGCAGAAGGAGTGAGGAGATGGGGGAGAGCAGAAGGAGTGAGGAGATGGGGGAGAGCAGAAGGAGTGAGGAGATGGGGGAGAGCAGAAGGAGTGAGGGGGGGGGCAGCAGAAGGAGTGAGGGGGGGGCAGCAGAAGGAGTGAGGGGGGGCAGCAGAAGGAGTGAGGGGGGGGGGCAGCAGAAGGAGTGAGGGGGGGGGCAGCAGAAGGAGTGAGGGGGGGGGCAGCAGAAGGAGTGAGGGGGGGGGGCAGCAGAAGGAGTGAGGGGGGGGGGCAGCAGAAGGAGTGAGGGGGGGTGCAGCAGAAGGAGTGAGGGGGGGGCAGCAGAAGGAGTGAGGGGGGGGGCAGCAGAAGGAGTGAGGGGGGGGGCAGCAGAAGGAGTGAGAGGGGGGGCAGCAGAAGGAGTGAGAGGGGGGGCAGCAGAAGGAGTGAGGGGGGGGCAGCAGAAGGAGTGAGGGGGGGTGCAGCAGAAGGAGTGAGGGGGGGTGCAGCAGAAGGAGTGAGGGGGGGTGCAGCAGAAGGAGTGAGGGGGGGGCAGCAGAAGGAGTGAGGGGGGGGGCAGCAGATGGAGTGAGAGGGGGGGCAGCAGAAGGAGTGAGGGGGGGGCACAGTGACGGTGACGGGGGGGGGGCACAGTGACGGTGACGGCACAGTGACGGTGACGGGGGGGGGGGCACAGTGACGGTGACGGGGGGGGCACAGTGACGGTGATGGGGGGGGCACAGTGACGGTGATGGGGGGGGCACAGTGACGGTGTTTGGGGGGGCACAGTGACAGGAGAAGGGGGCACAGAGGGGGAGCAGCAGAGGGAGAGGGGGAGCAGCAGAGGGAGAGGGGGAGCAGCAGAGGGAGAGGGGGAGCAGCAGAGGGAGAGGGGGAGCAGCAGAGGGAGAGGGGGAGCAGCAGAGGTAGAACTAGTGCTGGTGAGCAAGAGAACACAGAATAATAATCAGAGGGTGAAAAGTGGGGGGCAGTGAAAGGAGGAAGGGGGGGCACAGTGACAGGAGGAAGGGGGGGCACGGTGACAGGAGGGAGCACGGTGACAGGAGGGAGGGGGGGCACAGTGACAGGAGGGAGGGGGGGCACAGTGACAGGAGGGAGGGGGGGGCACAGTGACAGGAGGGAGGGGGGGGCACAGTGACAGGAGGGAGGGGGGGGCACAGTGACAGGAGGGAGGGGGGGGCACAGTGACAGGAGGGAGGGGGGGGCACAGTGACAGGAGGGAGGGGGGGGCACAGTGACAGGAGGGAGGGGGGGCACAGTGACAGGAGGGAGGGGGAGCACAGTGACAGGAGGGAGGGGGGGCACAGTGACAGGAGGGAGGGGGGGCACAGTGACAGGAGGGAGGGGGGGGTACAGTGACAGGAGGGAGGGGGGGCACAGCGACAGGAGGGAGGGGGGGCACAGTGACAGGAGGGAGGGGGGGCACAGTGACAGGAGGGAGGGGGGGCACAGTGACGGTGACGGGGGGGCAAAATGACGGTGACGGGGGGGCAAAGTGACGGTGACGGGGGGGCACAGTGACGGTGACGGGGGGGCACGGTGACGGCACAGTGACGGTGACGGGGGGGGGGGGGGCACAGTGACGGTGACGGAACAGTGACGGTGACGGGGGGGCACGGTGACGGGGGGGGGCACAGTGATGGTGAGGCACAGTGACGGTGAGGCACAGTGACGGTGACGGGGGGGGGGGGGGGGGGGCACAGTGACGGTGACGGCACGGTGACGGGGGGGGGGCACAGTGACGGCGACGGCACAGTGACGGTGACGGCACAGTGACGGTGACGGGGGGGGGGGCACAGTGACGGTGGGGGCACAGTGACGGGGGGGGCACAGTGACGGTGGGGGACAGTGACGGTGACGGGGGGGGCACAGTGACGGTGACGGGGGGGGGGCACAGTGACGGTGACGGGGGGGGGGGCACAGTGACGGTGACGGGAGGGGGCACAGTGACGGTGACGGGGGGGCACAGTGACGGTGACGGGGGGGCACAGTGACGGTGACGGGGGGGGGGGCACAGTGACGGTGACGGGGGGGGGGCACAGTGACGGTGACGGGGGGGGCACAGTGACGGGGGGGCACAGTGACGGTGACGGGGGGGGCAAAGTGACGGTGACGGGGGGGGCACAGTGACGGTGACGGGGGGGGCACAGTGACGGGGGGGGCACAGTGACGGGGGGGCACAGTGACGGGGGGGCACAGTGACGGTGACGGGGGGGGCAAAGTGACGGTGACGGGGGGGCACAGTGACGGTGACGGGGGGCACAGTGACAGGAGAAGGGGGCACAGTGAAAGGAGAAGGGGGCACAGTGACAGGAGAAGGGGGCACAGTGACAGGAAAAGGGGGCACAGTGACAGGAGAAGGGGGCACAGTGACAGGAGAAGGGGGCACAGTGACAGGAGAAGGGGGCACAGTGACAGGAGAAGGGGGCACAGTGGCAAATGGAAAGGTGATTGGAGAAGTATGGGGGGCTATTGTTGGAGAGGGAAGTGTGGAAGCCTATGACTGGATGGAAGTATAGATGGGCTTTGACTAAAGGGATGGGGTTATGAATGGGGAAAGAAGGGGGCTATGTCTGGAGATGCATGGGGTCTATGATTGGGTGGAGTGGGTGTCAAAAGACTGGATGGGGTCCTATGATTAGGGGGTAGAAGTCATGACTAATGGGGGGCTAAGATTAGAGAATGACGTGGGGTATAATAACATTGGAGGGTTGGGAGTCCTATGACTGATGGGGCCTATGACTGGAGGCTATAACCCCGGGGTGCATTGTCACTCGGTGCTGGGTCCATTACCTGTCAGTATCTCTCGGTCCAGGCGCTACTCTCTTTTTCCCAGTCCCGGTGTCTTCGTCTCTGTCGGTGCAGCAGAGAATCCTGGGCCTTGCTAACACACACGAGCACGCGCACTGAACCACCCCCACCTCCCGTGCTCGCGCATCAGCTGGGTGAAGCGCATGCGCACAACCTCCGCCTCAGCTCCCTGCGAGGCACGCACTTTTCGTGTGCGTCATGACGCAGCGGCGTAAAACCAGAGTACCCATTTCAAATAACGTTACCAATGGCTGGCTAATGTGTAGTCACATCCCTGGATGTCAGTGGTAAGGCTGTTCTCCTGGGCAGGTACGGGTTCCTCCCCCTCAGCGGACGGACAAACCAGCAGTTACAGTGACAGTGTCCTAATTATGTTATAAATGAATCTTATTTATAAGTATATATATTTTCCTACAGTCAACTGACTAAAGTTTGCCATTTTAAGATTTCAGTCAGACTTTCTGATCCACCCATACACAGATTCTAATATTTTGTTAATGAGAGATCATTGCCATTAAGTAGTGGTATGCCTGAGGCACGGGCCCATTGTCTTGTGTGCATCACAGACACAGCGAAAGACTAGGCCTACTAAGCCTCAAGCACTCAGACCATGGGCCCAATGACCTCAGGGGATTATCAGTGATTAATTACAATGATCTCTTATAAAAGAATATGATTCCCATTATGTGGATGGATCAGACTTTCTATACATTGAGCTAGCTGTTTTTCTCTAAAGTAAATATTTACTGACATATTCAGTGGCTCTGTGTGCTAATGTGCTGCTCAGTATACTAATGTCCAGTTCAGTATGCTAACATGCTGCTCCTGTATTCTAATGCGCTCAGTGTGCACCTCCTGTATGCTAATGAGTGGGTCCTGTGTGTTAATGTACGGCTCAGTGTGCTAATGTGCGGCTCCTAGTGTGCTAATGTGCGTCTCTGTATGCTAATGAGTGGGTCCTGTATGCTAATGAGTGGGTCCTGTGTGTTAATGTATGGCTCAGTGTGCTAATGTGCGGCTCTGTATGCTAATGAGTGGGTTCCTGTGTGTTAATGTGCGTCTCAGTGTGCTAATGTGCGGCTCGTAGTGTGCTAATGTGCGTCTCCTAGTGTGTTAATGTGCGGCTCCTAGTGTGTTAATGCGCGGCTCCTAGTGTGCTAATGCGCGTCTCCTAGTGTGCTAATGCGCGTCTCCTAGTGTGCTAATGCGCGTCTCCTAGTGTGCTAATGCGCGGCTCCTAGTGTGCTAATGCGCGGCTCTTAGTGTGCTAATGCGCGGCTCGTAGTGTGCTAATGCGCGGCTCGTAGTGTGCTAATGCGCGGCTCGTAGTGTGCTAATGCGCGGCTCGTAGTGTGCTAATGCGCGGCTCGTAGTGTGCTAATGCGCGGCTCGTAGTGTGCTAATGCGCGGCTCGTAGTGTGCGGCTCGTAGTGTGCTACTGTGCGGCTCGTAGTGTGCTACTGTGCGGCTCGTAGTGTGCTACTGTGCGGCTCGTAGTGTGCTACTGTGCGGCTCGTAGTGTGCTAGTGTGCGGCTCGTAGTGTGCTACTGTGCGGCTCGTAGTGTGCTAGTGTGCGGCTCGTAGTGTGCTAGTGTGCGGCTCGTAGTGTGCTAGTGTGCGGCTCGTAGTGTGCTAGTGTGCGGCTCGTAGTGTGCTAGTGTGCGGCTCGTAGTGTGCTAGTGTGCGGCTCGTAGTGTGCTAGTGTGCGGCTCGTAGTGTGCTACTGTGCGGCTCGTAGTGTGCTAGTGTGCGGCTCGTAGTGTGCTAGTGTGCGGCTCGTAGTGTGCTAGTGTGCGGCTCGTAGTGTGCTAGTGTGCGGCTCGTAGTGTGCTAGTGTGCGGCTCGTAGTGTGCTAGTGTGCGGCTCGTAGTGTGCTAGTGTGCGGCTCGTAGTGTGCTAATGTCCGTCTCCTAGTGTGCTAATGAGTGGGTCCTGTGTGTTAATGTGCGTCTCAGTGTGTTAATGTGAGTCTCAGTGTGTTAATGTCCGTCTCCTAGTGTGCTAATGTGACAGATATAGTATAAGTATTAAGTATAGTATAAGTATTAAACGTGTATGTACCCCTAGACATGGATATATCCCTTACAATGTCCCCCCATGCATGATGTTTATACTCATGTTAATGAGAATCAGGTGATAGAGTCAATGTGATGTGTGAGTGGTATGTGAGTGGCATGACCGGTGAGTTATGGGGACAAATATGAAAATGTGTTACAGATTAGTACCAGCCCCATCTATGAGCGGGGAGTCACTGTTGCCAGATGGTTGGAGGGCAAAGGTTATCTAATATGTACAGCAGAAGGTCAGACATACAGGCACCAACTATATGGCCTGTCTACAGGGTTTCTCTGCCCCAGAACTAGGGGCACAGAGAGACATGTTCTCCCTTCCTCTACCTGTGCAAGAATGAATTAGGTTGACGCCCCTAAAGGCGGCCCCGGGGGAGGAAACTAAAAGTTCCCACGGATTAGCCCCGTCCGATTAGACAGAGGTAATTAACTGATTGTAAGAGTTACTCCATGGGCCCAGGGGGATGGGGGTTTGGCTAAAGGTAGCCACTCCCTGTAATGTGTTGGGCATGGTTTTAAATAAGCTGAACTGATTCAATAAAGTGTTCTTAATTTTCATCACAACTTGAGTAAAGATGTATTATTGACCAAAGGACACGCTGGTAGTAAAGATCGTCAGGCTTACTATCCAGGCTGCCCAGCGCACACTACCCAAATGCTGGGACATATAGGTCTTTGTACCTTAACAGTTAATGTGCGGCTCCTAGTGTGCTAATGTGCGGCTCCTAGTGTGCTAATGTGCGGCTCCTAGTGTGCTAATGTGCGGCTCTGTATGCTAATGAGTGGGTCCTGTGTGTTAATGTGCGTCTCAGTGTGTTAATGTGCGTCTCAGTGTGTTAATGTCCGTCTCCTAGTGTGCTAATGTGCGGCTCTTAGTGTGCTAATGTGCGGCTCCTAGTGTGCTAATGTGCGGCTCCTAGTGTGCTAATGTGCGGCTCTGTATGCTAATGAGTGGGTCCTGTGTGTTAATGTGCGTCTCAGTGTGTTAATGTGCGTCTCAGTGTGTTAATGTCCGTCTCCTAGTGTGCTAATGTGCGGCTCTTAGTGTGCTAATGTGCGGCTCTTAGTGTGCTAATGTGCGGCTCTTAGTGTGCTAATGTGCGGCTCTTAGTGTGCTAATGTGCGGCTCCTAGTGTGCTAATGTGCGGCTCCTAGTGTGCTAATGTGCGGCTCCTAGTGTGCTAATGTGCGGCTCCTAGTGTGCTAATGTGCGGCTCCTAGTGTGCTAATGTGCGGCTCCTAGTGTGCTAATGTGCGGCTCCTAGTGTGCTAATGTGCGGCTCCTAGTGTGCTAATGAGTGGGTCCTGTGTGTTAATGTGCGTCTCGGTGTGTTAATGTGCGTCTCGGTGTGTTAATGTCAGTCTCGGTGTGTTAATGTCCGTCTCCTAGTGTGCTAATGTGCGGCTCTTAGTGTGCTAATGTGCGGCTCTTAGTGTGCTAATGTGCTGCTCCTAGTGTGCTGCTCCTAATGTGCTGCTCCTAGTGTGCTAATGTGCTGCTCCTGTGTGCTAATGTGCGGCTCCTGTGTGCTAATGTGCTCCTTGTACATTGTATTCTAATGTGTGGGCCAGTATGCTAATATGTGTTACCTGTATGCTAATGAGCGGCTCAGTATTCTAATGTTTGGAACCTGCTGTCATGCCCAGGACCTGACTGGACTGTTTTACACTATGGCTTTGGCCTGACTGGCCAGAGTTACCCTGTTTTTATTATTATGGTTATGTATTTCTTAGTGCTTATGGTTAAAATATGATCACACTGTTATACTGTATGTATGTTGGTTTATGTATTATGTTTCATGTTATAGGAATTGTTGTAAAGAAACATATTAGCTAGTCTGCAGGCTATTGCACCAGCCTATTATGTTACAATGTTGTTGTCTGGTGATAACTCACTCAGCTCACCTCAATATAATCAACAGGATGAGGTTAAAGATCTGATCCCATCAGAGGTACAGGGTTTTCCTAGTAAGCAAGGGGCAGCCTGTTATTTAGGGATGGGGATTACTGATAAGCCAGCATGTGTGCCAGAAAATTGTATACAATATGCCACTTTTTAATAAAGGTATGACAGTGGTATCTGTACTTACATAGACAAGGTGTAAATGTTATTCTGTGAAATAATCCTAATTCTATGGGATTATATGGTGTTCCTGATATTCTGGTCTGCTTAAGCAAATTCCTGGGCATGGTTCCTGAGTATGAACCATCTTCTGGTATTAGAGGTGTACAAGGACTGCACGATTCTGCTGGATCAGTTTGAACTAGGTTCTTACCAAGTCCAATTGAAGTAGCAGATCGTGACAATTGGCTGGCAGTCGTAGGACCTCTGTGGAATACAGTAAGATGGCAACATACAAGGACACAATAGAGCTGAGACCAGAGGAAATCCTTTCACATTTAAGTATGGATCAGCAGAAGACTGTCCTGGGACAGTGGAGCAGGAAAGGGGTATGCAATGGCCCTTTCCCAGCTCCTGTGGATGGGAAATGCTTATTCCCAGTGGGGACAGAACATTTTTTTGTCCTTGGAATGGACTGTCAAGAAACAGCGCTTCTAAACCAATGGATGGCGTTTCTGGGACTATGACAGAGTGGCTGGAGGCGCTGGTGGTGCAGGAAAGGGACTTAGAGGACCAGTGTGCAGCCCCTGTTGTGGAACCCTGTTTGTCATTGGGGCTGAAAGAGGCACTCTGGGAGATAGCATATGGCCTTCTGGATTGGGGGGTGAGCACTTTACAGTAGATGTGCTCAAGAGACGTTGTAACTCTCTGGGGTGGCCCAATGATCGGATGAGGTGGTTTCACTGATGCCATTGATCCCGCAGGAAGTACAACTGGTAGCAGGATATCTGGCCCTGCTAGATAAGGCATCCCTGGATGGGTTGTGGCCACCTAGTTGGGAGGGAGAATGCCAGCCAGGCATGAAACAGAACCACCTAGCAGAGACTACAGGGACCCACCTAAATTTTGCCAAGGCTCGGTCAGAAGATAAAGGTATGAACTGTTGGGATAATTCTGATCTCGGGGATTCTAAAAGCAACAAGGATGACTTCATGCATGGGGTTGACTGGGAAGAAGAAGAAGAAGTCTAATTGGTCCCTTTCTTTAGGGGACTGAGCCTTGCCCAGTTAGAGGCATGGGGATAGGGCCAAACCACAGCAGTGCCAGGCCCAGGGGAAGACCTGGGGGAAAGCTACACTGCTCCTAGGGTCAGAGAAGAACCCAAATAGCACTGGGCCCTACCAAGGGACTGTAAGCTTAGTGGGGAGGTTCCCTGGATATCCATTGTCCAGGAGCCAGCCACAGACCCTGGAGCAGAAATAGCAAGCAGTCCTGCTCTTCAGACTGTGCAGGAGGCAGCAACAGCTGGTACTCAATGACTGCCTGCCTCCACATACCAGGCAGTATCAGATGAAGAGAGACAGGAGATTTTGCCCAAGGATCCAGGAACTAAAGATCCAGAAGAAGTTGAGAGCTGTGCCCAGACAGTAGTTTCAGAAGAAGGGGTCTGGGAGACAGTGAGTACAATGCAGCCCCAAGGAGTAGAGATCCCAAACAAGGCCATCCTGAGGAGTAAGACTAGTAGATGTGGCCGGTACAATCCTTAGTGAAACAATTGTTTTATGGGATTCACCAATTCCCTAATCGAGGGGGGAAAAAAGGGGCATTGGCCCTGGCTTTTGGGGGGGGGGGGGGTGGAATAGGGATAATCCCTGGGGAGCAGTTACTGGAACTGGCTAGGCCCCTGGGACCACTTGAATTGGGTAAGCCAGAAAGCCCATTAAATTCCCCGGGACTCAAACACTGGACAGGGGAAGTATCAGACATGGGGAGGGGAAGAATGGTGACGACTTGTCGTCCCCTAGGCCCATGGACTGTTGTAAATGCCACTAGTCAGCTGTTTGTACTGGCTTGGCTAGGGAGGGTGAGGCCCCAGGATTACTTCAGATTTGTTCACCACTGGATGGGCCAGTTTTCCTGGATTTCCACAGAGGATATCCCAGGGTGTGGTGTGTCACCTGTCCTCCCTGCAGCAGCCCAAAGACACTGTTTGTGTGTCTCTATCACTGGACAGTAGGGGCCACTGGCCAGGATCATGGGCAGGGGGAAGTTGGGGTCTTCTATTTTACCAAGGATACCTAGTACCATCCCAGAATCAGCTGGTCAGGAGGTCTCCCTTGCCTGGAAGGAGAGGGTTTTGCTGGGGAAGGACCCTTCCAAGTTTTTGCTGTACCTACTAGCCTGGATGTACTGTTTTCCCCTGGACTGCCTTGAAGGGTCCTCCAGGCCAGTGGTCCTATATGTTCCCTCAGGGGCTTGGGAAGGTCACTACGCCACTTGGAAGGATAGAGAATTAACCCTGGTTAGTAGGACCCAGGGTGCCCAGGGAGCCAAGTGTGTCACTTGGATTGATTTTTACTAGGGGGTTGGAGAGGTGGAGTAATCTGCCAAGCCCCTAGTGCAACCCCAGGATTGAGCCACAGAAAGAGGGGGGGGGGGGGTAGGACTATGGATGCTTCCTGCACTCCCTAGACTTACCACTACCAGCTGGGACTGGGTTCTTGGACCCTGGAGATTGTTGGGACTGTGCCATGGCTTAGACATAAGAGAACAAGTAGCAGCCGTGTAGCTGGAAAGCTATTCGGCAGGATAGCTTCCCAGTCTCCACTAGAAAGAAGGGGGAGGAGTTGTCATGCCCAGGCCCTGACTGGACTGTTTTACACTATGGCTTGGGCCTGACTGGCCTGTTTTTATTATTATGGTTATATATTTCTTAGTGCTTATGGTTAAAATATGATTGCACTGTTCTACTGTATGTATGTTGGTGTATGTATTATGTTATAGGAATTATTGTAAAGAAACATATTAGCTAGTCTGCAGGCTATTGCACCAGCCTATTATGTTACAGTGCTGTAAAGATCTGATCTCATCAGAGGTACCGGGGATCCCAGTAAGCAGGGGGCAGCCTGTTATGTTACAATGTTGTTATCTGGGATAACTCACTCCGCCCACCTAAATGTAATCAGCTGGATAAGATTAACAATGTGATCTCATCAAAGGTACAGGGGTTCACAGTAAGCAGGGGCAGCCTTTTATGCTGCAATGTTGTTATCTGGGATAACTCACTCAGCCCACTAATCAACAGGATGAGATTAAAGATCTGATCTCATCAGAGGTACAGGGTTTTCCAAGTAAGTAAGGGGCAGCCTATTATTTAGGGATGTGGCTTACCGATTGGCCAGCCTGTGTGTCAGAAAATTGTATAAAATATGCCAATTTAATAAAGGTATGACAGTATCTGTACTTACATAGACAAGGTGTAAATGTCATTCTGTGCAATATTCCTAATTCTAGGGCATTATATGGTGCTCCTGATATTCTGGTCTGCTGAAGCAAACTCCTGGGCGTGGTTCCTGTGTTTGGTCCATCCTCTGCTATCAGAGGTCTACAAGGACCGCAGGATTCTGCTGGATAAGTTTGAACTAGGTTCTTACCAAGTCCAATTGAAGTAGCAGATCGTGACACCTGCATGCTAATGTGCGGCTCCTGTACGCTAATGTGCGGCTCCTGTATATGTCCAATATGTACCAAACTAACACTATTAGGAGCTGTGAAAGCTATGGGCATTAACACATTTTGGGATTTTTTTTTATTATTGAGCACTCTGTGCTCGTAACATAACTTCCTGAGAGCTGAATCACAAGAGTGTGTGTTTTAGCTATTAGTGGAGAGAGGGATCAGAGAGCCTGTGTTACGATAACTGGATAAGAATTAGGTTGACATTCCATCCCTTCCCCCTCACTGGCCCAGAAGCAGACTTCTTGCTTCAGGAAATGCAACCACTCACATAAAACCTCCACCAATGTATCATGGATTCCACCAAACAGAGGCATCAAAATGTATTTATTTTCTCATTAAAATCTAGCTGTGTGATTTTTTTTTTTTTCTGCTTAATTGTGTTCAACATTTTCAAAGAAAATGTTTTTTTGTTGTACATTGGTCCTTATGATAGGACGACCACCAATGATGATCTGCCTTCCACTCTATCTCACCATTTTATATTTTTTGTTTCATTGTATATTGTCACAACAGGATGGACTGCGATTTTTGAGGCAGGCCATGACTCTGGCCACACAATGGCTCCTATCAGGACTGCCTCCTGGGAATATGTAGTCCGTAGGATGGGAAACTGTACCTTGTCTGACCTACCTGCGCAGGAATTGAGCTCAGTATGTTATAACTATTTAATATGTTTTTATGTTATGTTGATTACCCTATGTATGTTATGCTGATTCTACATAATAGAAAAGAACAGCTGAATTTCTTGCATTTGCAAACAGTTGGCTATCAGAGTTGACACTCCCATTCAATCTCTTCTAAAATTTGCATTACAGTCATATTCAGTTTGACCAATCACATGCATTGTATCCATTTTGTTTTGGAATGATGCAGACATAAGTTTTGCCCTACTGTGGGAAGTCACATGTTCTCATACACTTCCTTTTCATCATTTCCTTCCTGTGCATCCAGAGTAAGGGCCTCATTCTAATGATGGATGCAAAATGTCCGCAACACTGCGATCCCTTACGGGGTGCTGTGGCCCCTTACTTTGCTATTCTAAGGAAAGGCCCGCAGCACACCTCTTCCTACGCCCGATCTCAAGACAGGCAACCGTCCGTTAGCTTTGGCGGACTCGGACCTGATTGCGGGCATTAGCCCGCAGATGAGAAGGCAAGCCTGCCAAACTAAAAAGTTAAAAGCGCTGTAATTGATAGGGGACACATTGGGGTACATGAGGATTACATGAAGAACATTGGCTGTCTGGCACATCGCCGCTAGCCAATACTGTCATTTGTGGCCGCAGTCCCCCAGGCTTTGAAAAGAGTGGCATCTATTAGTTTTGACCTATGAGAGACAACTCTGTAAAAGTATATTGTCTAGTACTACGAAGAGGCACAAAGTAATCTGCACTAGGAATATCTATTGCGCTTTCTCCCCCTCCCTTCTTTCTTATATCTAGTACTTCAAATACACCACATTTGCCGGTGTACCAGGAGAAGCGGCATCCTCCATGAGACTAATCCAAGATCCGGTAGAAATAGTGTAGAAATATACACTAACATCCACATATTATCCATATCAACATATTATCTACAGAAACTGAGAGAGAATTATCTTGGACTGACATTATCTGAGTAAACTAAGCGCTAAAGCCCAAATTGGGAATACAAAAAGCCCAATACCATATGCCTCATATGACAATGGTGCCATTATTATATGAGAATCACAAATATACAGTATGTTCTTATAGAATCCCCCAATTTGAGTGGATTAATACATAACTAAACAAATGACACTAAAATGTATAAGCACTACAGTGGCCCTTTAAGAGTTCCATTTGAAGAGTTAGCAAATTTATATAGATGTTTTTTTTCCTTTCATAATTTTTCTGATACTATAAAGTAAAAAGAAATCCTATATATAAAAATGTTTGATTTTATATACAGTAGAGTCAAAATGTCAGATAAATCACTTCACACATTAAGAACAGGGAAACTGTTTCACCTGGGTGTGGATTTGTGAATTGTCCAGTGGTGTGCAAGGTTTGATTTCAATAGACTGTCAAAACCAAACTTGGTGCCTATAAGCTTACGTATGTGACTGCAAAATGTAATAAATGTACTATGAAAACTGTAATTTGTCATCTTTATTACTCAAATCACTCCACATTCATTAAAAACTCCACTGCTCATGATTATATATATATATATATATATATATATATATATATATATATATATATATATATATATACATATATACACACACACACACCGTATATACTCGAGTATAAGCCGAGGCACCTGTTTTACCACAAAATACTGGGAAAACTTAGTGACTTGAGTATAAGCCGAGGGTGGGAAATGTGCCCCTCTCCCTCCCCTGTGTCTCTTCCCCCCCCTCTCCCTTCCCTGTGTCTCTTTCCCTCCCTTCCCTTATCACCCTCCTCAACCCCCTTCCTCATTCTTAACCTCCCTCCTCAACCCCCTTCCTCATTCTTAACCTCCCTCCTCAACCCCCTTCCTCATTCTTAACCTCCCTCCTCAAACCCCTTCCTCATTCTTAACCTCCCTCCTCAAACCCCCTACTCAACCTCCCTCCTCAACCCCCCTCCTCATTCTTAACCTCCATCCTCATCCTCAACCCCCCTCCTCAACCTTCCTACTCAACCTCCCTCCTGCTCCTCAACCTCCTTCCTCAACCTCCTTCCTCAACCCACATCCTCAACCCCCCATCCTCATCCTCAACCCCCCTCCTCATCCTCCCTCCTCAGCCCCCCTCCTCAACCTCAACCCCCCCCATCCTCATCCTCAAACCCCCCATCCTCAACCTCTCTCCTCAGCCCCTCACCAAAACCTCTCTCCTCAACCCCCCATCCTCATCCTAAACCCCCCATCCTCATCCTCTCCCTTTCCCCTCACTTACCTCCATCTGGTGCTGCTCCTCCACTCCTCAACGCTCCTTCCTGCGTCTTGACCCGGCCAATGCTAATGCCGTGGCGCGCATGTGACGTCACGTCATTAGCATAGGCCGGGTCCCGATGCAGGAAGGAGCGTAGAGGATCGGAGGAGCAGCAGCTGCAGATGGAGGTAAGTGAGGGGTAAAGTGAGGAGGGGGTTTAGAATCAGGAGGGGGGGAGGGAATTAGACACTGGGGGGGATTAGAGAGACACCGGCGGGAGAGTGACTCGAGTATAAGCCGAGGGGGCTCTTTTCAGCCTTAAAAAAAGGTCTGGGAGTGTATTTTGAGCAGCTGAAGATGCCAGACGTGTTAAGCTGGAGCTCTGCGCAAACAAGGCCATTAAAGCGCTTAATATCATAAGAATTGGCCAATTTAAAAAAAAAGAAACACCCAGCAGAGGTTCCCCCGCCTCAGTGAGTCTAGCGGGGTGTTTTTAGCGGAGAATAGGCTGCCGGGGAATAAGCCCAGATAGGAGCACACGGGAAGAGGCCTCACATGGGCTGCAAGAGGGGGAGAACAACCCTGCCAACCCTGAATTGACCCACACGGGGCAGCAAGCAACCGGGGGCACCCCACAGTGGAAAAGGGGAAAGAAGTCCCTCCCAAGAACCCCTGGCCAATCTGGCACATCCCCCTAGAAGTCTGGAGGAAGAGTCTGGGGTGCAGATCAGCCAAAGGCACTTCACTGCAGGTACAGGGGAGAAGTAAAAGATTTCCTAGGGGGAGAAGATGGTCCAAGGATAGGAAAGGGGGTAACCCGGGGGGCCACAACATCATCATTGCACAAGAGCAAGCAACCCGGGGCCCCTCTCCCACATAACCTCACTTAAGCTCTCCCAGTACCTTGGGTTTATATAAACCAGACTAAAGGGACACAGAAAACTAGAGTACACCTCAAGCTACACTGGACTTGAGTTACAAAGAGAGCAGATCTTTTGGCTTCATATTTAAATTGCAAAGTGCTGCAAACTTGACTTTATTATTACTGATATATCTGGGGTACCTAAAGTTGTGCCCAGAGTCTTACTACAAAGTATTATTTAACTTTCATCAGCCGCACCATGAGGATATACATTTTCACCCAAAACATTGCATAAGTAGTCTTAATGGACAGTTCTCTACTCCCACCCGGTGGTTGCCTCAGATCACTACAGACTTAATTAAATCCAATAATAAATCAAACCTGCCATTATCAAGATCTTCAAGGGACTAAGGTTCTACACACCTGGCCTTATATCCTTTCAACCAGATCATCCCTATCTTAGGGATAGACCTTAGCACTAACGACAGATACAACCGCATACCACGAAATTGCATTGGAGATGACGTATTAGATATATCTGTGAAGATCTAAGTTCACATTTGGCCCGATAAATATTGGGCCTGGACTCTTGAGGATGTTAGCACAACATTTTTTGGCGGTAACCCTGCCCGCTAAAGTAAAGATGTGGTGTATGTAAGGCCAACACCCCTATAAATGGGCCATTACCCCTCCTAAGCCTCAGAGTGCACTCAGGAGACCCTTGCCGCAGCATTGCTACTCAGTGGGCCGGGACTCATCCTGGGCCGGGACCCACCCCTCATCAGCACAGATCAGTTCAAACGGGGAGATCAAGTCTAGAGTTGGTTCAGACTTACCCCAATTTACGACAAGTGGAGCAAAGATCATGATGGTTAGAACCAAAAAGGGCGAGGGGTCCCGACGGATAACTGAGCACTTTCCCTCCACCACGGCTAGACAGTCCCCCCACCCGGAGTCAATCTCGGGGGCTTCGGACGTGTCGGATGCTGAGAGCTCCCAGAAAGGGAATATGATGGATGCAAACATATCCAAGGACTCTAAAGCTTGGTTTGAGAATATGCTAAAATCACAACTTGCATTAGCAGTTATGGATCTGAAACACAAAATCCAGGAACTGGGCCAACGAACAACTGTTCTGGAATCCTCATTGGATCATGTCATAGAGACCCAAGGACAAGATCGTGTTGACATTGACACAAACGCAATGAAAATATGCTCTCTTGAACTCAAGCTGGAAGACCTTGAAAATAGATCGAGGAGGTACAATGTCAGATTCAGAGGCGTCCCAAACTCAATTACTGACCTGGCGCCTTACCTCTCGGATGTAGTGAAGTCAATCCTTCCAGACTCCCAGGAGGGAGAAATTGGCATCGAAAGAGCACATAGAGCACTAGGAGCATCCCCGAACCCCAACATACCTAAAGACATCATAGCCCGCTTCCTGAGGCAACACACAAGGGACCAAATTCTCTATCACGCAAGAGGTCTAGATGAAATTAAAGGTCCAGACGGCGCCACCATCCAGGTTTATGCAGATCTCTCGCCAACTACCCTAGCGAGACGCAGGGAAATGAGACCGGCGTTGGATGTACTTATCCAGCATAAAATTCCTTTCCGATGGGGTTTTCCTTTCAACATCCAGTTTACCGTAAATGGAAACAGATTTGTGGCTCAAGATGTGGAGGAATGCCAGACAATTCTCTCTTCCCTGAACACAATGAAAGATGGTGAAAACCCCCGCCCGCATGGCCTAGAATCGGGAGACAAACGAGATAGACCTGTTAGACAATGGACTGTAGTCCCTGCTCCAAAGAGACAAAAAGCCGCAAGACACTCGCAGCCACAGGCGGCAAGAGAAGGGGGCCCAAGGCAAACTTTATAAACGACAGACCAGCAGCCCCAGACTCAGGCCCGGGATTCTCAGGGTTATAATAACCGGGAGACCCCCCCAGAGAAGGGACGAAGAGATCTCCAAATGAGGCTTTGCTTCACACAGAAGCTCAATGGACACTATAAGCTGTTTGGGGTATGATATAGGAGTGGGGTTTACCAGGATTTTCTATATTTACCGAAGGGAATCTTTTGTTTCACACTAAGCAAGGGGTGATAGGCCCATGGGGTAAGGCAGAGAGTTAACCTTTTTATTGAATAAGGTTTAAATTTAGTAATTAAATACTAATACACCTCCACGCCAGGGCATTATGCAGGAGGACTGGATCCTCGTGCCCTCCAGACGCGCTAGAGCACAAGGAAAAAGTAATAGGGTAGGTGAGAAAGTTCAAATTGTTATGTTATTGTTGACACATGTATTTCTGTACTTCTCTCTGAAATGTATTTTATATGTGAATTGTCTATCTCTAATCCACTTAGCACGCTCAGGGTCTCTCCATGATGCAGGTGCACCTCGTCTCCTGGTCACCCTAGGGTGTCTCCCGTCTCCGGTCCTTCGGCCTTCGGGTAAAAACTCCATCCAGGGCAGGAAAAATGTAAGTGTCAAACTACACACAGCATCCACAAACAGACAGGGATAAATGGCTAGGCCCGAATTTAAGATTCTGTCCCACAATGTGAAGGGATTTAACTCCCCCCATAAGCGGCGCAAAGCCTTTCTTACATACAGGGAGCATCGCCCCTCAGTAATCTTCCTACAGGAGACGCACTTCATACGTAGCAAACCCCCTAATTACCTCCACAAACAATACCCAAACTTCAACAGCAGGTATGATGGCAAAGAGGGAGGGGGTAGCAATTCTCCTGCATCGGGACTTTCCGTTTGTACTCCAGGGTAAAAAATCAGATCCTGAGGGTCACTACTTGATTCTGACAGGGAAAATATTCGACACAACAGTGTCTCTAGTTGCGGCATATGCCCCAACTACGAATCCCCACAACACGGTCCGGAAACTACTTACGGTACTAGAGAAAGGAGACTATGGCAAAATAATTTTGGGGGGGGGACCTAAATTTGGCATTGGATTCCAAACTGGATAGGTCCAAAGGGAGAGCGGGGCCCCAATTTCCCAATAAACTAAAACATGTTAAAACCCAACTCGCCAACCTGAATTTTGTAGATTCTTGGAGGGACCTCCACCCTAAAGACAGGGAGTATTCTTTCTATTCAGCCCTGCATGACTCATATTCGAGAATTGACTATATCATCATAGACGCTACACTCCTGGATCAGGCAAAGGAAGCGGAGATTATTCTGTGTTCCTGGTCAGATCACTCAATTATTAAAATTACCCTAGATCTAGGCACAGTAAACACCCCCCCCCCCCCCCCCCCCCAATCTGCGCATCAACGAGATGCTACTAACATCTCAATCCAAAGACAAGATTCAGCAAGAGCTAGAGATGTATTTTAGGGAGAACACTAAGGAGGATGTAGGAATAGGCTGGGTGTGGGTGGCCCACAAAGCATATATCAGAGGGGTCTGCATGAAATTAACCGCTGAACATAAAAAACACAGTAGGGCCCGAGAGGATGCATTGAATAAAGAGTTGATAAGATTGGAAAGGGCAAAACAACAAGATAACTTGGCAGGGGATAGGTCCCAGATTGAGAAAACCAGGGCGGAACTTGACATGATTCTGTCTGAAAGAACAGAGAGAGCTCTTAGAATCACACATCATAAATTTTACAGCAAAGCAAACGAACCTGACACATTTCTCGCCAAAGAATTAAAATCAAAGCAAAATCAATCTAGAATTTGCCAAATTAAGTCGCCCCAAGGGCTTGTGACCTCCAACCCCTCCAAAATTCAGGACATTTTTCAGGCTTACTATAGTAAGCTTTACAAAGCCTTGAACTCCCTAGACCAGTGGGAAACACAATCATTCTTAGCCTCTCTGGATTTGCCTAAACTAACAGAGGAGAATGTTACCTCACTGAATAAAACAATTTCCCTGGAAGAAGTGAGTAAGGTCATATTAGAATCTAAATTAGGCAAAGCCCCAGGCCCAGATGGCTTTACGAATGCCTACTACAAAAAATTTGTAGGCACACTGGCCCCGTACCTGACCACGCTGTATAATGCAATCCTGGAGGGCCTACCAATCCCCCCAGAACTCAATAAAGCTGATCTGGTCTTGTTCCCCAAGGAGGGGAGGGACCCATTAGAAGCCAAGAACTACCGACCGATATCACTTCTTAATAGCGATATCAAATTCCTGGCCAAGATCATGGCAGATAGGATAGCAGGGTTTCTCCCCTCCTTGATTCATAAAGACCAAGTGGGATTTATACCAGGGCGACAAGCAGGGGACAATATCAGCAAAATCCTAAACTTGGTCCATCATGCTAAATTAAATAACACCCCGGCCTGCCTGCTCTCTCTGGATGTGGAGAAGGCCTTTGACTCCCTGGAATGGCCTTTTCTCATGGCTACACTGACCAAATTCGGGTTTACAGGGAAGTTCCTAAATTTAATCCAGACTTTTATAAGGACCCCAAGGCAAACTTAAAGCTTCCAGGTGGGGGGAGGCCAGCTGTCTGCATCCAGAGGGGGACAAGACAGGGTTGTCCACTGTCGCCGCTCCTGTTTGCCTTGGCAATTGAGCCCTTGGCCCAATCGATTAGATCTTCCCCGGAGATAAAGAGTATCCAAGTTGGGTTACAACACTTTAAGGTATCGCTCTTTGCGGATGACTTATTGTGTTCCATTTCGGAACCATTGACGTCAGTACCACCTCTGATGCAAAAACTCGAACGATTCGGGATGCTCTCAGGACTGAAAATCAATGTGGAAAAAACTGAAGCATTGGCTTTAGATATTCCACTCCCAGAGAAAGAATCCCTTACAAAGAGTTTTAAGTTTCAGTGGGCCGGGAAGGGGATTAAATATCTGGGAATATGGCTGACGGCTACAATACAAGATTTATATAAGGCTAATTACTGGCCACTGTTCCGCTTACTTCAGGAGGAGTTGACCAAATGGGCAAAGTATAACATCTCCTGGCTCGGTAGGATTAGCTCGGTTAAAATGAACATTCTACCTAGACTGTTATATATATTTAGATCTTTACCGATCCAGATACATATGAAAGACCTCTCAAACTTTCAAAGAAGGGTTTTTCATTTTATCTGGGGTAGGGGTCCCTCCAGGATAGCAAAAACTAACATGTACAAACATAAATCCAGGGGGGGGGGGGGCTTGCGTGTCCTAATTTAAAACTTTACTACCGAGCAGCACAGTTAGCTTTTATTCCCCAGGCCCACTTGCCTGAAGCTCATCCGGCATGGATGTTTATTGAAAACCGGGACATGATACCCTATGCATGGGACACGGCGGTCTGGCTTCACCCACTCCCCATAGAGATTTAAAATTCTTCTAACCCAATGATAAGGAACTTGGCGGCAAATCTAATATGGGCCTTCAGTCATACAGACCTCCTCCCACCTAACACCTATACTCACACACCCTCTAGCCCCGGCAGGTATTTCACAGGTGTCCCGGCAATGGTGGAAGAATAACAAACTGGACAGATTGGGTAACTGGATGAGAGACGGTCGGGTGTTAACATTCGAGAATATTATGGACAAATATGACATCCCCCTATATGAGCATTATAACTTTTGCAAGTTGAGGTACTTTGTGGATAGACTACGTAGGAACTCAGGGGTCCCCTCTCATAATAGGTTCTCTAGAATGTGTGAAAAGGCCCCCCTCACAAGAGGTGTGATAGGGGAACTATACGCGGTCTTTAATACCCCAAAAACGATAGCCAAAGATAAATATATGAGGGAATGGGAAAAGGATATGGCCATAAACTGGGACATGGAGACGTGGGAGACTTCCTGGGCTAATATCATGAGTGGGTCGCTAAACTATAGCATGTTAGAGACATCAATTAAAGTCCTTCACCGCGCGTACATTACCCCGGATCAACTTGCCAAATGGAGTAAGACGGAAAGTCCGAGGTGTTTTAGAGGATGCTCAGAGTTAGGCTCTTTTTACCATACTTGGTGGAGGTGCCCAAAGGCTCAGCAGCTGTGGACAGCAGTGGGTGGCCTGGTGGATAATATCTTTGGACATCATATTAAAGTAACTCCTGAATCTTGTCTACTGGGGTTGCCAGTGGCCTCACTCTCTGCCACCTACAACAGACTCCTACAATTTATCTTTTTAACGACAAAATCACATATAGCCAGGAGCTGGAAGAAAAGTACACTAGAGATAGGGGCAGTTCATGCTAAGATTCATTACATAGCGGTCAATGAAAGGATTTCCCATTCTCTGGCGGATTCAATCCCCAAGTTCTTGGAAATTTGGGGTCCTTGGATAGAATACACAGATATCAAAATTCCTCTACTTCAATAAGTGGGGAGGAGGAGTGGGGGGGGGGGGGGGGGGGGGGTGCCCACACACCACCGACAGGGAACAGGGAGGGCCGGAGGCTGGAGGGGACAAACCGGGAGAGGAGCTGCACCGAATTGGAGAAGACAGACAGGTATGATAGGATGGAATAAAAGCAGGATTGAGATGGAGAAGTGCTATCCAGAGTTGAAGGCCTAAATATGGATGTGTCAGGTAGAATGTTTTAGTTTGGTTGGTTAAGTTAACTTGTGTACAAGTTATTAATTGACTCTTCCTTAATGCTAAAGAAAAGATAATAAAAATAATTTAATGGGGGAAAAAAAATAAATAAATAAAGAAAATAGCAATTTACTACTCCAGACGTAAAAGAGCCAGTTAATGGATAAAAATAGGGCTCTTATAATATCTATATAGACCCCAAAGTCATAACATTGAGATTCTGGAACTATATGAAAGATCCTCCAGATGAGATAGTAACAGAAGGAGAGGGGAGAAAATAAATAAAAATCAAAGAATAGTATAGGTTACTGATAGATCTAGGGATACATGCTTATATGGCCAAGAAAGGCCCAGTTTAAATCCATTCATTTGTCTAACAATAATAGCACTGAGGAAAATATAGAAAAAAGGAGGAGGCAGGATGCAATGATAAGGACTCATGATTGATGTTGGTGCTATGTTTTATTTTGCTCATTACTGTACAATTGTTTACACTTTGTATTCCTGCAATAAAAACTATTTAAAAAAAAAAAGGGCTGAAAAACTCGGCTTATACTCTAGTATATACGATATATATATATATATATATATATATATATATATATATATATATATATATAATGTACACACTTATCCAATATCAGGCAAAGAATAGTAGTAGATAAGGCCTGTGACCTTGGTGTGTCTTCCTACCTGGAATACCCTATAACAGCAGCCTCAAATTAGACTAAAGCCTCTGCCATAGATAGAAGGAAAAAGAGAAGCTCTCAATATAGAGAGTAGAAACAATAACGTATCTACAGATCCCTGTGCTATATACATTACAATATGTATATCTTAATCCAAGAAGTACTATAAAATCAAATTAACACTATACAATGTACATTTCTTGGGAGAGTATTTCCTAAATTTTCAAAATATGTTGGATCCACTTAAAAGGCTGTAACAGAAGGAAAAATATTTAAAATCCTCTATTCCTGTGTCCACTTGGGGAACCTCATAAGTGACGCATAGTTGTAGTATAATAGCACGGGAATCCTTTCCAAGATTAAAACCTGTTTCACTAGTGATATAGCTTTATCCAAGTCAATCCGCATACTGAGGATCCAATATACAGTATTTTGAAAATGTAGGGGATACTCTCCCAAGAAATGTATATTGTATAGTGTTTGATTTTATTGTACTTCATGGATTTACATATACTTAGTACAATGTACATATTGTAATGTATATAGGCACAAGGCTTTGTAGATATACCATTATTTCTACTCTCTATATTGAAGGTTTGATTTCAAGGCAAGCAAATGGTTTTTCTTCTGTGTGTATCCTCTGATCTCTAACAAGAACGGACTTCTGGATAAACCTTTTCCCTCATATGTCATGTAAATGGGTTCTCTCCTGTGTGAATTTGTTGGTGGCTAATGAGATGTGACTTCTGGCTAAAATATTTCCCATATGAGGAACATGATAATGGTTTCTCATCTCTGGGAATTTTCTGGTGCTCGAGGAGAATTGAATTCCGACGAAAACATTTTCCACATTCAGAATATGGAAATGGTTTCTCTCCTGTGTGGGCTTTCTCATGTCTGATAAGAACTGGCTCCTGTCTAATACTTTTTCCACATTCAGAACAAGCAAATACCTTGGTTATCTTTGATTTATTTCCATTGTTGCAATGAGTGTTGTTAACATGAAGCACTCCATGAGATGGTTTGGTTTCATCTTGTTCGCCCATTGCACAAGGTTTTGTTCATCGATCTGGATGATCAGGATGTCCAAGGGTATTCCCTACCATGGAGTCATCCACTGCAAAAAAATATATGCCATAGGTAAGATTTCTTAGTATTTTAAAGGATCATCGTGGTCATTTTGTATATATTGTTCCATATTGGTTTTGGTTTTTTTTTTGGGGGGAGGGGTTGTGTTACATTTCTTCAACATATTTGCCAAAAATACAGTTTTCTTCATATTGTTTAACAAGTCTAAAAGATATATTATTTTAGGAAGAGAATATTATCCAACCCCAACTTACATTAACCTACAAACATAAACCAAGACATTACAAGACCCACTGGGCGAAAATTTACATATCAGTAATTTCGCAAGACGTATCATTTTCTTCATATTATCCTATAAGTCTAGTCGTTATATTACAAAGAGAAAAGTGTGACCGTCGCCCAGCTTACATTGACATGCAAAAAAAATAAACAAACAATAAACAATGGTACCCAAGGAGAGGTCATCGAGAGCCAAAATCAAGTATCACCTACTATATATCATGTGCAGGGTAATTTTTACGCCAGGTCTCCCACTTGGCAAGGGAACCACTTATTATACCCCTATCATAGAAGTCTCTCTCCAGAGCAAAATGTATATTTATAACTGACTCTTACTCACTCCAAAATGGAATTTGAGTTTGTATCCAATAGCGAACCTGAAGCCAATTAGCAGTACTTAACACTTGAAGAATTGTTGCTTTCGTTTTCCAACCTATTGAATCTGGTAGGATATGCAGCAAAGCAGTTTTTGGGGCAGGCTTGATATTTACCTTAATATACTTGTCATTTTCATAAAGCATTCTTTCCAGAACTGTTGTGCCTTGTAAAAACATGCCTTTTTTCCCCACATCCTCTACAGCAATATTCATCAATAGATTTGTGGGAGAACTTGGCTAATATGTTAGGGATCAGATACCATCTATTTAAGATCTTAGAATAAACTTCTCTCAGCAGAGTATATTTTATAATTTTATTTGTAAATTCAAAAGTCTTAAACCACGTTTCCACTGACCAAAATTGTTTGATATCCCTTTCCCAAATTCTCATATTAGACGTTTTTCCTATTTATAGTTTATCTTTCAAAACATCTAGATATGAGATGTTGCTTGTTTCCAGGGGCCAGCAGTTGTTCAAAAGGGCACCCCGACTTTTCAGCGCACAAGATGTGCGTGACTCATGTGCTCACCGTCAAATGCGCGCACCCACACCAGCGCGGCCGATGAGTACTGGGGGAGAGAGACCAGGGGTTAGAGGGTGGGTACTAGAGGGAGACCCCGACTTTTCGAGAGACAGAGTGAGTAGTGGAGAGAGAGCTGGGGAGAGAGGGTAAGTACCGGGGAGGGTAAATACTTGAAGCTGGGGATAGGATGAGTACTGGGAAAGACAGGGTGAGTACTAAGGACGGTGAATACTGGGGGAAGAGAGGGTGAATACTTGGGGAAATTGTGATTATTGGCTGGAGAAGGAGGGTGAGGAGAGGGTGAGTGCAGAGTGCTGTACTGCAGCGCTGGTGTGGGTGCGCGAAATTGTCAGGCATTTTTCGGCGCGCATGTCTCCTCTGCCCAAAAGTCGCGCTAACGTTCAAAAGGTGTCAAAGGTCTTTTGCATCTTAGGTTATATTTAAAAGTAAGAAGTGTAGCTCTTTTTTTTTTGAAAATGTATTTGATTTTTTAAATTTGAAACAAAAGAAAGGACAAACAAAAGAACTTACAAAGTACAATAAATACATTAGTATCTGGATTAGTACATAAAGTACAAACACACCTAAACCCGACATCAATGTGGAAACAAATCTAGATACATTTCATAATCAGACTGAAGGAACTTATTTACCATGTCATAAATAAGGAGAGCCATACAGAATATAAGAGTGAATTTGCTATGGTTATAAGGATTCCATGTAGCTGTCCCATTTCAGCCAGCTAAAATGGCAGACCTTGCGCTCCAAAGGAAAAGGGTTACTGTTATTCATTAGCTCTCTATTTGTAGAGATAAGATTGCACAATTTGCTAAAAGCTGGGATTGTAGGTAGCTTCCAGTATTTGACAATAAGGTATTTGGCTACTAATAAAATATGGCAAATCAGATACCTCTCAGTGGACGGGAATTTCTCTAAGTTCATGTGGAGAATGGCAACTTGAGGAGACCATAAAATTTGTTTGTCAAGCAATTTGCATATTCGTTGGAAGATGTCTAACCACCACTTCTGCATTTTATTGCATTCCCACCAGATGTGGTAATTAGTCCCTCGTGAGCCACATAATTTCCAACAGCAATCTGACTCCTCTGGGTTGATTTTCCTCAATTTAACTGGAGTTAAGTGCCATCTATGAAACATTTTGAAATATAGCTCTGTATATATTATATTAACCGAGGACTTTTTTGTGGTTTTTAGACTATACTTCCAACTTGTCTCATCTAGGCAGATTCCAAGATCCATTTCCCACCCTTTAACCCCTAGGCTTTTAATAAAGGGGACAGAGTCATCAATAGGTCTACTGCACTTAGAGATTAGATGTGAAAAATCTCCTTTTAGAATGATTTCCTCTATTTTAGTAGGACTATTCATCCCTGAGAGTTTATATCCTCTCCCCATTAGATTTAACTTGAGACTTTCATAGTTTAACCAGTTGAATGTATTATTTAACTCCAAATTCTGCTGCAGCTCCTGAATGGTAAGAAGATTACCTTTATTATATAGGTAGGAGATACATCTTAAACCCTTATCAGATAGCATCTTTATTGAGGGACATTGCGCCCTCAAACTCAGATATTCCAGTGGAGCTACGATTGAGGGTATATTTGTTAACTGCATCTTTCTTCTATATTTATACCAAATTTTAATGATATTGATTAAGTTTTTTGGGAGATCGCTATATAAAGCTTTATCACATACGGGTAACCAGATCAAAGTTTGAATGGGATGGTCCTTCACTAACGCTTCTTCCAGCGATAGCCATCTTGGCTTATCTTTAGTAATATGCCAACCAATGAGTTGGGCAATAATTATCTTCAGATGGATTTCTTTTAAACTTGGTGCATTTAAGCCACCATTAGAAAATTTACTGTAAGTTATGCTTTTCCGAATTCTAGGTTTTTTCCCTGCGTACATAAATTTATCTAATTGATCCTGTACACACTTGAGATAATTATTAGCCAAGATATCGGGTATGGATCTCATACAGTATGTAATTTTGGGAAGTATGTTCATATTAATTGATGCTATTCGGGCTGACCAGGATAGGTTTAGATGGCTCCAATCAGTTAATATAGGTCTAATTAGCTTCATAACCTCATTAATGTTGTCATTAAGAATATTATCCACCCGAAAAGAGAATCTTATTCCCAGATGGGTTATATATTTGGAATCCCAATTAAACCTAAAGTCTTCCCTTAATTTATTCTTAGTTTCCAGTGGTATTCCTTTTGTTAAGGTATCTGACTTTGTCTGATTGACTTTAAAAAATTAGAGCCTGCCAAAGTCCTCAATTATTTCTTGAAGTTTGTAGCACGCGTATTCAGGGTTTGTTATGGTAACTATAATGTCATCGGCAAAGGCCATGTATTTAAATTCTTCTTTACCTATACAAACCCCTTTGATTTCATTACACTGACGAATGTATATAGCTAGAGGTTCCAAGAAGAGTGTAAATAGAAGCAGGGATAAAGGGCAGCCCTGACGGGTGCCGTTCCCAATTTTAAATTGTTTAGATTCAAAGTCAGGATTCACAATACGTGAGAAAGAGTTTCTATAAAGAGCTTTGACTGACTTTGAAGCGAAGTCGCCCAGGCCAAATCTCACCAGTACACACTGTAGAAATTCCCAGTTAACCCTGTCAAACGCTTTTTCAGCATCTAATGAAAGTATCATTACCGGTATATCTTTATTTTTGACATAGGATAGTATATTCAAAAGACGTCTTGTAACATCTGACGTCTGGCGACCAGGGATAAATCCAGTTTGATCCGGATGGATCAGATTGACAATGATCTTCTTTAATCTATTTGCTAGGATTTTTGAATAAATTTTAACATCTATGGTTATTAGTGAGATTGGCCTGTAGCTACTGCACTCCTCAGGGTTCTTCCCTTCCTTCAAAATATTTATAATTTTTGTCTCTGTCATTTCTAACGGAATATGGCCTGATTGTTTAATTTCGTTGAATAAACTAAGCATAGACGGTTTGAGCTCAGAATGAAGCATTTTATAGAACATATGATCGAACCCATCTGGACCTGGTGCTTTATTTGTTTTGCCTGAATTTATTGCTATAGTAATTTCTTCGCTAGATATTTCCCTATTTAGATCTAGGGATTCTTGATCCGAGATCCTAGGGATCTGGATCTTATCTAAGAAGGAATCAACAGCAGTCCTGTCTGGTATCACCAGGTTTTTATCTTTATCTAAGTTGTATAGATTCTCATAAAATCCCTGGAAGAGCTCACCGATTTTGTCTGGGTTCATGTGAACTCTTTTTTTCATTATCTACTATTTTTAGGATCCTATTGTAGTTTCGCTGTTTCTTTAATCTATTCCCGAGAATTTTACCTGTTTTATTACCAAAAAGAAAGTTGGATTGTTGCAGTCTCCAAAGGAGGTTGTCTGCCTGGGATTGTAGGATACGATTTATTTGGTTATTTAATGTATTTATTTGGAGTCCAGTATTTTTATTTGGGCTCCTTTTGTTAAGCTGATGGAGTTTCTCTAGTTCGATATATAGGGTTTTAAGAGGTAGACCCCTTTGCTTATTTAGGACTGCCATCCTTGAGATTATAGTACCCCTAATATAGGCTTTATAGGAGCACCATAATGTCTTACTGGAGGACACTGTGTCTTTATTAAGCTCAAAAAATTCCAGAGTATCCTTTTTTACTGCGTTAAGATTGTCTATATTTTTAAATAGTGTAGGATTGAATTTCCATCTTTTTGATACTTTCGATTCCAATGAATCCATGAGAATGATAGAATTCATACTGTGGTCTGACCAGGGTGTTAAGATGATATCTGATTTTGCTATCAATTTTAGTATGTTCGAATCAGAGAATATATAATCTATGCGGGATAAAGATTCGAACCGATTCGAAAAGAATGTATAATCTTTACTATTAGGATGGAAGACCCTCCATATGTCGAATAGTTCATAACTATTCAAGATATTGGAGAAGTCGATGGCATTTTTGCATTCTTTGACTTCCGTTTTGATCTTGTGGGCCCTCTGTTTATCCATATGGGGGTCCCTAATCTGATTAAAATCTCCACATAGAATAAGCAGCCCTCTCTTTAATTTATATAGATCTTTCAGGAAGGTTTTTAGATAGCTGATCTGGTTTTTATTGGGCAGATAGACATTCGCAATAGTAAACAGACTATTATTGATATACCCTGACCATATTATATATCTCCCTAGATGATCTATTTTTGAGAATTATTCGGAGACCTGCAGTCTTTTATTAAACATTATAGATACTCCCTTAGATTTACTTGTGAAAGTCGAATGTATATTAAAGGGGTATTGTTTATCGGCCAAATACTTAGATGAATCTTTCTTCATGTGAGTTTCCTGCAGGCACAATATGTCTGCTTTGATTTTCGTATAGTTTAGGAAGGCTATTTTCCTTTTGGTCGGGGAGTTCAATCCATTAACATTATGAGAAACTATTTTTAATCCTTTAAGCATAGGTCAAAATTTGAGAATTCATGTATCTTACTTTGTAAGTCCCATAATCCATATAGTGCCCACACGGCAATCGAGTTTACAACATACATCCCCCACCTGTGTTGAATATATGGGAGTCTAAAGAACAGAAACCTGCTCTTACAGACCCTCCTAGATACTCTTGACGGGTGAATACAAACAAAACAAATAACATTACATTTAGCAAAGCAACTACCTGATAGTAGAAAATGGCTGGATAGGTTCCCCATAACTCCATAGAGAACATGGCGGGGATAGAGAGGCTCTCTATTTTGCTCTCGGGAGTTGTCATTAATCAAGATATTAATATTGAGGATAAATTTTGACTTGCCTGGCTAACTGATTCACTAGATGCGCCTTTCGACTCAAGGGAAGAGAGACTAATTGGGCTATCTGTGTAGCTCCGTGCCATGAGTGCTATAATTCCTATGAACAGGAAGAAAAAAAAAGAAAGAAAAAGCAAAAAGATTACTATGTGCCGAGACTGGGTTGAAACAAAATTTCCTTAATTATGATCACCTGTGAAAAAAGGAACATACAGGAATAAACAAAAAAACAAAAGAAAAATATTCTCACATACATTGCTAAAGTGATTTGAGAGGGATAAGTCCCTAAATGCGAAGAGAGAGGAAGCTTGTATTCAATGTAATAATATACCTAGGATTGGTACTTCCTTAAACTTGTGATATTCTTAATAACCCTGATAACGACCTCCTATAAGTGCGACCTACTCTATCCCACTTCTTTCCCCTCTCTCTCTCTTCTCCCCCTCCCCTTCTCTTTTTTTTTTCCTTTTCTTCCTTTCTCCCTTCCTACATCCTTTGGAATTTTACTCAAGAATTGCTAATCTACGGCCTCAAAATTGCTTTATTAATTCTTGCACCCACCTCCGCCTCTATTCCCTAAGTAGGCAATGGGAGGGACCATGAGGGGAGAGAGCCTGGAGTTAGATACGGGTTCCCAGCTATCCACACTTCAAGGTTCCTCCCCACCCCCATAACTCCTAATTCTTTTGCCATACCCGCTCACTGGATAATAGGTTCGGCATACCGGCCCCCTGTTCTACAGCTGTTAATTCATAATTCCATGTTTGTAACATTTTAGCCCCTTCCTGTACCGTTTTTATCCTGTGCCACTGCGAGTCTTTATAAACAGAAAGACCTACTGGAGATAACCATTTGTATCTAACTTCTTTTTCTCTTAACACCTGAGTGATTGGACTAAATTCTCTTCTCCTAGATAGAGTGTATACCGACAGATCTGAGAAGATTTTGAGATTCTCATATGGCGGTGGAAATCTTTGCATAATAAATGACCTCTTCATTATCTCATCTTTATAAGAACGATAGTGGACTCTTACAATGACCTCCCTGGGAACAGATTTATCTAAGTGTTTCGCAAGTGGTAATCTATGAATAACGTCAATAGTATTTTCGTTAGGTATTGCATTTGGAGCCAAGGTTAATAGGAAGTTCTCTACATAAGATTTCAGGTTACAGTCAAGTATTGATTCCGGGATGCCTCTGAAGCGAAGGTTGTTCATTCTACTACGGTCTTCAATTGAAGAGATCTTATTTGTTAGATCCTCAATTCTGTTCTCCAGCGACTTGGTATATTTGAGAAGATTATTATTGTCCGTAATTAAGTTGTCACAGATGTCTTCTACAGATTCCACCCGCAGATTTACCTCTTTAATTAGTATCGAGTTATCCGCTATTTTTTTTGTCAAGTCCAGAATTAGGTTAGACTGGAAAGATTGTAGCATTTCCTGCATTTTAGAGCAGGTGAGAATTTCTTCCTCCTCCACCCCCGAGTTTTCCAAACGTAATGTCTGCGATGCTTTGTCTGGCAAGGGGGTTACTGATGATGTAGATGTGTTAGCTACTGCCTGAATGGTAGAGCCTGAGCCCTTATATCGAGGTGAAAACATTAAGGGGGTTTTTGTTGGCTCATTTTTGGCTCTATCCCTTGATTTCATTTTAGTTGGCATAGTTGTATAGAAATAGAACCCGCGGGTTCACACTTAAACCTCCTTGCTTAAATACCTAAGGATACCTAGAGATTAGCGTGTCCCCCTCACTTGAAAGTGAAGTTTGGATCAGATTGGAAGTTTTTATCCACACTCTATATTTTATGAGTATATCTATTATAGGCTGTGGCAGAGAGAAGGAGAAATGTATATGAAAGTTTTTAAACCCTTCTTCTGCAGGATCTTCACACACAGCAGAGCTTTGTTTCACCATATGCCAGCGGAGCACCCAACTTCTCCAACTCACACCCCCTCTATACAATCTGGCCCCCCTACCTCAGTTTTCTTTGGCCACAGCTAGTCTTCTGGGATTACTTGTGACTACTGGTCTTGTGTCTACTGGGGAGTAAGGCTGTAGGACTCCGTTAGTGCCACGTAGAGGTAATCCACCTCTTAACTGGTCGCCTCATCGGCCGGCTTTGGCTCTCTGGCTTCAATACTGGACCCGATGCTCCAATCCGGAGGTTGCTTCCAGATGCTGGGGGCCACGTCCGGAGTCAGTGGGGAGACTTTACCTCCAGGGCAATAGTAGCAGCAGGGAGCTCCATCGGGATCAGTCTAATGGCAGTGCTTCTTAAACGTCACATAATTATGTGGGTGCCGTGGCTGCCAGGGTGTTGTGCAGCTTCCTCCGTGTAATGCACTTCCTCAGCCGCCTGTACGCCTCTACGCTGCCGAAAACGGAACTCCAGCTGGGGGTTGTGTCCGGAGACAGAGGATCACATCCGGAGGCAGTGCTTCCACCTCCACCTCCTACGTGCAGGACTTCAGTGTCGGCGTGAAACTCCGCCGGACTCAACAGTGCCTTAGCAGCGTGGGCGAGGATACAGCAACGGGCTAATGCTGAAGGTGAGCATGGGACATACGACGGTCTATGGGGTATAGAGGGTGTTTGAGAGACAGGCTGTCAGTCGTTTAGCATTAGAGAGCATTAGAGAGCCATCACCCCCGCCATCCAGTCGTCAGTTACACTGACGCACCGTCCATTTCCGGTTTCCTCCAGAAGTGTAGCTCTTAAACTATTATATTCCAACCAACAAGATTGCGGTAGACCAAATTTGTTTCTTAAATCTTGAAATGACATAAAACCATTGGTGGTATAAAGATTACTCAATATTTTAATGTCCCATCTAATCCATCTCTTTAAATTTGGTAATTTAAGTTCTCTAACCAATATCTTCCATGGTATAAGTGGACTGGGAAAGGGAATTGAGGCCCATCTGTTATTAAGCTTACTCCAAACATTGCTACATTTTTTAATTATTAGCATCCCATCTTTTATGATGTTCTTTGGTATATTTTCAAAAAATAGGAGATTATTAATCTGCTACTTCAATTGGACTTGGAAAGAACCTGGTTCAAACCTTTCCAGCAGAATTGTGCGGTCCTTGTACACTCTGATAGCAGAAGATGGACAAAACACAGGAACTACACCCAGGAGATTGTTTCCACAGACCAGAATATCAGAAAAAACATATAATCCCTTAGAATTAGGATTAATGCTCAGACTGAAATTTACACCTTGTTTATGAAAGTACAGACACAACTTACATACCTTTATTAATTGTCACATTTTATACAATTTTCTGGCACACAGGCTGGCCAATCACAGTAAGCCCCATCCTTAGGTACATAGAAGAGGGACCAATTAACATAATAGGCTGACCCTGCTTACTGAGAAACAATGTACATCTGATGAGCTTATCCTGGTGATTGTATTACCTATCACTCAGACTTTTTATCTGCTCAAGATCCCCTGTGTTTGTTTATTTAGGTGGGGCTGAGTGAGTTATCACCAGATAACAATAATGTAACATAATCACAATACATACAATTTATGTCATTTTAACCAAAAGTAATACAAAATACATAACTATAACAATAAAACAGGATAACTTCTCGACAGCTCAGGACCAGGTCGTAGGCCAAAACAGTCCAGTCAGGCCATGGGCATGACCGTTAAGTTCTATATTTGTTATATAACAATCCTCTATTTGTAGCCAGCCATACAGAGTTAGGGCATTATTCCAGTTCAGCATATGATGCATCATTGTTGCATCATGGTAGCTTTTCAGATTTGGATATGATAAACTTTCCCTGTTGAATTTTCTAGGAGTAATGCTAGTTTAATCTCTTGTTTGTTGTCTCCTATAAATTCATTTATCAATTATTTTTTGAAATTGTCTAATGCTATAGTTTGGAAGAGGGAGAGGAATATTTCGTATTAAATATTTGAATCTTGGCATAATAGACATCCTTATTGCCGCAATTCTGCCCATCCAAGACAAATAGATTTTTTTCCCATGAAGACAGCAAAGCTTTCAGATTGTCATATTCTATAAATTATTGACAATCATCTATTGCAAACTTTTATTAAATGTAATTCCTAAATGCGTAATAACATAATTTTGCCAATTATAATTATACTAGCGACGTGCCCATCAAAAATGATGGGGCAATACAAATTTTAAGCCATGGCAAGGCTGTTTGACAGACAATGTAAAGCTTTTTATACTCTGAGGACCTTCGGTGTTCATTGCGAGCCTTGCACTGAGCGCCTTTGGTGCTTATTACTTGTCTTGCAATGAGCTCCTTTGGCGCTTATAGTGAGACGCTCAATTTTAAGCCATGGCAATGCTCTTTGACAGACAATGTAAAGCTTTTTATACTCTGAGGACCTTTGGCATGCCTTGCGAGCCTCGCGCTGAGCGCCTTTGGCGCTCATAGTGATCCGCTCCTCTCGTTTACTTTTGTTCCTATGAGCGCCTTCGGCTCTCATGACAAAGAAAGATATATGCAGTGGATATAAAAAGTCTACACACCCCTGGTAAAATGTCAGGTTTCTGTGCTGTAAAAAAATGAGACAAAGATAAATCATTTCAGAACTTTTTCCACCTTTAATGTGACCTATAAACTGTACAACTCAATTGAAAAACAAACTGAAATCTTTTAGGTAGAGGGAAGAAAAAATATAAAAATAAAATAATATGGTTGCATAAGTATGCACACCCTTAAACTAATACTTTGTTGAAGCACCTTTTGATTTTATTACAGCACTCAGTCTTTTTGGGTATGAGTCTATCAGCATGGCACATTTTGACTTGGCAAGATTTGCCCACCCTTGTTTGCAAAAACACTCCAAATCTGTCAGATTGCAAGGGCATCTCCTGTGCACAGCCAACTTCCCTCTTTTTCCACCTTTAATGTGACTTATAAACTGTTATAAACAATTGAAAAACAAACTGAAATCTTTTAGGTGGAGGGAAGAAAAAGAAAAAAGAAAAATGTGGTTGCATAAGTCTACACAACCCCTTTAACTGGGGATGTAGCTGTGTTCAGAATTAAGCAATCACATTCCAAATCGTGTTAAATTGGAGCCTGCATACACCTGGCATCATTTAAAGTGCCTCTGATTAACCCCAAATAAAGTTCAGCTGCTCTATTTGGTCTTTTCTGAAATTTTCTTAGTCACATCCCACAGCAAAAGCCATGGTCCACAGAGAGCTTCCAAAGCATCAGAGGGATCTCATTGTTAAAAGGTATCAGTCAGGAGAAGGGCACAAAATAATTTCCAAGGCATTGGATATACCATGGAACATAGTGAAGACAGTCATCATCAAGTGGAGAAAATATGGTACAACAGGGACATTACCAAGAACTGGAGCTCCCTCCAAAATTGATGAAAAGACGAGAAAAAAACTAGTCTGGGAGGCTACCAAGAGGCCTACAGCAACATTAAAGGAGCTGCAGGAATATGTGACAAGTACTGGCTGTGTGGTACATGTGACAACAATCTCCCAATTCTTCATATGTCTGGGCTATGGGGTAGAGTGGCTAGATGAAAGCCTTTTCTTACGAAGAAAAACATCCAAGCCAGGCTACATTTTGCAAAAACACATCTGAAGTCTCCCAAAAGCATGTGGGAAAAGGTGTTATGGTCTGATGAAACCAAGGTTGAACTTTTTGGCCATAATTCCAAAAGATATGTTTGGTGCAAAACCAACACTGCACATCACCAAAAGAACACCATACCCACAGTGAAGCATGGTGGTGGCAGCATCATGCTTTGGGGCTGTTTTTCTTCAGCTGGAACTGGGGCCTTAGTTAAGATAGAGGGAATTATGAACAGTTCCAAATACCAGTCAATAATGGCACAAAACCTTCAGGCTTCTGCTAGAAAGCTGAACATGAAGAGGAACTTCATCTTTCAGCATGACAACGACCCAAAGCATACATCCAAATCAACAAAGGAATGGCTTCACCAGAAGAAGATTCAAGTTTTGGAATAGCCCAGCCAGAGCCCAGACCTGAATCCGATTAAAAATCTGGGGGGTGATCTGAAGACGGGCTGTGCACAGGAGATGCCCTTGCAATCTGACAGATTTGGAGTGTTTTTGCAAAGAAGAGTGGGCAAATCTTGCCAAGTCAAAATGTGCCATGCTGATAGACTCATTCCCAAAAAGACTGAGTGCTGTAATAAAATCACAAGGTGCTTCAACAAAGTATTAGTTTAAGGGTGTGCTTACTTATGCAACCATATTTTATTTTTATATTTTTTCTTCCCTCTACCTAAAAGATTTCAGTTTGTTTTTCAGTTGAGTTGTACAGTTTATAGGTCACATTAAAGGTGGAAAAAGTTCTGAAATGATTTATCTTTGTCTCATTTTTTTACAGCACAGAAACCTGACATTTTACCAGGGGTGTGTAGACTTTTTTTATATCCACTGTATATCAATTTTTGTAGTATAATTAATGATTTACTAAATAAATGAATATACTTTACCTATTTGTAATTGATATGTCCAGCAATAAATAGCCTGAAGAGCTAAGTATCTATTTTTATTTTCCTGCAGCATACACTGTACAGCTGGCCTGTTGCTGCTGTGAGGAGAAAGTGTCATCAATGTCCCAGCTGTGCATTAGAAATATGCTACATGCGCGAGGGCAAACCGTTGCTTCAGTTGTGTAAATCGCCATTTTAGGTTCGTAGTGTTGTAAAATGGCGTCGTTTGTCTATGTGCTACGCGGGTCGGAAGCATTTTCCGTGATGCCTAAGTGTGTATTTTAGTACCTCGTATGTCCCTGTCAAAAGTTGTACGTGCCTGGCGGTGTTTTACGCATTTTGGGGTCGTGTACCTTTGTGTTCATTTTTTTTCCGTCCGCCATTTTTTTTCTTGCGTAGACGAACATTTTCTAAACTTGTTAAATTGGACTTTAATTAGCGTGCAACCTTACTGGCATATGTCATGGCTGTCGCCCCATGCTCTGTGTTTTTTTTTTTTGTATTGTTTAGTTTTTTGTGTTTTTGAATGTACGCATTTTGTCCGTTAAACTCATATTTTTGCGACCTGGTATTTGTTTTTTCTATGTTCCACGGGTCGTAGTTAAATTATCCAATTTTGAAGGTGCAAAACTGTGTAAAATCGATTTTAATTGCCATTTTATTTTTTTAATTTTCATAGTTTTTTGTGTTTTTTTGTTGTACGCATTTCGGCCGTTAAGTTCGTATTTTTGTGACCCCGTATTTTAATTTTTTTTCTAAGTCCCGCGGGTCGTGTTTTCTTTTGTGTAAGTTCGTATTTCCTCTTTACGCGTTAGTGTTTTTTTTCTAAATCCCGCTGCATGTTTTTTTTTTTACAAAGTAGCGCTTTTCTGGGTTTTTTTTGTCCCGTGAGTGAGGCAGCGTAGAGCTGGGGGAGACACACTGGGGTGGGAGAGGAGGGGGGTAGACACAGGGGAGGGAAAGGAGGGGGGGAGATACAGGAGGGGTAAGAGACATAGGGGAGGGAAATGGGGGGAAGAGACACAAGGGAGGGGGAAGAGACATAGGGGAGGGAAATGCGGGGAAGACACAGGGGAGGGAGAGGAGGGGGAAATGGGGGAAGAGACACAAGGGAGGGGGGAAGAGACACAGGGGAGGGAGAGGGGGGGGCAAGAGACACCGGGGAGGGCTCTCATTGCGAGGCCCGTGATGATCGCCAAAGGCGCGAATCGCGAGGCCAGTAAAGTAGAGGGGGAGAGGCTCCCATTGTGTGGCAAACAGCATTGCCAGGCTTCACATTTTATTGCCGTAATTTTTGACAGGCAAGTTGGTAGTAGATTAATAATCAGTATTGCAGTATATTGTGATAGATTGTGTATTGGACAAACGCCCTCTTTATATTGACAAGCTTTCGAAAGGTTGACCTCTCTTTTTCAAGTCTGAAGCAATACTGTATATAAAGGTGTTATTGATTATTAATAACATATAAAATAAATAGTACATTTGTGTTCACATTTGAAAATCTAATACAACTAATTTTCTGCTCCGAATTCCAAGAAATACAGCTATTATACTGCATTCCAGGAACCATTTTAAACATGGCTCCTTTTAAGCATACGCTAGGATGGATTATGCAAAAGTTATGAGACCCATCCACAGACAGCTGTTTCAAGCTTAAATGGCTCCCATCAGTATGGGCTGGTATCTAAATCCTGCTATAGATGTTTGGGAAGGCTGTTAACCACATCATCATTTAGTTTATGGTGGGCAAAAGAGTGATAGAGGACCCCGCCGAAACAAAGTATAGTACATTTGTCATTTGTGTATTACCGTATTGGTCCGAACATAAGCCGCACCCGTAAAGTTCAAGGGGATAAAATAAAATAAAAATAGTACTCAAATATAAGCCGCACCCGTAAAATTGGAGAGAAAAAGACTCTCAAAGTGATCAGCCATTGCAAGAAACAGGCTTTCTAATTAGCACTGTAGCTTTTTTGCAGGTTACAGGCCTTACAGGATGTTAGAATCACTAAAAGCGTAAATCGCTATTCAATACCACAGTCTAAAGCACGGAAATCGGCACCCTTAACTCGTAATCGCGCAAATTGGCAGTAATTTTGCGTTCGCGAATAAAAGCCGCACACATAACAAGCAAAGTTCGCAAATCTGCAATGATTTTTTTACGGTCACGAATATAAGCCGCACTTGTAACTCGCAAGCTCAAAAATCGGAAAAAAGGTGCAGCTTATGTTCGGACCAATAAGGTGTATATACTGTATATATATATATATATATATATATATATATATATATATATATATACAGTTGCAAGCAAAAGTATGTGAACCCTTTGAAATGATATGGATTTCTGCACAAATTGGTCAAAAAATGTGATCTGATCTTCATCTAAGTCACAACAATAGCCAATCACAGTCTGCTTAAACAAATAACACACAAAGTATTAAATGTTGCCATGTTTTTATTCAACACACCATGTAAACATTCACAGTGCAGGTGGAAAAAGTATGTGAACCCTTGGATTTAATAACTGGTTGAACCTCCTTTGGCAGCAATAACTACAACCAAACGTTTCCTGTAGTTGCAGATCAGATGTGCACAACGGTCAGGAGTAATTCTTGACCATTTCTCTTTACAGAACTGTTTCAGTTCAGCAATATTCTTGGGATGTCTGGTGTGAATCGCTTTCTTGAGGTCATGCCACAACATCTCAATCGGGTTGAGGTCAGGACTCTGACTGGGCCACTTCAGAAGGCGTATTTACTTCTGTTTAACCCATTCTGTTGTTGATTTACTTCTATGCTTTGGGTCGTTGTCCTGTTGTAACACCCATCTTCTGTTGAGCTTCAGCTGGTGGACAGATGGCCTTAAGTCCTCCTGCAAAATGTCTTCATAAACTTGGGAATTCATTTTTCCTTCGATGATAGCAATCCGTCCTGGCCCTGACACAGCAAAGCAGCCCCAAACCATGATGCCCCCACCACCGTACTTCACAGTTGGGATGAGGTTTTGATGTTGGTGAGCTGTGCCTCTTTTTCTCCACACATAGTGTTGTGTGTTTCTTCCAAACAACTCAACTTTAGTTTCATCTGTCCGCAGAATATTTTGCCAGTACTGCTGTGGAACATCCAGGTGCTCTTGTGCAAACTGTAAACGTGCAGCAATGTTTTGCTTGGATAGCAGTGGCTTCCTCTGTGGTATCCTCCCATGAAATCCATTCTTGTTTAGTGTTTTACATATCGTAGATTCACTAACAGGGATGTTAGCATATGCCAGAGACTTTTGTAAGTCTTTAGCTGACACTCAAGGATTCTTCTTCACCTCATTGAGCAGTCTGCGCTATGCTCTTGCAGTCCTCTTTACAGGACGGCCACTCCTAGGGAGAGTAGCAGCAGTGCTGAACTTTCTCCATTTATAGACAATTTGTCTTACCGTGGACTGATGAACAGCAAGGCTTTTGGAGATACTTTTATAACCCTTTCCAGCTTTATGCAAGTCAACAATTCTTAATCGTAGGTCTTCTGAGAGCTCTTTTGTGCGAGGTATCATTTACATCAGGCAATGCTTCTTGTGAAAAGCAAACCCAGAACTGGTGTGTGTTTTTTATAGGACAGGGCAGCTGTAACCAACACCTCCAATCTCATCTCATTGATTGGACTCCAGTTGGCTGACACCTCACTCCAATTAGCTTTTGGAGATGTCATTAGTCTAGGGGTTCACATACTTTTACCACCTGCACTGTGAATGTTTACATGGTGTGTTCAATAACAACATGGTAACATTTAATTCTTTGTGTGTTATTAGTTTAAGCAGAGTGTGATTGTCTATTGTTGTGACTTAGATGAAGATCAGATCAGATCACATTTTATGACCAATTTGTGCAGAAATCCATATCATTTCAAAGGGTTCACATACTTTTGCTTGCAACTGTATATATATATATATATATATATATATATATATATACCTGGAACTTGCCCGTCTAAAATTAAAATTGGCAATGCTGTTTGCCACACAATGTGAGGCTTTTGGTCCTCTGAGCACCTTCGGCGCTCATTGCGAGCTTCTCCCCTCATGTACTTGAAGTTTCCTGCTTTGCACTGATCACCTTTGGCGCTCAACGCAGGGCTTTCAATGAGTGCCTTTACTGCTCATTCCAAGCCTGTCCCACTCGCGGTACTCATCGTGAGCCCCTTTGTTGCTCATTGCGAGCCTTTCCTCTCACCTACTGTACGGGCTGCTCATTGCAGGGTTCCTTAACCTGCAAGTTTAGTGCTTGGGAATGCCATGTATCTCTTACCAGCATCTCCCCCCTGTCCCTTCCCTGTGTCCTTCTCCTCTGTGTGTGTGTGTGCTGAATGTTTGCGTGGCGCTCGGTGACTGCCATTGGTTTTATTTTCAAAGTTCCGTATGCCTGGCGTTGTTGGTGTAAGTGTTAATGTCTTCGGTGTGGTGTATTTTCTAAGTCCCGCATGCCTGGCGTTGTTCGTGTAAGTGTTACTGTCTTCAGAGTTGTGTATTTTGTAAGTTTTGCACACCTGGCGTTGCTGAGCCTTGTTTTCAAGCTGTTTCTTAAAATGTGCGTTTTTTCCTTGCTAAGGCGATTTTGGAGTGACGAAAAACGTATGTAAATATGGGTGTAATTTGCTTTCAATCTCACTCCCAGGCTTCTTGTGTCTGCCAGGCTTCTTGTGCGCTCATTGCAGCCTAAGTGCTGCGCGGCTGCTTCACCTCGCTTTGCGAGGCTCACATGTGTGACGCCGCCGCTGACTCGCCTTGCTTTGCAACGCTCGTTCACAACTGCATTACCAACATTGCAAACGTTCCAAACAGTCGCAAGATCCACAACTATATATGTGATATATATTTGTATGCTATGGCGGCAGTGTCCGGTGTAGGGGAAGCGGTGACCTGTTGTGGGGGGCTTTGTGTGGTGGTGGGCATTGCAAGGGGAGCAGTGCTCCCGGCTGGTGTGCGGGAGGGTGCTCAGGTGGCTGTGCTGTGCCCACATCCATGGAGATCTGCTCCTTCCTGCTGCTTGACTTTGGCTGCAATGAGCACAGAAGGCGAGGCCCACAGGACTTGGAGGAGGAGGCGAGGCAGGACTGTGCTATGACGGCAGTGTCCGGTGTAGGGGGAGCGTGTCATCATCCCAAGAGTAGTGAGTTCCTATGGGACACAGACATTGAGTGCTGTCCCCTAACCTGCCATACTCTGCACCTATACCTGCCCCCTCCCATATTACTATCGCTCCTGCCCACCTCCTATACTCCCCTCTGCCCCTGTCCTGATCCTGCCCCTCTCTATTGCCCCCACCGGACATTATGTGGATCTTCCGCCGGGACCGGCTGCTCCTTCTGGCCGTCCGCTCTGCGCTCCTGGCCGCAGCTCTGCATCAGACTGAGCAGGAGGTGTGAGTGCGGGGAGCGGACACCCGGTGAGGTCAACACGACCAGCAGCAGCACCCAGGGAGAGAACCGGAGGTCCGGGGGCTCGAAGCTGCACCGACTCTTCACTCACCCTCTGTATTTGGCCTTTGAGACCCCCAGCAATCCAGGGACACTGCTACTGAGCCCCACAGAGATATACAGGACCTACAGGAAGAAGCTTGGACCATCAACCAGTGAGGCTTTGCGTGGAGGGAGAAGGGGAGAAGAGACGCAGGGGAGGGAGAGGGGGAAAAGAAACACAGGGGAGAGAGAGGAGGGAACAAACACATGGGAGGGAGGGGGGTAACAGACACAGGGGCGTGAGAGGCGGGGGAACCCACAGGAGAGGGAGGGAGACACAGGGGACGGGAGGAAAGAGACACAGGTGAGGGAGAGGGGGAAAAAAAGCCACTGGAGGGAGAGGACGGGAAAGAGACACAGGCGAGGGAGAGGAGGGGAAAGACACAGGCGAGGGAGAGGAGGGGAAAGAGACACAGGTGAGGGAGAGGAGGGGAAAGAGACACAGGTGAGGGAGAGGAGGGGAAAGAGACACAGGTGAGGGAGAGGGGGGAAGAGACACGGGAGGGAGAGGGGAAAGAGACACAGGAGAGAGAGGGGGATAGATACAGGGGAGGGAGAGGGGGAAAGAGACCCAGGGGAGGGAGAGGGGAGAAAGACACAAGGTAGGTGCTCATTGCGAGGCCAGTGGGACTTCGGCTGCAATGAGTGCCATAGACATGAGCACAGAAGGTGCTCATGTCGATGGCTGCGATAGCCAGCGAAAAACTTAGCACTTTGCCACTGATCACGAGTTACGCAGTTTCCTAATTTAACTGACAAAATTACAACGCAGGGGGTCAGCCAATGCCATTGGGCCTTGTACCATCCACATGTGCAGAAGCACTGACCAACTGACATCTTCCCAAGTTCCATTCACTTATTTTCTTTTACCTTCAGACCTAGAGCCTCACACACCACAGCTTCTCTTCTGTCTCTGAACTTAACCTCCCAACTACCCTATCCCTATCACCCACTTATGATTTGTGTTACTTTATAGAACAGGTTTCTGCACTCTAACCTCCATTATTCACAACTGATGCACCCACAGATTTAATCACTAATTAACAATCTACCCTCTATTCAATTACTTGCCAAGTCCTTGTTTCTTCTGTTTTAGTTACCGTATATACTTGAGTATAAGCCGACCCGAGTATAAGCCGAGGCACCTATTTTACCACAAAATACTGGGAAAAATGAGTGACTCGAGTATAAGCCGAGGGCGGGAAATGTGCTTCCCCCTGTATCCCTCTTGTGCCCTCTGTGTCCCCCTCTTGTGTGCCCTTTTCTTGTGTCCCCCCTCTCTCTCCCCTGTGTCTCTTCCCCCCTCTCCCTTCCCTGTGTCTCTTCCCCCTCTCCCTTCCCTGTGTCTCTTCCCCCTCTCCCTTCCCTGTGTCTCTTCCCCCCTCCCTTATCACCCCCTCAACCTCCCTCCTCAACCCCCCTCCTCATCCTCAACCCCCCATCCTGAACACCCCATCTTCAACCTCAAACCCTCATCCTCATCCTAAACCCACCTCCTCATCCCCCCTCCTCATCCCCCCTCCCCATCCTCCCTCCTCATCCTCAACCCCCCTCCTCAACCTCAACCCCTCCATCCTCATCCTCAACCCCCATCCTCATCCTAAAACCCCCTCTTCACTTTACCCCTCCTCATCCTAAACCCCCCTCCTCATTTTACCCCTCTAAATACCTCCCCCTCTCACTTACCTCCATCTGCGGCTGTTCCTCCGCTCCTCCACGCTCCTTCCTGTGTCTTGACCCGGCCAATGCTAATGACGTGGCACGCATGTGACGTCACGTCATTAGCATATGCCGGGTCCCAACGCAGGAAGGAGCGTGGAGGATCGGAGGAACAGCTGCAGATGGAGGTAAGTGAGGGGAAAGGGAAAGTGAGAGGTATTTAGAGGGGTAAAGTGAGGAAAGGGTTTAGGATGAGGAGGGGGGGGGTTAAGGATGAGGAGGGGGGGAGGGAAAGAGACACAGGGGGGTTAGAGAGACACGTAGGGGGGGTTAGAGAGACACGTAGGGGGGGTTAGAGAGACACGGTGGGAGAGTGACTCAAGTATATGCCGAAGGGGGCCCTTTTTAGCCTTAAAAAAAGGGCTGAAAAACTCGGGTATATACAGTACTTTACCTTTTGCTTCATTAATCTTTTAGTCTGTAAGCTTTAACCATGTTTTACTGTACCTCAGTGCTGCAGAATGTGTCCGCGATATAAAAAAGGGAGATAAAAATACAAATTATTTTGTAGCACCCTCCTAACACTTGAACTATAATACTTGGTGGTAGAGCTCCTTCACCGAGGAGACCTTTAAGCATTAACAGTGTATCACACTTTGTTGAAATAGATTTAAGAATGAATTGGATATCATAAGAATTAATTGCATATAATGTTTTAGATAGACAAGAGACTGGGCAATCAACATTTTCAGTAGAGGAGATAATGAGCAATTAGATGGGTATATTTGTTCATATCTGCCATAAAAAAGTAATTTATATTTCATGTATTTATCATTTATCAAGGTTTCCTACAAACATCAGCATTAACTTGTGTTATGGACTGTATAATGCCAGCTCTTTGTGCTTTCCTTTATTACTCACCTTCATTGATATGAATTATCTCCTCTTTAACTAGCTAATGACAATCCACAAACAGTTCTTCTCCTTGTTCAATCTTTGAAATAATTGTCGGTGTCACATTGACATGTCCTATAAGCACACACAGACATTGCGTATACCATATATTTATCAAACACAAATAAGTATTGTTCACTGTTGTTTCCTATATTTCTCTAATATTACCTTACCTAGAGACCTGAGGTTCTGGTAGTTCTCCATGATCACATCCCTGTAAAGCTCCTTCTGTTCCTCTGTTAGAAAGTCCCACTCCTCCTTGTAGAAGTAAATTGTTATGTTATCAAAGTCAGGTTGTTTCTTAAAATAAAATGAATAATGAAATAAATAAAAACACAATTTTTCAGAAACATAAATTTAATGAGAACCAAAATGGTTTATCTACCCTGTCTATTTTATCTACTTAAAAGATTGGCTTAATTTTCGGTACTACATTGTCTTGTGATTATCCAAGGCCTTTCTTACATTCTGTAACTGTGTTTGACTCTAAAACGTTCACTGGAAGGTTGTTTCACTTATCTACTACTCTTTCTGTCAGTACCACTTTCTCTCATAATCTTCAAAGCTTTCACCTTGCAACTTCATGCCCGTGCAAAGAAAGAGACTTTGAAGCTTAGTTTCCTCATTATTTGGTAGGTCACCAAGTGGCTTTGCAGTTTTGATAGAATTGATAGAAAGGAAAATGCCTCTAACAAATCCAAATTTATTTTTTCCTGCCAAACTGTTAGAATAAATGTACTTTAGATATCCAAGATTAATAATATCAACTATTGTAAAATCTTGTATTAGTGATAGAAATATGATTTAAAGCTTAAAATCATAGCTGTGAAAAAAAATAGTTTTCTCCGAGTCATCCAAGAATTTAGTCCCTGGAGTGTCAACTTTGTCAAAAAATCCAAACTTTCTAAAATCAGTGCCCAATGCAAAGAAAGAGACTTCGAAGCTTCGTATCCTCATTATCTGTTAGATCAGTTTGGGATTCTATATAGAAAAATAGCACCAAGTGGATTCCGAATTAAAGACAGCTTCAAAATTTGGAAAGGATCAAATAGACGTTAAAGGGGAAAGAGGAGAGGAAAGTTGATACCTCCCGACAGCCCAGTCCCAGGTTGAGAGTGAAAGTTTAATCATTGGGTTAGAATATTTAACTAAAGTCTGTTTAATACTTGGTTGCCAAATAATAGTGTCCCACATATGGGGCCTCATTCAATTGCGATTTGGTCAATTGAATATGGCTCTATATAAGCACAGAGCATATTTTTTTTAAATAAGTTTTTAATTAGTGAAAACCTTGCTTTTGGATAGATGTTTACTAACTAAAAACTTCTTTAAAAAATATATGTTATGTGCTTATTTAGAGCTCTATTCAATTGGCCAAATTGCAATTGAACGAGGGCCGTGGTGTTTAAGTTGCTGATTCTCTATAAAAACCCAGGTGGGTTGATGCTTGAATGAGTGAGCTATGGGTATGTTGCACAAACTAAAAGGCAGATAAGATGCCGATTTGGAGAACATTTGGGCAAAATCATAAACAGTGATAAGGATATACAAAAAGGCAAGACCATTACCTCAGTTGCAAAACATTTCCATTCTGTCCATAACTCTAAACCCTTGGTTAACTGTTGGATTTTATAAAAAATCTCACTAAGAATAAGAAAAGGCAATTTGGAGCTTGAGTTATGAAAAGAAACCAAGTGGATATCCATGCTCAATATGGTTATCCCTGGCAAACTCAATGAAGCGAATAACTTCACTTCATATCTATAGCAGTCCATTTATGTGTATACATTTTGAATTTGTCCTAAACCTTCTTTCTTTTGATCTTGATGTGAAAATTATTCAACATAGTATTTTGGTCTTTTTTGTCTTCATTATATACAATTACAAAAAAAACTATTCTGGTGAAGGAATAATAAATGTAATTCTGGTTATGCCAATAAATTAATCAATCATCTATCATTTTTAAAAAAAGAATCTAAACCCCTTCTCTTTGTTGTATATCTCTAAGTAGTCTTATTCATAAATAAGGTATCTCCATAGATGATAATATGTTATATGTAATTTCAGCTTAATTACTTATGTATAGCGATTTAAGGATATAGAGGGGCTGGTAAGCTGCTAGAATGATTCAGTGTATAATTAATTAAGTCATTGATGGCATGGATAAGACATATGTTTATGATGTCCCTCTCATCCTCTTGTTATTGGTAACTAATTGATGGAAGACTGTTTGTCTTCAATACAGCCTTACCTATGATTTATGTTCCACTTATCAGTGAATAGAGTAACAAGTATGTAATAGTATGTACACTTGAGACAGCCTTGTTTCTTTATACTTTATTGTTCATCAAAGTAATAAATATGAGTATCATAATATTATAAATGTATTCACTAGATAATATATTGATCATTGTCTGAAATGATACATGCTGATCCTCATATGTATGGTGTTAGAATGAATGTGGATTCTCACATATATTGTGGTAAATTAATTAATACTGTATCACTAATTTACACATATTCCAGTGTGCTTCCATCAAGTGACTCTTGACGATCTGTTAAGAAACAGAATTGAAAGAGTTAATCACAAACCTGATCTTCTGATCACTTACCCTATTTAAGCCTGCTACACTGCTCTTCTCGATCCAGTCCCGGTTGAATCTGTGACTCGAAACGTACGCGTCCACCATGATCTCCGTTCCTTTGGTGATGATGTCAGACTGCTCATTCGAGAGCTGAGATCAGTAACGCTGTGCTGCGTTTGCATCAGGATCCGTATTAATTGTATTTTTGCAATACACGCGCTTCAGAATGTGGTAACTACACGTGACATGGGAATTAGTCCTTAGGGTAGTTAGCGTAGCTTAGTTAGCTTCCAACTTATGTATATTAGGGGGTAAGTAGCGGGTCCCTAACCTCTGCTACAACTGAGTTATTGCAGGGACACAGTGAAAAGTCCATATATTCACAATAGGCCCCTATCTACAGGTTATTTGTCTAAGCTAACCAGGGATCTTATTGATGTATGTATTATTCGGTTTGCTATATTAAGACTACTATTACGTGTTTGTACACTATACTGTCATCTCTAGATACAAGATTACTGTGTTAATAATTAATAGAACCCAAGGCCTTGCTGTTTTTGTATATATTATTTTAATCAATGTTTTATTAATTATTTTCTGTTGTTTACTTAACTGATGGTATGTTTCTCTGTTTTCTCTGAACCCAGCAGCATTGTATGTTTATTGATGCCCTATATAGAGATATAAATATCTAAACCCAAGCAGTGTTTCTTTTTTCTTAAGTGAGAAGTGTGTTTTCTGCAAAAATAGAGCAAAGGGTTTAACTTCTCGATAGTACAGGAAAGCTTTCCTCCTCTTAAATTGAGAATTAAAGCCCTGTACATTGTATGTCATAAATGTGTATTCTATATTCTTCATGAAAGTGGTGATGACTTGAACGCTTAATGGGGGTTGACTCACCCAGCTTCAGATCCAAACCCCATGGGGCGGAGAGACCAGACGGAGCCCGCAACGTCAGCTTACTAGCCCAGAAGAGCTGTAAAGATATGAAGCAAGAATGCCGCTTGCCATAGAGAGAAGAAAAGGAAAAAAACAAGAAAAAAACATTAGACATTTAAATTTTGAATGAGCTAAACATTGCAAAAAAACTAATTATTAAACAGTTTGAGAAACATAACCTCCCGGACTAACTATACCTCTAAACTACCCTCAATAGAAGGGGTAAAAAGAAAACTTAAATTAAATGTATGACTTGAGGAGGGGGGGGGGGGCAAATTAAGTCCCAAAGGGTCAGAATATGGGGGGCTGTCCCTTGCCCAAAATTACAGTAACTTTTATTACTGCGAAGGAACAAAATATCTGCAAATCTAGCAGTACAACTTGTCATAGATAACATATATTTAGCTAACTAAGTCCATTCTGCACATTAGATAATTACTACATACTAGACATAATCCCTATATATATATATTAGGGCTTTAAACTATAGTTATGAAGCTCTATCAAACAGCACAATAAATAATCACAATAAACAGCGGTCTAGAGGTAGTTGTGGTTACTGTTCTGCACCAATATGCTCATATAACAGTCTCAGGTTGGATCTGTTGTGGGGCAAGGTCCTTGCTTAGAAAGTCCGCCCTGAGAGAGGCGCAGAGAAGGGCTGACCCCGATGGGGGAGGGGGGGGAGATTTCTATGTCTGTTTAGCATGCAAAACTACCTGCCATTGCCTGGTGGGAAGCGATTTGGCCGTGTGGGCTTGATTCTCTTCTGGCTCCACTTCTGAAAACAAGTGAAGACGTTTGAGAAAAGTTTGGCTATCCTCTGGGGAATGAGCTGAATAGGAGCTGCCTTTAAACTGAAACAGCAAAGCATATGGGAAGCTTCATCTGTATTGTATTTTGTCCTGGATCAAAACATCTAGCGTCGGCTTCATCTCCCTCCGCTGAGCCAATGTGATAGGGGAGAGATTGGCATATATTTTGAGTTGTCCAGACCTTTAATAACAGTAATTTTCTGGTAGGCTGCTAAAATAAGACCCCTGGAACTTTGTCTTAAAAATCTAATTATAACATCCTTTGGTAAGTCATGATTTCTTGATGCTCCCAGAGCCCTATGGTTCCTTTTTATTTCCCAAACTGCTTTTGGGATATCCAGGATTATACTGGATATGGTTGCATAAGATACTGCATAAGATCTTGGATTGCCCTTTTATTAGACAGATAGTCAGGTATATAAACATCACAGATATTTAAGGCAACAAATGAATAGAGATACAATACACAGGATCTAACATTAATAGTCTTCCTCTCTAAATTTTCTTTTTTCTATATGAGCATTAAACAGTGATTATTTGTAATATATATCTTACTGTCTTTTTCTTATTTGTTAAATTTCCATTAAAGTAAACTTGACTACGTTATCTTTTTCGTATTGATTGCATAACCCGTTTTGGTTCCCCTAAAGTAAACTAAACCTCTTCAAACAAAACAAATATTAACAATTTTGTTCATATATATATACATATAATTCAAAATAGTAATGACATTTCCAACCTTGTCAGAGCGGTTTCTCCTCTAGAAATTTCCAGGTTCCAGGCCCCCATCATAACCGTCAAGTCCCGTCCCACTTCACACCAAGATATGTTGGTTGTGTTAATTGCAAGGCTTGTCCCACTCTACTCTCCAGCCACGGGCTCCAAACCTGCATGTACTGAGGAATAGAGTCTTCCAGTGTGCGAGTAATTTTTTGGTTTATTGCAATATAGTTAATTTTGTTTTTAACCGTTGACAGATCAAGTTTATCAGACTTCCAGTTCTTTGCTATATGGCTCCTGGTAGCTAAATAGAAGAACTGTAGGAGCTTGTTTTGAGGAGGGGTAATGGTTTTCACTGGAATTTCCTAGTAGACACACCTCTCATACCCCCCTTACTGGGGTGTAGAGCAACTGTGTGGCTAGTTGTGAAACAGGTCTCCATAGCTGTTGGACCTTTGGACAAAGCCACCAGATATGGATAAAAAACCCCATAACCTGGAAGCCCCTAAAGCAGTATGCACTTTCTGTTGTTTTCCACTTGGAAAGCTTTTCTAGTGTTATATATGTTCGGTGCAATACCTTTACTACAGTTTTCAATAGATTTTGATTAAGGAACCCCTCTATAAATGCCTTTCCAGGCAGTTTCCCATTTCTCCATGTGCCAGGTTTTATTCAAATCCTTCTCCCATTCCCTACCATATTTGCCTTTGCTGTTGCTGAGAGGAGAGTTGTAGATGTCATATACAGTGCCTTTCAAAAGTATTCACCCCTTTGACTTTTTACCTATTTTGTTACATTACAGCCTTAAGTTCAATGTTTTATTAATCTGAATTTTATGTGATGGATCAGAACACAATAGTCTAAGTTGGTGAAGGGAAATGAGAAAAATATATACATAAAACTATTTTTTTAGAAATAGAAAACAAAAAATTGGCATGTGCGTATGTATTCACCCCCTTTGTTATGAAGCCCATAAAATGCTCTGATACAACCAATTACCTTCTGAAGTCACATAATTAGTGAAATGATGTCCACCTATGTGCAATCTAAGTGTCACATGCTCTGTCATTACATATACACACCTTTTTTTGAAAGGCCCCAGAAGCTGCAGCACCACTATCCAAAAACTGCCACGAAGACCAAGGAACTCTCAAAACAAGTAAGTGACAATGTTGTTGAGAAGTACAAGTCAGGGATAGGTTATAAAAAAATATCCAAATCTTTGATGATGCCCTGGAGCACCATCAAATCTATCATAACCAAATGGAAAGAACATGGCACAACAGCAAACCTGCCAGGAGACGGATGTCCACCAAAACTCACGGACCGGGCAAGGAGGGCATTAAACAGAGAGGCAGCACAGAGACCTAAGGTAACCCTGGAGGAGCTGCAGAGTTCCACAGCAGAGACTGGAGTATCTGTACATAGGACGACAATAAGCAGTACGCTCCATAGAGTTGGGCTTTATGGCAGAGTGGCCAGAAGAAAGCCATTACTTTCAGCTGAAAACAAAATGGCACATTTTGAGTTTGCGAAAAGGCATGTGGGAGACTCCCAAAATGTATGGAGGAAGGTGCTTTGGTCTGATGAGACTAAAATTGAACTTTTCGGCCATCAAAGAAAACTCTATGTCTGGCGCAAACCCAACATATCACATAACCCAAAGAACACCATCCCCACAGTGAAACATGATGGTGGCAGCATCATGCTGTGGTGATGTTTTTCAGCAGCCGGGACTGGAAACAGAAGTTGTAGTGGTTGCTTGGTGGGAGGTTGTGTTTATCCTTAGTTATATCAAAAGTGATAGGTTGTCCCTCTTCTATCCAGGCGCCCAGTCTATCTAGCCCCCTCAACTTCCACCAAATTATGGATTCCCTACTCAGGTCTTTAGGGGCCCTCGGATGGGAAATTATTGATGTCAAATGTGACGGATTAGAGAATAAGGAGGAGTGTTTCAAGGCCCACTTCCAGCAGTGAATTTTATGCAGAATCACTGGGTGTTTTAATTAAAGGACTGCTCCGGGACACTATTTAGCCAAACCAGAGTATGCCACAAATAGAGATGCATGGACTGATTTTCAATAAACATCCACAAGGGATGGTTCAGGGGTGGGTGTATGAGAGGGATGAAAGAAAGTTGTGCATCCCTATTGTATTTCATCAGGCCTATGGAGTGGTCTGACCAAGTACTGGGGGCAATTTCCCCTGTACTGATGCAGTCCATTAGAGAGGAGGCTATCAATAGATAGTCTATTCTGGGGTAGGTCTTATGTGTATGGGAGTAAAATGTATACTCTGTATCTAATAAATGTTTTTTTGCCCAATATGTCTAGTAGATTTAGCTCTGAGGGCAAGGAATTAATTATCTTTAGCTTATTTGAATATCTATTTCCAATGTTGCTACCGGATCTGTCGACTGAAGTGTCTAATATTAGGTTAAGGTCCCTTCTTAATATGATTTTGCCTTGCTTGACTTGCACTAGGTGTTTTAGTATTTGGAGCAGATTATTATGAGGCATGGGGGTAGGGGGATATTCTGAAACCAGAGTGATTGGGTCATTATTATTATTGTTTATTTATAACGCACCAACATATTCCGTAGCGCTGTACATAAGCGAAGTTCAAGACAAAGATAAATACAAATTAAACATAGCAAAGCTAGGAGGGCCCTGTCTTTGAGCCTCAAATCTAGTGTCTATAGTGATTTCCCCAAAGCACCTTGTGGGATTGAAACTCACAGACTTACAACCTAAATTGTGTGTGGTAAATGAGGAAGAGAGAGGTGAGAGTGTGTTAGGGTGGAAGGTGATACACTTCTTTAAAGAGATCTGTTTTTAGAAAGGTTTTGAATGTTTTGAGGCAGTAGGATAATCTGGTGAAGCGAGGCAAGGCGTTCCAGAGTATAGGGGCAGCACAAGAAAAGTCTTGAAGGCAAAAGTGAGAGGTGATAAGAGTTGTGGAAAGAAGAAGGTCATTAGCAGAACGAAGAGGGCGGGTTGGGGAGTATTTGGAGATGAGACCAGAGATGTATGGGGGTGCGCTATTGTTGAGGGCTTTGAAAGTTAGGGTCATGATTTTAAATGTTATTCTGGAGGCTAAGTGAAGCCAGTGGAGTGATTGACAGAGATGATGCCGACACTGAGCATTGTGTACGGAAGATGAGTCTAGCAGAGGCATTCATAATGGATTGAAATGGGGATAGTTTGGTGGTGGGTAGGCCAGAAAGAAGCGAGTTGCAGTAGTCGAGTCCAGAGATGATAAGAGAATGTATTAGGGTTTTAGTTGTGTCTTGCGTAAGATAGTGTCAAATTCTGAAGGTGTTTTTTAGATGGAGAAGACAAGATTTAGTTAGTGACTGTATGTGAGGGATGAAAGACAGGGCAGAGTCCAGCAGAACCCCAAGGCAATGGTCTTGGGAGGTTGGGGTAATTATGTCATTGTGTTGACAGTGAGAGAGATGTGAGGAATTGACACTGTGGTAGAGGGAGGGTAGATAAGGATCTCAGTCTTAGACATGTTGAGTTTGAGATGGTGGGTGGACATCCAAGAGGATAGACTAGAGAGGCAGTTGTAAGAGAGGGAATAAAGCTGGTGCTGAGATGTAGATTTGGGTGTCATCTGCATAGAGAGTAAACTGAAGCCCAAAAGAGTTTATAAGGGTACCAAGTGAGGATGTGTAGATGGAGAAGAGGAGGGGGCCTAGGACTGATCCTTGGGGTAGGCCAACAGACAGGGGGTAAGGAGAAGAATAGGTATCGGAGAAGGAGACACTGAATAATCGATTTTGTAGGTATGATGAGAACCACGAGAGAACAGTGTCTTAAATACCGAGGTAGAAGAGGATATGAAGTAGATGTGGATGGTCAACTGTGTCAAAGGCAGTAGAGAAATCTAGAAGAAGGAGAATAGAAAAGTGACCTTTTGACTTGGCAGTAAGCAGGTCATTAGTGACTTTAGTGAGAGCTGCCTCAGTGGAGTGGTGGAGCCAGAAGCCGGATTGGTAGGTGTCAAGAAGGGAGTTGGAGGAAATAAAGCCGCTCCAGCAATTTGGAAGCCAGGGGAAGTAGAGAGATAGGGCGGTAGTTAGATGCACTGTCAGAGTCAGATGAGGGTTTTTTAAGAGTGGGTGTAATTATGGAGTTTTTTTAGAGAAGATGGAAACCTGCCAGTATTTAGGGAAAGGTTGAAAATATGTGTGAGAGTTGGGATTGGTGTGGTAGAGAGGGGAGGGATGAGCTAAGATGGAATAGGATCCAGAAGACAGGTAGTGAGGCGAGTGGATGATAGGAGGCTGGCGACTTTGTCCTCTGTAGCCGGGCAAAGCAGTTCAAAGTGGCTGTTGAATTGGGGGAGGGAGAAGACTGGGTGTTGTTGGTTAGTTGAGAGGGTAGAGGCAGTGAGCCACTGTAAGATAAGAGTTCATTGCTGATGTTTTGAATTTTATCAATAAAATGGTTGGGGAAGTCTTCAGCTATGAGAGAGGAAGGGATGGAAGGAGGTGGTGGGCGGAGGAGAGTATTGAAAGTGGCAAACAGACGCTTGGGGTTAGAGGACAGAGTTAATAGTGATGTGAAGTAGTGTTGTTTGGCGAACTTGGGGGCAGACGAGGAGCGTAACATAAATTTATAATAGAGGAAATCTGCAGAAGTGTGTGATTTCCTCCAGAGCCGTTCAGCAGTGCCGTAGCACTTCTGGATTTATCGTGTTTGTGTAGTGTGCCATGGTTGTGGAAGAGAGTGAGGGCGTCTTTGTGTGGTAAAGGGGGCGAGGGTATCAAGGGTGTAAGAGAGAGTAGAGTTGTAGAGTGAGGTGTCAGTGGCAGGGCAGTTGAGGTTGGTGATGTGGCTGAGAAGGGGTTGGATATTAGTGGAGTGCTGAGCAGGGTCAAGTGCTATCAGGTTTCTGTGGGTGATGGTGGCAGGGGTGGAGGATGATGTGGAGAGGTTGAAGGTAAGTAAGTGATGGACAGATAGAAGGAGTGGGTGGATGACTGGGTTGGAGGTTGTGCTGAGATCGGTGGAGATAAGGTCTAGAGAGTGTCCAGCATGATTGGAGTGTCAATTGGAATGGTAAAATCTCCAAGTACCAGTGAAGGAACGTTGGAGGAGAGAAAGTGAGGGAGGCAGTCAGAAAAGTGATCAAGAAATTGAGAGGGAGGGCCTGGGGGGCAATAGATCACAGCAACACATAGAGAGATAATCAGAAAAGGTGGATAGTATGAACTTCAAAGGTTTGAGAATTGGAGGGATGGGACAGGGGGTCAGAGGTGAAAAGTACAGCGAGTGGAAAGCAATACACCCACACCACCACCTTGTTTGTTCCCAGGTCTAGGTGTGTGGCTGAGGTGAAAGCCACCATGAGAGAGTGCTGCAGGGGAGGCAGTGTCTGAGGAAGAGAGCCAGGTTTCAATGAGAGCCAGTAGATTGAGAGAGTTGGAAATTAATAAGTAGTGAGTGAAAGTGAGTTTATTGCAGATAGACTGTGCGTTCCAGAGGGCGCAGGAGAAAGGTAGAGTAGAAGGCTTGTGTAATGATATAGGAATCACAAGGTTTTGGAGACCAGCAGCCTAGGTCAGCAATGATCCAATTCAGCAACTTGTAGGTGAAACAGGAATAAGCTTTATTGAAGGGAACAGGAACCACAATAATCTGACAAGGTACATAGACAGGAAGTGCCTTATATAGGCCAAGGACCAGACACCTGACCAGACACAGCTGAAGAGACTAGTCACTGATACTATTGCTAGGTTTATCAGATCTCAAGGAAATTCACAAAGGCAGGCTGGCGCAGTGGTAGGGAAGAGGTTCAGCAGCCTGGGGACCAGGGTTCAAAACCCAGCAGAGTCAATTCCTCACATTACCCCCGCCTCTATAGGTGCAGCCTCTGGATGCCCCATTACCCGGTTTAACAGGGTACTGCACATGAAAAGACCGAAGAAGATCAGGAGCTTGAATATTGTCCACTGGTTCTCACAAACTATCCTCCTCACCATAGCCTTTCCAACGAACCAGATACTGAAGCTTATTGCAGAAGATCCTGGAGTCCAGAATTTTCTCCACCTCGTATTCATCCTCACCATCCCCGAGGACTGGAGCAGGCAGGGCTCGGCCAGGGAAAGTGTTGTCATGGAAAGGTTTCAGCAGTGCAACGTGAAACACCGGATGTATTCTCATGGAATCTGGAAGTTGCAAACAAAAAGTGACAGCATTGATCTGAGCGATGATCTCAAAAGGTCCCATGAACCTCTGACCCAATTTATGAGAAGGAACCCTAAGCTTAAGATTCCTTGTTGCCAGACAAACCTTGTCACCAACATGATAAACTGGGGCCTCCGTTCTATGCCTATAAGCAGCTCTCTTGTCACATTCCTGAGCCTCCGAAAGAGTCTCCTTCAACAGGTCTTGGGAATCTCGTAAGGTGGTTAGCCGATCAGTGACTGCAGGAATGGAAGTAGTAATTGGGAGACTCACTAAAAATGTTGGATGGTAACTATGGAGTTGGCAAAAAATGGGCTCAGAGCAGTGTTGGGCATTGTTATAGGCAAACTCTGCCGTGGATAGAAAATCCAGCCAGTCATCCTGCAGGTAACTAATATAGCACCACAAATATTGCTCTAAAGTCTGGTTGGTTCGCTCAGTCTGTCCATTACTTTGTGGATGAAAAGCTGACGACAGATTTACATTAATACCTAGATTAGAGCAAAAATGTTTCCAAAAACGAGATGTAAACTGCACTCCCCTGTCAGAAACTACTTCATCAGGCACTCCATGCAAGCAAAATATTTCCCGAATTACCAGGTCAGCCATCTGTTTAGCTGAAGGGAGACCACGAGCTGGTATGAAATGACCCATCTTAGTTAACCTGTCCACAACAACAAGAATGGTAGTGTGTTCCTTAGAGGGAGGTAGTTCCACAATAAAGTCCATGGATATAGATCCCCAGGGACGATGAGGAATCAGAAGAGTCTGAAGCAAGTCAACAGGGGATGAGCGAGGAGTCTTATGTCTGGCACATACATCACAAGAGGACACATACTTCTTAACATCCTCATAATACTTCGGCCACCAAAAGGATCGGGCGAGTAACTCTTGTGTCTTTCGGATTCCTGGATGACCTGCTGGTTTTGAGTCATGGTAGAGACGTAAAATGTCCAGTCGCACTGACTCCGGAGCAAACAGACGTTGTTTAAAAATCCAAAACCCATTAAGCATCGTCATATGGAGATCACGAAGAACTGTATCTTCAGCGTAGCCCTTTTTAATGCAAGACATCAGATCAGAAGGAAATGTAACTCCAATAAATATATCCTCCTGCAAGATGGTGGTCTTTGTTACGGTAGTAAGAAGGGGGCCAGCTATTCTAGACAAGACATCCGCCTTACCATTCTTGGAGCCAGGACGGTATGTAACCAAAAAATTAAACCTCGAGAAGAATAGGGACCAACGTGCTTGTCTGGCTGACAGTCTCTTAGCTGATCTAATACATTCCAGATTTTTCTGAGGACAGTAATTGGATGGGTAGCTCCCTCCAAGAGATGTCTCCATTCGGTGAAGGCAGCTTTTATAGCCAATAGTTCTTTATTCCCTATGTCATAGTTTCTTTCTGCTGGCACCATCTGGCGGGAATAGAAGGCACACGGATGTAACAGCATCTTAGGTCCAGTCCTTTGAGACAGTATAGCACCAACAGCTGAATCAGAAGCATCAACTTCCACAATAAATGGTAATTCTGGCTGAGGATGTACCAGGACGGGGGCAGATGTAAACAGAGTCTTTAATCGGGAGAATGCGGTATCAGCCTTATCGGACCACTGAAAAGGAGCCCCTTTACGTGTAAGTTCAGTGATCAGTGTAATAACGGCAGAGAAATTCTTAATGAAACGCCTGTAAAAATTGGCAAACCCCACAAATCTCTGAATATCTTTTTCATTCTTGGGGATGGGCCAGCCCAGCACAGCTTTAATTTTACTTGCGTCCATACTTAAACCTTTAGGAGTTATTACATACCCCAGGAATTGAATTTCTGTTTGTTCAAACTCACATTTTTCCAGTTTAATGTATAGGTGGTGGGTACGAAGGCGCTCCAGAACTATACGGACCTGTTTTCTGTGGTTTTCAAGATTATCAGAAAATATTAGGATATCATCCAAATATGCCACAATAAACTGATCCAGGAGATCTCGTAGTACATCATTGATAAGATGCTGGAAAGTTGCAGGGGCATTACAAAGCCCAAATGGCATTACTAGATATTCATAATGCCCGTACCTGGTTCTGAAAGCTGTTTTCCATTCATCATTTGGTCTTATGCGAACCAGATTATATGCCCCCCGAAGATCAAGCTTCGTAAATATTTTAGCTGAACGAAGTCTCTCCAAAAGTTCAGGAATGAGAGGCAAGGGGTAGCGTTTTTTAACAGTGATGTTATTAATGTCCCTGTAGTCAACGCATGGCCGTAGGCTGCCATCTTTCTTTTCTACAAAGAATATAGGAGCTCCTGCTGGAGAAGTAGATGGTCGAATAAAGCCTTTGGCAAGATTTTCTTGTATGTATTCACGAAGAGCTTTTAATTCAGGCTCAGAAAGGGAATATATACGGCCAAATGGGATAGCAGCCCCAGGTAACAGCTCTATTGGGCAATCATAAGGCCTGTGGGGTGGAAGCTGATCAGTAGTGATGTCACGAACATAAAATTTTCGGTTTGCGAACCGCGAACGCGAATTGCCGCAAATGTTCGTGAACCGGCGAATCCGGCGAACCGCCATAGACTTCAATGGGCAGGCGGATTTTAAAAACCACAGGGACTCTTTCTGGCGAAAATAGTGATGGGAAAGTTGTTTTAAGGGGACTAAGACCTGGACTGTGGCATGCCGGAGGGGGATCCATGTCAAAACTCCCACAGAAAATTACATAGTTGATGCAGAGTCTGGTTTTAATCCATAAAGGGCATAAATTACCTAAGATTCCTAAATTGTTTGGAATAACTTGCTTTAAAACATCAGGAATGATGTTGTATCGATCAGGTAGTGTAAGGGTTAGGCCCGCTTCACAGTGACAGACCAAACTCCCCATTTAACGCACCGCAAACAACCGTAAACAGTCCATTTGCACAACCGCAAACTCCCCATTTGCACAAGGTTGGATACCAAGCTAGCCATGTCCCATTTCTTGTCCTCACTGATGTCATTGAAGGGCTCTTCCTCCACCCAGCCACGTACAACACCAAGGGTCCCCGAAAGGTGACAACAAGCCCCCTCGGACGCCTGCTGTGTTTGGTCTTCCACCTCCTCAAAGCCACCTTCCTCCTCTGACTCCTCTTCTTCAGACTCCTCTCACTGCGTTGCCTCTCTCTGCATTATTATAAGGTGTGTTAAGTAGTACTACTCTTATCAGTTTAATACCTGTTACAGCACCTATCAGGGCACGTGTATAAGGCCTGGATTTTTGGAACCAGGAGATGGAAAAAGATGCTTGATTGGTCCTCCCACTTTAATTTTGGGGCACGGCGCGTGCAATCTAAGGTGCCACCAGATAGGAGTGGCATGTTTGTAAGTACTACTCTTATCAGTTTAATACCTGTTACGTCACCTATGAGGGGGCGTGTATAAGGCCTGGATTTTTAGAACCTGGAGATGGAAAAAGATGCTTGGTTGGTCATATCACTTCAATTTTGGGGCACGGCGCGTGCAATCAAAGGTGCCACCAGATAGGAGTGGCGTGTTTGTAAGTACTACTCTTATCAGATTAATACCTGTTACAGCACCTATCAGTGGGTGTGTATAAGGCCTGGATTTTTGGAACCGGGAGATGGAAAAAGATACTTGGTTGGTCGTATCACTTCAAATTTGGGGCACGGCGCGTCCAATCTAAGGTGCCACCAGATAGGAGTGGCGTGTTTGTAAGTACTACTCTTATCAGTTTAATACCTGTTACATCACCTATCAGGGGGTGTGTATAAGGCCTGGATTTTTGGAACCGGGAGATGGAAAAAGATGCTGGGTCGGTCCTCCTACTGTCACAGGGCCAGGGGGGCGCCCCCTCGTCGGGCTACCTGGTTGATCCTGCCTCAAAGATTAAGCCATGCACGTTTAAATACACACAGCCGGTACAGTGAAACTGCGAATTGCTCATTTAATCAGTTATAGACTGGTTCCTTTGATCGCTCCATCTGTTACTTTGATAACTGTCGGAATTAGAGAGCTGATACATGCAGACGAGCGCTGACTCCCCGGGATGCGTGCACTTTTTAAAAATTAGGTATTGTTGCAGCCGCTGCTGTTGCAGCGTCCAGAAAAATTTACGTTTGTTTCCCAGGCAGAAACTGCCCTAAAACATTGCGTCTTGAACCCTAGTTGGTGGCGGATGTCACGCAAGTCATGCGGCATTCAAAGATAAAATACTGCAGCTTGTGGACCATTTTTAGCTCAAGGCAGCTCATCTCATCAGCCCTTTTTTAGTCTAATGTATCGCCCAGTGTCAGTCCGTTCAGGATCCATCCCTCATTCACCTTTATAAAGGGGTGGTAATCTAGACTTTTTTGACCTAGGCGACTTCTCTTTTCAGTGACAATACCTCCTGCTGCACTGAAGGTCCTTTCTGACAGGACACTGGAAGCGGGGCAGGCCAGAAGTTCTATGGCAAATTGGGATAGCTCAGGCCACAGGTCAAGCCTGCACACCCAGTAGTCAAGGGGTTCATCGCTCCTCAGTGTGTCGATATCTGCAGTTAAAGCGAGGTAGTCTGCCACATGTCGGTCGAGTAGTTCTCTGAGGGTGGATCCCGAAGGGCTGTGGCGATGCGTAGGACTGATAAAGCTCCGCATGTCCTCCATCAACAACACGTCTTTTAAACGTCCTGTCCTTGCCGGTGTGGTCGTGGGAGGAGGAGGATTACTTTCACCTCTTCCCCTGTTAGATTCCCGTTGTGCTGTGACATCACCCTTATACGCAGTGTAAAGCATACTTTTTAATTTAATTTGGAACTGCTGCATCCTTTCTGCCTTGCGGTAATTCTGTAACATTTCAGGTACTTTCTGCTTATACTGGGGGTCTAGTAGCGTGGACACCCAGTACAGGTCGTTCTCCTTCAGCCTTTTTATACGAGCGTCCCGTGACAGGCACGACAGCATGAAAGACCCCATTTGCACAAGGTTAGATGCCGAGCGACCCATGTCCCGTTCCTCGTCCTCAGTGATCTCACTGAAGGTATGTTCTTCCCCCCAGCCACGTACAACACCACGGGTACCAGATAGGTGACAACGAGCACCCTGGGAGGGCTGTTGTGATTGGTCTTCCTCCTCCCCCTCAAAGCCACATTCCTCCTCTGACTTCTCTTCCTCACAATCCTCCTCCAGAGTTGACGCAGGTCCAGCAAGCGATGCTGATAAGGCTGTTTCTGGTGGTGATGGTGACCACAACTCTTCCACTTCTTCCTCACGCTCATCTACGGCCTGATCCAACACTCTTCGCAGGGCACACTCCAGGAAGAAAAAAAATGGTATGATGTCGCTGATGGTGCCTTCTATGCGACTGACAAGGTTTGTCACCTCCTCAAAAGGACGCATGAGCCCACAGGCATTGCGCATGAGCGTCCAGTAATGTGGCAAAAAAATTCCCAGCTCCGCAGAGGCTGTCCTAGCACCCCGGTCATACAAATGCTCGTTAACGGCTTTCTCTTGTTAAAGCAGGCGGTCGAACATTAGGAGTGTTGAATTCCAACGCGTGGGGCTGTCACAAATCAAGCACCTCACTGGCATGTTGTTTCGCCGCTGGATATCTGAAAAGTGCGCCATGGCCATGTAGGAACGCCTGAAATGGCCCCCCACCTTTCTGGCCTGCTTCCATTGATCCACCTGTGCGTTCAGGGAGGACAGGAGTGCTGGCCCGGTGTGACTCTCTGCCTCTCAGGCAAGTTAACCCCAAGACGGCGTGACACTGCCGTATCCGGGATGTGGAATAGTATCTGGGGAGAGGGGGGGGGCTGCCGTTGATGTGGAGCAAGACGCAGCAGCAGAAGAGGACTCAGCTGAGGAGGTTATGGAAGAGGATGGAGTAGGAGGAGTAGAGGAGGTGGCAGCAGGCCTGTGTGCAAGTCGTGGCGGTGTCACCAACTCCTCTGCAGAGCCACGCATTCCATGCTTGGCAGGCGTCAGCAGGTTTACCCAATGCGCAGTGTAGGTGATATACCTGCCCTGACCATGCTTTGCAGACCAGGTATCAGTGGTCAGATGGACCCTTGCCCCATCACTGTGTGCCAGACATGCCATTACTTCCTTTTGCACAATCGAGTACAGGTTGGGGATTGCCTTTTGTGAAAAGAAATTTCGGCCTGGTACCTTCCACTGCAATGTCCCAATAGCTACAAATTTTTTGAACGCCTCAGACTCCACCAGCTTGTATGGTAAAAGCTGGCAGGCTAAGAGTTCAGACAAGCCAGCTGTCAGATGCCGGGCAAGGGGGTGACTTTGTGACATTGGCTTCTTACGCTCAAACATGCCGTTGACAGACACCTGACTGTGGTGAGAGGAGCAGGAACAGCTAGAGGCGAGAGACGGAGTGGCGGATGGTTGAGAGGGGGCAAGAAGGACGCTTTCTGGACCAGGAGGACGATGCTGGACCAGGAGGAGGATGGCGGCTTTGAGTTTGTGTGCTGCTTGTACTCAGGTGTTGATCCCACTGGCGTTTGTGATGTGACATCATGTGCCTTCGCAAAGCAGTTGTACCTAGGTGGGTGTTGGACTTCCCACGACTCAGTTTCTTTTGGCTCAGGTTGCCAATGGCATCGCTTTTGTCACAGGCAGACACACTGAGCTCTGCAGTGACTGCGTTCTGGTGGTTGCAACAGCATGCGTTGATTGGCGTGCTGTCTGGCTGACCCCGGGTGACGATGCATGCTGTCTGACTGTGCCACTAGCTCCTTGCGATGACCTCCCTCTGCTTCCAACTCGTCTCCTCCTCCTCTCTGTCTCCCCATCTGAACTTTCCCCCTGTTCTTCTTCTCTTCTAGCGGGCACCCACGTGACATCCACGGACGCATCGTCATCATCATCACCCGCTTCACTTGTATCTGACATCTCAACAAAGGAAGCATCAGCGGGTACATCATCATCATCGTCACACCGTACGTACATGTGTGTAATGCTGCTTGACTGAGACATATCTACATCCTCTGTAATAATAATGGTTGCGCATCACTCATTTCAATAATGGTTGCGCATCACTCATTTCTTCAAACTGATGTGTAAATAACTCTTCTGACTGATCAATTGAAGAGGCTGTGGTACAAGTGTTGGTGGTAGCGGCAGGCGGGCGAGTGGTAACTTGAGAGGTGCCCAAAGCTAAGCTGGAGGAGGATGGTGTGTCAATGTTCCGAGCAGAAGCTGTAGAAGATTGGGCGTCCTGTGTTAGCCAGTCAACTATGTCCTCAGAAGTTTTTGAGTTCTGGGTAACTGGCCTCTGAACACTGGGCATTATTGTAGGGCCAAAGGGAATCACAGCACCACGACCACAACGGCTCCTGCGGATTGGCCTGCCTCTGCCTGTCATTTTTTTTGCGATTAGTGGTACTATGTGTGCAAGCTACTGTGACAACAGATATGAGTGGCACTGTGCACTTGCAGAAGTTGGCAGAGTAGACTCTATAGGCCTGACACACACGCTTGCAGACAAGTAACTGCTATTCAATGTATTACAGTCAAAATTGTATTCTTTGTTTAAATGTGGACTACTGACTGTAACACCAGATATGAGTGGTGGCACTAACTGGGCAAGTGGGCACAGTATATGCTGTGAGCCTAAGACACAGGCAGGCAAATTAAATTAGAAAAAAGTGTTGCTTTTTTTAAATGTACACTGCTGGTACACCAACTGATTGGATTGGTTGCACTGGGCACAGTATCAGTTGTGAGCCTGAGACACGCACAGACTAGATGTCAGGCAAATTAACTTAGATTTAATAAAATACAATTTTGTTTTTTTTAAAGGTAGACTGCTGGTACACCACCTGATTGGATTGGTTGCACTGGGCACAGTATCAGTTGTGAGCCTGACACACACACTGGCTAGTAGGCAGGCAAATGAACTTAGATTAGAGAAAATAAAAGTTTTGTTTTTTAAAAGTAGACTGCTGGTACACCACCACATTGGATTGATTGCACTGGGCACAGTATCAGTTGTGAGCCTGAGACACGCACAGAATAGCGGTCAGGCAAATGAACTTAGATTTAATAAAATACAATGTTGTTTTTTTTAAATGTAGACTGCTGGTACACCACCTGATTGGATTGGTTGCACTGGGCACAGTATCAGTTGTGAGCCTGACACACACACTGGCTAGTAGGCAGGCAAATTAACTTAGATTAGAGAAAATAAAAGTTTTGTTTTTTAAAAGTAGGCTGCTGGTACACCACCAGATTGGATTGATTGCACTGGGCACAGTATCAATTGTAAGCCTGAGAAACACACAGAATAGCGGTCAGGCAAATGAACTTAGATTTAACAAAATACAATTTTGTTTTTTTTAAATGTAGACTGCTGGTACACAACCAGATTGGATTGATTGCACTGGGCACAGTATCAGTTGTGAGCCTGAGACACGCACAGAATAGCGGTCAGGCAAATGAACTTAGATTTAATAAAATACAATTTTTTTTTTTTTATGTAGACTGCTGGTACACCACCTGATTGGGTTGGTTGCACTGGGCACAGTATCAGTTGTGAGCCTGACACACACACTGGCTAGTAGGCAGGCAAATTAACTTAGATTAGAGAAAATAAAAGTTTTGGTTTTTAAAAGTAGGCTGCTGGTACACCACCAGATTGGATTGATTGCACTGGGCACAGTATCAATTGTAAGCCTGAGAAACACACAGAATAGCGGTCAGGCAAATGAACTTAGATTTAACAAAATACAATTTTGGTTTTTTTAAATGTACACTGCTGGTACACTACCTGATTGGATTGGTTGCACTGGGCACAGTATCAGTTGTGAGCCTGAGACACGCACAGAATAGCGGTCAGGCAAATGAACTTAGATTTAATAAAATACAATTTTGTTTTTTTTAAAGGTATACTGCTGGTACACCACCTGATTGGATTGGTTGCACTGGGCACAGTATCAGTTGTGAGCCTGACACACACACTGGCTAGTAGGCAGGCAAATTAACTTAGATTAGAGAAAATAAAAGTTTTGTTTTTTAAAAGTAGACTGCTGGTACACCACCACATTGGATTGATTGCACTGGGCACAGTATCAGTTGTGAGCCTGAGACACGCACAGAATAGCGGTCAGGCAAATGAACTTAGATTTAATAAAATACAATGTTGTTTTTTTTAAATGTAGACTGCTGGTACACCACCTGATTGGATTGGTTGCACTGGGCACAGTATCAGTTGTGAGCCTGACACACACACTGGCTAGTAGGCAGGCAAATTAACTTAGATTAGAGAAAATAAAAGTTTTGTTTTTTAAAAGTAGGCTGCTGGTACACCACCAGATTGGATTGATTACACTGGGCACAGTATCAATTGTAAGCCTGAGAAACACACAGAATAGCGGTCAGGCAAATGAACTTAGATTTAACAAAATACAATTTTGGTTTTTTTAAATGTAGACTGCTGGTACACAACCAGATTGGATTGATTGCACTGGGCACAGTATCAGTTGTGAGCCTGAGACACGCACAGAATAGCGGTCAGGCAAATGAACTTAGATTTAATAAAATACAATTTAGTTTTTTTTAAATGTAGACTGCTGGTACACCACCTGATTGGATTGGTTGCACTGGGCACAGTATCAGTTGTGAGCCTGACACACACACTGGCTAGTAGGCAGGCAAATTAACTTAGATTAGAGAAAATAAAAGTTTTGGTTTTTAAAAGTAGGCTGCTGGTACACCACCAGATTGGATTGATTGCACTGGGCACAGTATCAATTGTAAGCCTGAGAAACACACAGAATAGCGGTCAGGCAAATGAACTTAGATTTAACAAAATACAATTTTGGTTTTTTTAAATGTACACTGCTGGTACACTACCTGATTGGATTGGTTGCACTGGGCACAGTATCAGTTGTGAGCCTGAGACACGCACAGAATAGCGGTCAGGCAAATGAACTTAGATTTAATAAAATACAATTTTGTTTTTTTTAAAGGTAGACTGCTGGTACACCACCTGATTGGATTGGTTGCACTGGGCACAGTATCAGTTGTGAGCCTGACACACACACTGGCTAGTAGGCAGGCAAATTAACTTAGATTAGAGAAAATAAAAGTTTTGGTTTTTAAAAGTAGACTGCTGGTACACCACCAGATTGGATTGATTGCACTGGGCACAGTATCAATTGTAAGCCTGAGAAACACACAGAATAGCGGTCAGGCAAATGAACTTAGATTTAACAAAATACAATTTTGGTTTTTTTAAATGTACACTGCTGGTACACCACCTGATTGGATTGGTTGCACTGGGCACAGTATCAGTTGTGAGCCTGAGACATGCACAGACTAGCTGTCAGGCAAATGAACTTAGATTTAACAAAATACAATTTTGTTTTTTTTAAAGGTATACTGCTGGTACACCACCTGATTGGATTGGTTGCACTGGGCACAGTATCAGTTGTGAGCCTGACACACACACTGGCTAGTAGGCAGGCAAATGAACTTAGATTAGATAAAATAAAAGTCTTGGTTTTTAAAAGTAGACTGCTGGTACACCACCAGATTGGATTGATTGCACTGGGCACATTATCAGTTGTGAGCCTGAGACACGCACAGAATAGCGGTCAGGCAAATGAACTTAGATTTAATAAAATACAATTTTGTTTTTTTTAAAGGTAGGCTGCTAGTACACCACCTGATTGGATTGGTTGCACTGGGCACAGTATCAGTTGTGAGCCTGACACACACACTGGCTAGTAGGCAGGCAAATGAACTTAGATTAGAGAAAATAAAAGTTTTGGTTTTTAAAAGTAGACTGCTGGTACACCACCAGATTGGATTGATTGCACTGGGCACAGTATCAGTTGTAAGCCTGAGAAACACACAGAATAGCGGTCAGGCAAATTAACTTAGATTTAACAAAATCAAATTTTGGGTTTTTTAAATGTACACTGCTGGTACACCACCTGATTGGATAGGTTGCACTGGGCACAGTATCAGTTGTGAGCCTGACACACACACTAGCTAGTAGGCAGGAAAATGAACTTAGATTAGACAAAATAAAAGTCTTGGTTTTTAAAAGTAGGCTGCTGGTACACCACCAGATTGGATTGATTGCACTGGGCACAGTATCAGTTGTGAGCCTGAGACGCACACAGACTAGCTGTCAGGCAAATGAACTTAGATTTAATAAAATACAGTTTTGTTTTTTATAAAGGAAGACTGCTGGTACATCACCTGATTGGATTGGTTGCACTGGGCACAGTATCAGTTGTGAGCCTGACACACACACACTGGCTAGTAGGCAGGCAAATGAACTTAGATTAGACAAATTTAAAGTCTTGGTTTTTAAAAGTAGGCTGCTGGTACACCACCAGATTGGATTGGTTGCACTGGGCACAGTATCAGTTGTAAGCCTGAGAAACACACAGAATAGCTGGTCAGGCAAATGAACTTAGATTTAACAAAATACAATTTTGGGTTTTTTAAATGTACACTGCTGGTACACCACCTGATTGGATTGGTTGCACTGGGCACAGTATCAGTTGTGAGCCTGAGACACGCACAGACTAGCTGTCAGGCAAATGAACTTAGATTTAATAAAATACAATTTTGTTTTTTTTAAAGGTAGACTGCTGGTACACCACCTGATTGGATTGGTTGCACTGGACACAGTGTATTTTAAAATTATGAGAAGACATTTTCTGTAAACTAAATAAAAATCATATTAGGAGGTTGAAAGAAAAAGAAACCGGATGGGGGGATACCGAGCAGAGCACACCATCTACAGCCCACTGGGAGACAAACTCATCCATTCCCCCAGTAGACAAAGCCAGGTGGTACTCTGCCCGGATACGGGAGCGCACCAGCACCCGGAACATGGCCTCAGGTGACAAGGGAACCCCCCCTATCAAACACTGCTTCCTGGACTTATATATAGCCAACTTGGCTAATGCCAGGAGCAGGTTGACGAGGAGGTCCCTGGCCTTATTGCCCCGGGACACTGGGCGCCCAAAAATAAAAATGTGAGGGGAGAAATGCAGCCAGAACTGCAGGAGGAGGCCCCTCAAGAGTGACAAGAGGGGCTGCAGTCTGGCGCAACTAAAATAAACATGATACACGGACTCTCCCTTGCCACAGAATGAACAAGTGGAGGGAGAGTCCGTGAATTTAGCTAAGTACTCTCCCGTGCTCAGTGCACCATGGAGCACTCTCCAACTCAAGTCCCCGGTGGGTCGTGGAACTAAATCAGAATAAAGTTCCCTCCACCGGGGCCTCTTGCCCTCGTCAGCTGGTAGGACCCACCTCCAGATGGTATCGGGACGGGTCACGAGGGCAAGGAAGTGCACTGTATGGAGCACGAGAGAATATAAGCTCTTCCTCGGCATGCCGCGAAAGCATGCCGAGGGTATGTCCCTCAACCTCGAGAGGTTGGGGACAGGAGGAGCCTGAGGGGAAACACGGGGCTTGTGTCCAATGCAAACAGCCGGAGAAGGGGTGTTGAAAGGTGCATGTGGCACTCCGGCCTGCAAAGCCCCGCGAAGGAAGGTGCGCGAGTCGGGGGAGATGGCATCTCTAATCTCCTGGAGCAAGCGCCCTGAGACTTTGGGCGTCACATATCCCAAACGGAGCGCAAGCTCCTGGGGTGACACCCAATCAGAACGCCCGTATTCCAGGAGATCCCCGACTCGGGTCATCCGTGCATGACTAAGGCGGCGGATGATACTGGGGGACTGTAACATTGGAGCCCCCACTGCTGCATTAAATAGCAGGGGCTCTGTGAATATTTCATCCCCCAAAGGCACGCCCTGCCTGGTCACGGAGACCATGCTCCAGGCCTTGAGGGTTTCCTGGTAGTATGCCGGCAACACAGAGAGGTCTCTCCCAAACCCCTCGGGCCTGATCAGAAATAATTGCCGGTCATACCCCAGGTTGCGCAACTGGCGATAAAAGCTGGATGCCAGTGCGCACCACTGCGGAGAGGGATCTGCATATAGGTATCTCTGCAGGTACTGAAGGCGGAAGGTGGACAACTGGGAGCACACACAAACTACTCCCTGTCCACCCTCCACCAAAGGCAGACTTGCCACCCCTGCAGAGACCCAATGCCTTCCCATCCAGAGGAAATCTAACAAATTCCTCTGGATATTGGTGACAAACTCGGGGGTCGGACTCAGACAAATCAGCCGGTGCCAGATCTGAGAAGCCACCAGCTGATTCACCACTAGAGTCCGCCCCCTAAGGGAAAGCATTTTTGCTAGACCCCTCCATCGTCCCAGACGAGAGAGGACACTGCCCTCTAACTCCCTCCAGTTGTCTGGGACGGAAGCGTCCGCAGCGGACAGGTAGACCCCCAGATATTTAATGACATCTGCCTCCCACGTGATGTCACGAAACGTGGGAGGCAAAGAGTCCACCTGTAAATTACCCTCTAAAAGGCCTGTGCATTTGGACCAGTTGATCTGAGCGGAGGAGGCAGCTGAATATACCTCCTGGCACTGTTTTGCCAGCTCAAGATCAACTGGATCCTGGGCCACGAGGAGCACATCGTCAGCATAAGCTGAAAGGACAATCCGCATGTCTGGATCTTTTAGCACCAGCCCTGTGAGCCTTTTCCTCAGTAGGCAGAGGAAAGGCTCAATGGCCAGTGCATATAACTGTCCAGACAAGGGACATCCTTGACGCACCCCTCGTCCAAATACCAAAGGTGCTGTTAGGGACCAATTGATTTTAAGTAAACACTCTGCAGAGGCGTACAGCGTTCTTATAAAGCCCACAAACTGTGGGCCAAAGCCGTACGCTTGCAGAGTGGCTATGAGGTAACCATGGTCCACCCTGTCAAACGCCTTCTCTTGATCTAAAGAGAGAAAGGCGAGTGACAGACCAGTCCTGCGAGAATAATGCAATAGATCCCGGACCAGAAAGATACTATCAAAGATAGTCCGGCCCGGGATCGCATAGGACTGGTCAGGGTGAACCAATTCTGCCAGCACAGACCCAAGTCTAAGCGAGATGGCTTTAGCTACAATCTTGTAGTCCGTGCTGAGCAGAGAGACCGGTCGCCAGTTCTTAATAAGCCGGAGATCCCCCTTTTTGGGCAGCAGGGCAAGTACTGCCCTGCGACAAGACAGAGGCATCTCCCCGGTCTCCAGGGCTTCCCCAAGGACCAGATGGAAATCAGGTCCCAGAGTCTCCCAGAAAAATTGGAAAAACTCTACAGTCAGTCCGTCCAGTCCTGGAGACTTTTCACAGGACATGGCACGGAGGGCTTCAGAGAGCTCTTGAAAAGATAGTGGTATATCAAGCCGCTCTCTTACACCCTCACTGACTGTGGGGAGCCCCTCCCATAGCACCCTGCAGGCGTCTGGAGAAATGGGATCCGGAGAGTAAAGATCTTTATAAAAGTTCCGGGCTCTATCCCGGATACTCTCCGGATCTGTAAGGGGGGCACCGTCTTCATCTAGAAGACAGGTGATGTGCCTACTGTTACCCCCCTTTTTCTCCAGTGAGTAGAAGAGGCGCGAGCCGCGGTCTAGATCTTTGAGAAAACCTAAGCGGCTGCGCACGTATGCCCCCTTGGCCTGGTGTCGTTCCAGGTCACAGAGGACACCCTTCCTCTCTACATACTCGCTCTGCAGGGATTGGTCCCTACAAGTGAACAGCCTCTGCTCCAGATGGAGTACCTCCCCCCGGAGTGACTCCAACTCAGCTTCGCGCTGCCCACTCGCACCCTTGGTATATTCCTGACACAGAAGTCGCAAATGAACCTTGCCCACGTCCCACCACAGTTTTAACGTGGCAAAGTCCCCCTTGCAACCCCTCCAGTCCGTCCAAAACTCCCGGATCAATGTCACGAGCCCCTGGTCCTTCAACAAAGCATTGTTGAAGTGCCAATAGGCGGCTCGTGGCGCTGTTGGCGTTAGCGCCACTGTCACAGACACACAGTTGTGGTCTGTGAACGGAGCCAGCCTAATGGCACAAGAACCGACTCGTGACATATAGTGACTAGATATATATAGTCTGTCGATCCGGGAGTGGGACACCAGACCGGCTCTCACCCTGACGTAGGTGAAACCGTCTGATGCCCCTGGGTTCTGCTCTCGCCAGATGTCCTCCAGGGAGAAGCGGGCGATGATCTCCCGCAGGGCTGACGCAGAAGGCGGGTACGGCTCTGGACTATTCCGGTCCAGAGCGTCGAGGGTGCAGTTGAAATCACCCCCGAGTACCAAACACTCATCTGCGTCAACCGTCTCCAAAAACTGGGACAGTCTGGCGAGGAACCTCACTCTCTCGAGCCCTCCAGCAGGGGCATATATATTAACTAGGTTAATGATGCTACCCTGCTCTCGGACCCGGAGGTGGATTAGACGGCCTGGGAAAACAGCTTTCACAAGCAGCAGCTCTGGCTGAAAAGACTCTGAGAACAGGGTCACCACTCCACATGACGCTGATGTGAAGTGGCTGAAGAAGACCCTGCCTCTCCACTCCAGTTGCCACGAGGCCTCAGCCTCTGGAGTGGTGTGAGTTTCCTGCAGGAAGCTCACAGAGTACCCTCCCTGATATAAATAGGAGAGTACCTGGAACCTGCGGAAACTGTCTTGACAGCCATTGGTATTTAGCGTGCTGATGTGCAAAGCCATTACTGCGTGTCAGGAATTGTGCGTTCCTCAGACCCTTGAGACTGCTGATAGGACACGCACATTTTATAGAATTTCCGGACGCGGAGATGCTCCGCAGTCCCAGAATTCTTGGCCCTAGTGCTGACCACTAGATATTGCTGGAGAGAGTGGAGAATAAACGACATATTCTTCCACCTCTCCAAGGCCAGCCGCACCTTCCTTTTCTTTTGTCCATGAAGGGTGCTCTCAAGGAATAGATCTATTTCCTTGACAGGGATAACCCACCCAGAATCTGATGTTCCTTCTAGTGGGTCACCCCTGGGCTCCTCTTGGCTGAGGGCTTTTACTCCATCCTCCCCGGCTGGAGTCAGTTTCCTCAGCTTTATTCTCAGGGACCCCCTCTTAGATGATACAGAAGGAGTCCCTTTAGCACCCTTCAAGGTAAATAATGGACCCTTGGATTGCTGCTGCACCCCTGTAGCTTCAGGAGTGCATTCAGGGGTAGCTGGCTGGACAGCAGTGGCTGGCATGGCTTCCTTAATGGAAGCCTTGGAGGCTTTATATGCCTCCTCTGCCAGTTCCACCGCTGCTTGCTCAGCTTGGATGGCACCGATGTTAGGGTCAGTGGACGGCTGAGGAGGGTAGACAGGCTCTCCCATGATGTTAACAGGAAAACCTGTTTTATCACCCTCCCCCATTTCCACTTCCCCTTGTGCCACATCCCCCCTGACAGACAAATCCATGGGGTCCTGAATGGGGGTCATGCCTATATTCCCCCCCTCCAGTAGTGACTCGGCCTGGGGCTCTAACAAAGCCCGAGGTACGTCACTAGAGAGTGACACTGGAGGAGGAGACTGACTGGTGCCCTTGAAGCTCAGCACCTCAGGGACACTGACTACCCATTCAGCAGGGGCTTTGTTGGGTCCCCCCTCAAAGGCCAGAGGCAGAACCTGATCTTTCTTGTCTACCCCTGCCTCACTTGGGAGACCCTCTTGCCCCTGCTTTTCCTCCAGACCCTTTTCCACATTAACCCCTATAGGGTCTGGAGAGAGAGATGTGTGGTCTGGCACCGGCTGGCTGAGCTTAATAACTGGGCCAGACAATGTCACCGGATGAGGAGGAGATGTTTTGTTCCTCTTCTTGCTTTTAGAGGGAGGTGCTCCACTATAGAGCACTTCCCACTTATCAGCAACCTCCCTGTTGGTTTTATGCTTCCTCTTCCTGGGGACGTCACTCCTGGAAGAGGAGCTGCCACTAGCTGCCTCCCCTGCAGAGGGCTTATTATCCCTCTGCTTACACTGTGCCCCCACACTAACTGATGTAATTATGGTGGGGGCAGATTGGGACTTGGGAGATGCAGCTGTGACACTGGGAGGACCGGTGACATTCTTCCCCTTTTTCCCCGTGTCTGCAGTCTTGCTGGAGACCACAGACACAGATGGCTTTTTTGGGGAAGAAGGGGGTTTGGAGGCCGTGGTGGTGGCTTGAGGAACGGCCTCCTTGCCTGAGCTCTGTGGGGGGGCTATGACCCTTGAGGTCCCCGCTGTTATGGGCTCAGCGGGGATGGGTGCCGTACTGACGGAGGTGCCATTTGCTGGGGCTGGGGCATGATGCTTTACATTAGGACAATTCCTACGTGTATGCCCCAACCCTTTGCAATGATAGCACTGCACCTCCGTAGTGCTGTAAAAAATCCTGTACAGCACCCCCTCAAATGGAACCCCAAAAGACCCCTCTATGTTTTCTGCGCCCTGAGGCAGGCACATTTGTACCTGCCTCTTGAAAGAGAGCACATGACGAAGTGCTCTCTCTCTGCACCCCAGGGGAATTTTTATAAATGGTGTTTTTACTTCCCCTAGGGTTAGCAGGTGGGGGCGCAGGAGGGAGTCTGGTAGGAAGGGGGGCACATTAGAGAGTGTTACTTTTGTGCCCAACCCTTCCAGGGGTTCTATTGGGACATATAATCCCCCCACTGTGATGCCTCTCTGTATAAGAATGTGTGCAGCAGCCAGAGTACGGGTAAAAAAAAACTGCTTTCCCGTACATTTTGCTGGCTGCTACTATAACAGAGGGGCTGATGACATTAGCTGCAGCACGCAGATAGATATCAATGCTGTAGACCCCAGACATCTGACATTTAACCCCATGCTTCCTGGTGATCTGCCCCTCAGCCCCAGCGGTGGTATTACTGGGGCCAGCAGAAACCACCTGTGACCAGGTATTAGCCACAGGGGTAGGTCTGCTGGCAGAACCACCAGGAGCTGGGGCTGCCTTATCTGCCTGGGGCCTATGCTGTGCAGTGCTGCAGCTAGGATTTTCAGGGGCCATTATTCCCCCTTTTGACCCCTGAGGCTTCTTAATGGTCTTATCCCTCATGTTTAGACCCTTTTTTTTTTTAGTTTATTTGTTTTATTTATTTTTATTTTTTGTTTTATGATTTTCTACTGTTTTCTTTTTTTTAAAAATATAAAAGTGTGAAAAAGAAACAAAAAGACAAAACTAAGGGAGACAAAAACTAAGGGAGAGAGAGAGATGATGTTTGGCAGTGGAAGGGTTAATGGCCTGTTGCAAGGTGTTACTAAATGCAACAACACAGAGAACACAGAGGCTTTTTAACCCCTCTGTGTCTCTGTGTCAGATGTTAAAAAAAAAGCCTTAACAACAAAAAATCTAATTGTTTTCCCCCCCACTGCCTACAAAGATGTTACTTGTCTTCTCTCCCCCAAAACATAAAACCCAACACCAAACAAACAAAACTTCAACAAAACCTAATAAACTTTTTAAAAGAAAAAAAGTCAAAGTAACAAAGCTCCAGGAGTGAAGGTGTAGTGCTAAGGGAGGGGTGTGGCAAAGTGTCCAGGAGACAGCTCACTCTCCTGGGATAGAGAGTTGAGCCTGACCCCCAGAAAACTAAAACTTAAATTAAACTAAGAAAAAAACCACAAAAACTCCCAAAAATGAACAACACCGTGCACAAAGTGCTTATTAACAAAAAGGTGTTAAAATAAAACTTGTATTTGAGGGACTAAGACCCTAAAAAGCCTTTTGTTTGGAGCTCAAGCATGCACACAACATGCTCTCTGGCACAGTGCTTGTAAGCCTGACACACACACTGGCTAGCGGTCAGGCAAATGAACTTAGATTTAACAAAATACAATTTTGGGTTTTTTAAATATACACTGCTGGTACACCACCTGATTGGATTGGTTGCACTGGGCACAGTATCAGTTGTGAGCCTGAGACATGCACAGACTAGCTGTCAGGCAAATTAACTTAGATTTAATAAAATACAATTTTGTTTTTTATAAAGGTAGGCTGCTGGTACACCACCAGATTGGATTGATTGCACTGGGCACAGTATCAGTTGTAAGCCTGAGAAACACACAGAATAGCGGTCAGGCAAATGAACTTAGATTTAACAAAATAACATTTTGGGTTTTTTAAATGTACACTGTTGGTACACCACCTGATTGGATTGGTTGCACTGGGCACAGTATCAGTTGTGAGCCTGACACACAAACAGGCTAGTAGGCAGGCAAATGAACTTAGATTTAACAAAATACAATTTTGGGTTTTTTAAATGTACACTGCTGGTACACCACCTGATTGGATTGGTTGCACTGGGCACAGTGTATTTTAAAATTATGAGAAAACATTTTCTGTAAACTAAATAAAAATCATATTAGGAGGTTGAAAGAAAAAGAAACCGGATGGGGGGATACCGAGCAGAGCACACCATCTACAGCCCACTGGGAGACAAACTCATCCATTCCCCCAGTAGACAAAGCCAGGTGGTACTCTGCCCGGATACGGGAGCGCACCAGCACCCGGAACATGGCCTCAGGTGACAAGGGAACCCCCCCTATCAAACACTGCTTCCTGGACTTATATATAGCCAACTTGGCTAATGCCAGGAGCAGGTTGACGAGGAGGTCCCTGGCCTTATTGCCCCGGGACACTGGGCGCCCAAAAATAAAAATGTGAGGGGAGAAATGCAGCCAGAACTGCAGGAGGAGGCCCCTCAAGAGTGACAAGAGGGGCTGCAGTCTGGCGCAACTAAAATAAACATGATACACGGACTCTCCCTTGCCACAGAATGGACAAGTGGAGGGAGAGTCCGTGAATTTAGCTAAGTACTCTCCCGTGCTCAGTGCACCATGGAGCACTCTCCAACTCAAGTCCCCGGTGGGTCGTGGAACTAAATCAGAATAAAGTTCCCTCCACCGGGGCCTCTTGCCCTCGTCAGCTGGTAGGACCCGCCTCCAGATGGTATCGGGACGGGTCACGAGGGCAAGGAAGTGCACTGTATGGA
>CM050175.1:69903409-69968409 GCA_027410445.1 Discoglossus pictus | reverse complement strand
CTAATTGAAGGTGTAATAGCTGGGTCAGTAGACATACATTTTCAATGGTTTCAAAATAATCCAATTGTAAGAGACATGATTCAAGTAAAAACATCACTGAAAAAAATGTGAGATCATGGAATAACCTCAATAAAAAAACATCAGTTATTTCCCTTTCCAAGTCCAATTACAGCGCTATTTAGGTTGGCTAAATTTCTTGACTCCCCGCTACTGTTGAACGTAGCTAAAGGAGGCCTAAAACTCCTTAGAGAACTATTTGTGGACCATAGACTTATAACTTCTTGAACTTAAGGAATAAATTCCAAAATTATTGAAAATATTATTATTCTCAGTAACTCGGCAACATATTCCATAGCGCTATACATAAGTTGTGATCAAGGCAAAACAATATTGACACAGTACAAAGATGGAGAGCCCTGACTTTGAGCTTAGAATCCAGTGTCCATAGAGCTTTCCCCAAAGAACCGTGTAAGATTGAAAACTCACAGACTTACAACCTAAAGGTTTAGGGTGTGGTACAGGAGGGTGAGAAATGCAGAGTGCATGTTAAGGAGGCAGGTGATAGGCTTCTTTAAACAGGTATGTTTTTAGTGAAGTTTTGAAGGATTTGAAGCAGGAGGATAGTCTAGTGGAGCGAGGCAGGGAGTTCCAGAGAATAGTGGCAGCACGAAAAAAGTCCAGAAGGTGGGAGTGAGAGGAGGTGATGAGAGAGGAGGAAAGAAGAAGGTCATTAGCAGAGGGAAGAGGGTGGGTGAGGGAATATTTGGAGATAAGAGCAGAGATATAAGGGGGTTCAGTGTTGTTGAGGGCTTTGTAAGTTAGGGTCATGATTTTAAATTTTATTCTGGTGGCTACGGGAAGCCAGTGGAGTGATTGAGAGAGAGGTGCTGCAGACAGGGAGCGTTTAGTACGGTAGATGAATTTAGAGGAGGCATTCAATATGGATTGAAGGGGGGATAGACGGGTGGTGGGTAGGCCAGCCAGAAGGGAGTTGCTGTAGTCAAGACGGGATATGATGAGGGAATGTATTAGAAACGTAGTTGTGTCTTGTGTAAGGTAGTGACATGTTAAGGTACAAAGACCTATATGTCCCAGCATTTGGGTAGTGTGCGCTGGGCAGCCTGGATAGTAAGTCTGACGATCTTTACTACCAGCATGTCCTTTGGTCAATAATGCATCTTTACTCAAGTTGTGATGAAAATTAAGAACACTTTATTGAATTGGTTCAGCTTATTTAAAACCTTGCCCAACACATTATAGGGAGTGGCTACCTTTAGTCAAACCCCCATCCCTCACTGGGCCAATGGAGTAACTCTTAGAATCAGCTAATTACCTCTGTCTAATCAGACGGGGCTAATCCGTGGGAACTTTTAGTCTCCTCCCCCAAGGCTTGCCTTTTAGGGGCGTCAACCTAATTTATTCTTGCACAGGTAAGAGAAGGGAGAACATGTATTTCTGTCTCTCTCTGCCCCTGGTTCTGGGGCAGAAAAACCCTGTAGACAGGCCATATAGTTGGTGCCTATATGTCTGACCTACTGCTGTGCATGTTAGATAAACTCTGCCCTCCAACCATCTGGCACCAGTGACTCTATCACCTGATTCCCATTAACAGGAGTATAAACATCATGCATGGGGGGACATTGTAAGGGATATATCCATGTCTAGGGGTTTAATACTTATACTATACAGATGGATCTGTCACATGACGTATTTTGGGAATGTTTTTTTAAATTGAAAAGACAAGAGTTTGTCAGTGACTGTATGTGAGGAATGAAAGAGAGGGCAGTGTCGAGTAGAACCCCAAGACAATGAGCTTGGGAGTTAGGAGTGATGATGGCGTTGTTGACAGTGAGAGAGATGTGAGGAATTTACACTTTAGTAGATGGTGGGAAGATTAAGAGTTTAGTCTTAGACAAGTTGAGATTGAGATGGTGGGCAGACATCCAGGAGGATATGCTTGAGAGGCAGTTGGAAACACGTGCTAGAAGAGAGGGGGAAAAATCAGGTGCTGAGAGGTAGATTTGCGTGCCATCTGCATAGAGATGATATTGAAGTCCAAAAGATTTTTATTAGGGTGCCAAGTGAGGATGTATAGATGGGTAATAGGACGGGGCCTAGGACTGAACCTTGGGGTACCCCAACAGACAAAGGGTGAGGAGAAGAAGAGGTGCCAGAGAAGGATACACTAAATGTGGATCAAAGGGGTCAAGAAGGGAGTTGGGAGAGATAAATTGGTTAAGGCGATTGTAGACCAGCCGCTCAAGCAGTTTGGAAGCCAGGGGAAATAGAGAGATGGGGTGGTAGTTAGTTGCGGCATCAGTGTCAGATGAGGTTTTTTTAAGAATGGGTGTAATTATGGCATGTTTTAGAGATCATGGAAATGTGCCAGTGTATAAGGAAAGGTTGAAGATATATGTGAGAGCAGGGGTAAGCGTGGAGGTAGGGGAGGGATAAGCTTTGATGGAATAGGATCTAGAGGACAGGTAGTAAGGCAAGAGGGTGATAGTAAGCTGGATACTTCATCCTCTGTTACAAGGTCAAAGGAATGCATAATGGCTATGATATTAGGCAAGGGTAAATGTTGGGTGTTATCAGTTAGTTGAGGGGAGGCAGTGTGTGGTCCATGTTGAGAATAGAGTTTGTTAGGAATGTTTTACATTTTATGTTTAAAATGGCTGGCAAAGTCTTCAGCTTTGAGACAGGAAGGGACTGGAGGTGTGGTGGGAGGAGGAGGAAAGTGTTAAATGTAGCAAACAAAAGTTTGGGGTTAGAGGACAGTGTAGATATTAAAGATGTAAAATAGCGCTGTTTGGCAAGGTTGAGGACAGAGAAGTAGGAGCGCAACATAAACTTGTAGTGGAGGAAGTCTGCTGAAGTGCGTGATTTCCTCTATAGCCGTTCAGCAGTGCAGGAGCACCTCTGGATGTATCGTGTTTGTGTGGTGTGCCATGGTTGTGGATGAGAGCGAGGGCATCTGTGTGTGGTTATGGGGGCCAGAGTGTCAAAGGTGGAAGTAAGAGTCATGTTGTACTGTGAGGTGGCAATGTCAGGACAAGTGAGATCAGTAAGGGGACTGAGAAGGGGTTGTAACACAGTGGAACGGTGTTGTGGGTCAAGTGACTGTAGGTTTCTGTGGGTGATGGTGCCCGGGATAGAAGAAGGGCAGCGAGAGAGAGATGTAGTGAGGCTGCAGGATAGAAAGTGGTGGTCAGATAGAGGGAGTGGGCAGATGGTGAGATTAGAGGTTGTGCAGAGATGGGTGAAAATAAGGTCTAGGGAGTGTCCATCATAGTGAGTCGGGGAATCTGTCAATTGTGAGAGGCCGAGGGAAGAGGTGAGTGAAAGTAGTTTAGCAGCAGAAGGGGAGATGGGAGTGTCCATGGCAATTTTTGCCATTATGGATAGATTCATAAAAAAATGCAGTCCATAGGGAATTATATTTAAAAAATTGTAATAGATGGCATATTACTCCGCTAAAGGAGGCACAGATAACGAAATCGGATCATCTTAAATACTGTTTGCGAGAGTGTAATCAAATTGGTATTTATTATCATGTATTGTGGTCATGTTCAAAAGTTCTGGCAACATTTTATTTTTCAAATGTCAAAGTTGACTAAAACCGAGATAAAACCTCTACTGGAAATTATTTTGCTACATATTTTTCCGCCCTCTTTAGCCCTGGACATTAAGGCCCTCTTGTTACAAGCATTAGTGGTAACTAAATCACTCATTGTTTCAAAATGGAAACAAAAATATTTACCTCTTGGGAGGAAGTTGTGTTAAAAATTTCTAAAAATGGATTATTAGAACTACATTTTACAGAAATGGGCATTATAGCCACACCAACATGTAAATGGAAAGTATGGGACCAATACAATGCAATCTCTTTCACATAAAATGATCCCAACTGAACAATAAGAAAGGGTATATTTTAAGATAAAAATATTATCTCTCTTGAGCCTCCCTGATCCCCAGTGCTCTGGTTGCTCGTCTCCACAAATATAGATTTGTAAGCCAAGAATGTGCGACGAGTGTGTGAAGTTTTTTTGTTTTGTTTTTAAATTTGGAATTTATATTTTGTGATAAGGGTCGTTTATAAGTTATATTACATATAGAGTATTATCCCGACATAGCTGAGAGGAAGAAATAAATAAATATGTTTAAAACGCCACTCGGGATGGACTCTAAGGGCCTCATTCTATTAGCGGCCGTAAATCGGCCGTAAGGCTGCGATTCCTTGCGGGGGTTCAGTTAACTCGCGATTCTATTATACGGCCCCGCAAGGATCTCCTTTTACGGCCGGCCGCATATCTTGAAACCGGCCGTAATCTCAGAAATATAAAAACTCAAAAATAAATTCAAGCCTGCACTGTACAGCTCTGTAAATGCTAGGGATCATATTGGGGGACATGAGGATTAAAAGGAACCCACTCTCAAGCTTGCACATCTGCCCAAACCCGAGTTCAAATTAACTGTTTATTTTCCGGCTGCGGCGTGGGTGTGTCTGAGGTGCTCCAAGCACTCTGGACTTTTTACATGGATATTTTACGGATATTAAAAATAAAATATTTTACGGATTTGAGTACAGGATAATTATGTGCTATTTTTTCTAACACCTAAAATCCCTTTATAGTCTTCGCAAAGTGCAGGATGGCTTTATTTGAGCTATTTTATGTGCTTAATTGGTGCTAGCGAGACCTCTTTCCTGCAAGTAAGCTGCGGCTCGCTTTTAGCCTTGCAGAGAGGTTTCCCGGAGGAATTGAATTGCAAAACTCTTGCGGCCGTTTTAGATCAAAGGCTTTCCTCTGGCCCGAGCGGCCGCAAGAGATAGCAAGGCACCGGCTGCAAGTCTGCCGGAGCCTCCGGCCGTAAGGGAATAGAATAGCCGAATAGCTTGCGGCCGGTCCTTGCGGCCCCGCAACGGCTGCGGCCGCTAATAGAATGAGGCCCTAAGAAAGTAGTTACATTTTTGGGGGTTTTTTGTTTGTTTTTTCTTAGGAATGTATTCTGTTGTGTTACTTTTTGGATAAACCATGTATAAAACGCAAAATTTAAAACAACAAAAAATGTTTTTGTTTGTACAGACCATAACAATGTGTAGCAAATCCCAGCGTGTGACTGTCTCATGTTTATCTATTTGTACAGACCATAAAGAAGTGTAACAAATCCCATGTGTGACTGTCACATGTTTATTTCTACAGGCCATAATGATGTGTAACAAATCCCAGCATGTAACCGTCTCATGTTTATTTGTACAGACCATAAAGACGTGTAACAAATCCCAGTGTGTGACCATCTCATGTTTATTTGTACACACCATAAAGACGTGTAACAAATCCCAGTGTGTGACCATCTCATGTTTATTTGTACAGACAGTGACAAAGTGACACCATCAGCTCTCTCAGAAGAAGAGACAAAAATGAGGAGTCCCCGGAAGATTAAAGAGGAGGAAATTCCTGTAAATATCAGTGAAGGTGAGTATTGTGTTATGGATAATTATCACTTCCTTCAGTCCTTATTGAGGTGTATTTCTCCATCTCTCACCCAAGGAGTTTTACAAACATTGTAGCTCATGACAAATGTGATTTTATACACAATAACACAATATCTGATCTTCTGTCCATACAAAGTGATAATATTTGGTTGTTTCTGTCCTTGTGGATTTTTCAACTAAAGGATGTAAATAGATTTTAAGCATAAATACTAGATTGATAGTAAATGATAAAATGGTGAAAGTCTATCATCCGTTTATCTCTATCTGTAGGACCTTTAGATGTGAAGCCTCCAGTTGTCTCCAAGGTTGAACAAGAAGATCTGAAGATAAGAGATCATCAGCAGGTGAAGGAGGAGGAGAATCCTGGGAATATCAGGGAAGGTATGGATATAATACACATTTAGGTTCTGTATATACATTGCAATAGCTTTTTATCTCTAAAGTACATAATTCCTGAGATTTACAGTATTGTTTGTTTCAACTCCTGTATGCTAATGTGCAGCTCAGTATATTAATGCGTGGCTCAGAGACCTTGATAAGGTTGGTGGCTCTAGAATTTATTACTGGCCAGTCATAATAACATATTGATTACATTAAGCAATTTGTGCATGAGTTTTTCATGCAAGTGTTAGTGTCTTTGCCGTCTATCTTCTTAGTTCCGCATATTTTTCCGAGGTTGGAATGTACTTTTTTTTCTCGCTTAGTTGATTTTTGAGAAATTAAACACAGCAAATTGGGCTTAAATTCACTTGCAACCTCACTCCCATGCATCCTGGCTCCTCCCCTGTGCTATGTGTGAGTGTGGTTTAATTTAATTTTTTCGTGTTTTTCGATTTGGGCGAGTTCGTTTTTTTTTTTCTTCTAAGTCCCGCGTTCCTCAACTGCTTGCAGCCTAAGTCCCCCGAGCTTCAATGCCTCAACTGCTCGCCTCGCTTCGACTGCATTGCCTAAGTCCTCCGAGCTTGTGAGGCTTCTATGCCTCAACGGCTCGCTTCGCGAGGCTCGCAAGCGTGACGACAAATTGCAGTTTGACAATTATAATATGTGATGTGGACAATGTGATATTAACTGATACTATGTAACTATGTAAATGATATATAATAATTGCTGTACCTTGATATGTGTTTGTTTACAAGTGGATTTACCTTAAAAAGTAAAGGCTGATAAACTGCAGAGTGCACTAATTGTGCCCAGGTGAGAGGGGTGTGGCTTGACTGTTAAACTTGTATAAAAGGTTTGTGAGCTGGTTTGGGGTCTGTTTACAAGTGGATTTACCTTAAAAAGTAAAGGCTGATAAACTGCAGAGTGCACTAATTGTGCCCAGGTGAGAGGGGTGTGGCTTGACTGTTAAACTTGTATAAAAGATTTGTGAGCTGGTTTGGGGCCTGTTTACAAGTGGATTTACCTTACAAGTAAAGGCTGATAAATTGCAGAGTGCACTAATTGTGCCCAGACGAGAAGGCAGAAGTTAATATAAACCGGAGAAGGGGAACTTGTGAGCTTGCGAACATTTTCAGTATCAAGTGCAATTCTAGTAAAAGCCTAGGAGTTTAAATAAAAGGAGGGCCTTCAAAGAAAAGGGAGGGCAGATTTATAGTGCAAAGGAGGAAAACTTTATATAAATATATTATTTTTTTCCCACTGAAATTTCGTAGACAATAATAATAATTATGAGTCAGTCCTGTGGCAACCTTATTCAGTGTACATCCTGTCATATGTATGCAATACTGGAACAGATGATCCAGGGTCCATACCTCTGTGAGAGGTGTGAGCATGTTGCCTCTCTGGAAGCTCAAATTGGAGATCTGGAGAGGAGAATTGCAGCACTTAGTGATATTGCTCCACTGAAAAGGGGGTTGGTGCTCACTGAGCACAGTTTAGCTGGGCCTAGCATGGAGGGTGGAGCTGGGGCTAGTGAGGATGTCCAGGGAGGCAGCTGGGTTACAGTTACAAGGGGAAGCAGGGGGAACAGGAGGAGGCAGGCCAGTTCTGAGTTGGCAAACAACAACAGATTTGCCAGATTGAGTGAAACTGTTGGCGATGTCCATTCAGGAATGGCAATGCCAGATAGAGCTGTTCCCTCTAACAGCCGGGCGAACAGCTCTACTGGAGGAGAGGGAGGGCAGAATAGGCAGAACAACAGACAGGTTTTGGTTGTAGGGGACTCTATTATTAGGAAGGTAGACAGGGTGATTTGTCACCCAGATCCTAGCAATCGAACAGTTTGCTGTCTCCCGGGTGCTCGGGTTCATCATGTTGTGGATCGAGTAGACAAATTATTGGGAGGGGCTGGAAATGAACCGGCTGTCTTGGTACATATTGGTACCAATGACAAAGTTAGTGGAAGATGGAGTGTCCTAAAGAATGATTTTAGAGAACTAGGTAATAAGCTGAAGGCAAGGACCTCCAAGGTAGTATTTTCTGAGATACTACCAGTGCCATGTGCTAGCCCAGGGAGGTAGAAGGAGATTAGGGAGGTTAATGCGTGGCTAAAGATGTGGTGCACTAAGGAGGGGTTTGGCTTTTTAGAGCACTGGGCTGACTTCTCACTTCGGTACAATCTCTACAGTAGGGATGGATTGCACCTTAATGATGAGGGAGCTTTTGTACTAGGGGTAGGATGGAAGAAAGGCTGGAGGAGTTTTTAAACTAGTAGGTGGGGGGAGGGTCTAGATATAAGTAATGGGGTAGAAAGTGTAGAGGGTATAAGGGATGAATTAACAACTCATAGAGGAGGAGATGGGGGGAGGGGTAGTATAGTCAACAGGGAGGTAGTACTAAGTAATTCAAGTTCAGTGGCAGGCACTTCAAAACTACAGACTCATAACATAAGGTGTATGCTTGCTAATGCCAGAGGCTTGCCAGGAAAAATGGGAGAGTTAGAATTATTAGCAATTAATGAAAAATGGGATTTAATAGGCATTACTGAAACGTGGTGGGATGAATCTCATGACTGGACTGTTAATCTGGATGGTTATAACCTATTTAGGAAAGATAGAGGCAATGGTAAACGAGGAGGAGGGATTTGTCTGTATGTTAAGCCTGAATTTAAGCCTATAGTCAGAGAAGATATTTATGGTGGACCTAGTGATAAAGTTGAATGTTTGTGGGTAGAGTTAACCTTTGGGAAACAGTGATCACAACACAGTCTCATTTGAGATTGAATTAAAAAAAAAACATTTTAAGGGGCCAACAAAAACTCTTAATTTTAAAAGGGCAGATTTTAACGGTCTAAGAGCAGCAATACAAAGTATAGAATGGGACAGAGAACTGATAGGTAAAAACACTGAACATAAATGGACAACATTTAAATCCTTACTAAATATACATACACATCGGCATATACCGTGTGGGAATAAAAGTAAAAGGAGTAAATCACAACCCATGTGGCTTAACAATGATTTAAAGATCAAGATACGGAGTAAAAAACAGGCATTTAAATTATACAAACAAGAGGGGACAGAGACTGCTTTACGGGAATACAAGGAAATCAACAAGGCTTGCAAAAGCGCGATTAGACTGGCTAAAATAGAAAATGAAAAATGTATTGCAAAAGAGAGTAAGACTAACCCTAAAATATTTTTTAAGTATATTAATGGGAAGAAGGCGAGAAAGGAAGCTATAGGAACATTAGAATGTGAAACAGGCTGTCTGAAAATTAATGACCAGGAAAAAGCAGATGAGTTAAATAGGTTCTTTTCTTCGGTATACACAAGGGAGGTACCAGTGGTTGGGACACTGCAACATAATGGGGCTGCACTACCTTTGCCAAATAATTGGAAGTAATCCACAGGAAGTAATCCAAAAGAGGTTGGAAAAAATAAATGTTAATAAAGCCCCGGGTCCTGATGGAATACATCCAAGGGTACTAAGGGAACTGGGTTCTCTAATAGCCAAACCATTATATTTAATTTTTCAAGATTCACTCAACACAGGGTCTCTACCAGATGACTTGAGAAAAGCTGATGTGATACCTATATTTAAAAAGGGAGCAAGAGCAAATCCGGGGAATTATAGACCAGTGAGCCACACTTCTGTAGTGGGGAAGCTTTTAGAAGGGTTAATAAGGGATAATATACAAGAATATGTCTATCTGAACAGGATTATAAGTAGGAGTCAACATGTGTTTATGAGGGATAGGTCATGTCAAACAAATCTAATTAGTTTCTATGAGGAGGTTAGTAGGAACCTGAATCAAGGCAACTCAGTGGATGTAGTCTTTTTGAATTTTGCAAAGGCTTTTGATACAGTGCCACATGGGAGACTATTGGGCAAACTAAGGGATACAGGAATTGCAGTAAATATCTGCTCATGGATTGAGAGCTGGCTAAAAGAGAGGAAGCAATGGGTTGTTGTAAATGGAACATACTCCGATTGGACTAATGTGGTAAGTGGGGTTCCTCAGGGTTCAGTATTAGGTCCTCTCCTTTTTAACATATTTATTAATGACTTAGAGGTAGGATTGGAGTGTGGGGTCTCCATTTTCGCTGATGACACAAAGTTGTGCAAGGTAATTAAATCAGAAAATGATGTGCTTTCCCTCCAAGGGGATTTACATAAAATTGAGGAATGGGCATCTAAATGGCAGATGAGATTTAATACGAATAAATGTAAGGTTATACATCTGGGAAGGAAAAATAGCCATGCAATTTATAATCTTAATGGAGCAAATCTAGGTGTATCAGATATTGAAAGGGATTTGGGAGTGCTTGTGGACAACCACCTAGGTAACAGTGCTCAAAGCCAAGCAGCAGCTGCAAAGGCAAATAAAATATTAGCATGTATTAAGTAGGGTAAAGAAGCCAGGGAAGCAAATATAATTCTGCCACTATACAAATCTCTAGTACGCCCTCATTTGGAATATGGAGTACAATTTTGGGCACCATTTCATAAAAAGGACATTTTAGAGCTGGAAAAGGTACAGAGAAGGGCAACAAAACTAATAAGGGGAATGGAGGGGCTAAGTTATGAAGAAAGACTAACTAGAAAAAAGTTGTCTAAGAGGAGATATGATTACCTTATATAAATACATCCAGGGTCAGTATAAAGATTTGTCGGGGGAGCTTTTTGTGCCAAGAGGTTTTCAACTGACAAGAGGACATCCCTTGAGGTTAGAAGTAAAAAGATTCCACCTCAAAGAAAGAAAAGGGTTCTTCACAGTAAGGGTGGTTAATCTGTGGAATTCTCTACCAGAGGAGGTGGTGACAGCGGATTCGATAGATAACTTTAAAAGGGGACTAGATTTATTTCTAATTAAAAAGGGTATTCAGGGTTATCATGGATAATTAGAGAGACAGTAATGATCCAAATTTTTTACATTTCCACTTGAGACAATTGGCTAAGTCTCGCTTTTTTTTTTTTTTTTGCCATTCTCTGGACTAATTAATAATAATAAAAAAAATAAAGAAAAATTAAATAATTGATTAATAATTAATTAACAACTAATGAATTAATAGTTAATCCGCATATTGCAGATCAGATGAGATCTTAAAAGGTTGAACTTGATGGACTGAAAGTCTTTTTTCAACCTTAAATACTATGGCCCTCATCCAATTGCAATTCGGCCAATTGAATAGGGCTCTAAATAAGCACATAGCATATTTTTTTTAAAGAAGTTTTTAGTTAGTGAAAACCTTGCTTTTGGATAGATGCTTACTAACTAAAAACTTCTTTAAAAAAAATATGCTATGTGCTTATTTAGACCCCGATTCAATTGGCCAAATTGCAATTGAATGAGGCCCTATGTAACTATGTATCTGTTACAATTGTTTATACTAACTTGTTAAATTAAAATATACTTAATTATGATCTATATTTATGTATAATAAATATATTCTCACATGATACAGTCCTGCTTATTTCATGAGGCCGATGCTCTTTATATATTGTGTAGAAAGAATTCGGAATTGGTCGAAATGGGCAAATATGTAATTTTTTATTAATATTAATAAAGGTTATTGATATTAATAATATAACCATATTAATTGCCAAAACCCACAACAATATTGTTCAGTTTATTACATCAGTTTATTGTTTTTTTTTATATACAGAGATTCTCACATTAGTCATAATCTGATAACTAGCAAAACTATGAGACCTCAGTCTGTATATTGCCACCCAGAATCTGTTTTTGTATTTATATTTAATGTCAGATAGTTGTGTATATCTGTACAAATCCAGAGACTTCCCTCTCTTGTGACTAACAGGGCCCCAAGATGCAAATATATATCCTGTCTTAATTAATGAGAAGGGAGAATATGAGAGAGATGAGAAGTCTATTCACCGAATGGAAATCCATTCAGATCCCTGTACAGGTGAGTGATGATAATAATAATGTATTTGTGTTCATGCTCTGAATTACTGATACAGGAATATTATTGTTATATATTATAAGTAATACATAATACAAATGTGTATAAATATCACAATAAGCCCCAAGTGTAAGGAATTATTTATTACTATTTGCTATTAAACTGTGAGCTCAGCACAGATTGTGCACAGATGCTCTCTATGTACTCTACACATATATTTACCCCACTTACCTCACTCCCTATGGACTGTACACATACATTCATCCCACTTACCTCACTCTCCATGGAATCTACACATACATTCACCCACTCTTCTCCCTCCGTATGGACTCTACACATAGATTCACCCCACTTACCACTGACATCCTTGTACAACTCTTTGGTCTTTGCCATGGTGGAGAGTTTGAAATCTGATTGATTGCTTCTTTGGACAGATGTCTTTATACAGGTAACGAGCTGAGATTAGGAGCATTCCCTTAAATAGAGTGCGCCTAATCTCAGCTCGTTACCTGTATAAAAGACACCTGCAAGCCAGAAATCTTGCTGATTGATAGGGGATCAAATACTTATTTCACTCATTGACTTGCAAATCAATTTCTAACTTTTTTGACATGCGTTTTTTTTCTTGTTTTTTTTGTTATTCTGTCTCTCACTGTTAAAATACACCTACCATTAAATTATAGACTGATAATTTCTTTGTCAGTGGACAATCGTTCAAAATCAGCAGGGGATCAAATACTTTTTTCCCTCATTGTACATTTACCCACTTCCTCACTCCCTATATTGGTAAATACATCAACTGTAAGTGACAACCTTCTATGTACTTTGTGTGATCCCATCATCCAGTGATGCACTCTATGTACTCTACACATACATTCACCCACTTACGTTGCTCCATATATTGGTGAATATATCAACTGTACATTACAGCTTCCTGTGTGCGCTCCCATCATCCAGTGATGCACTCTATGTACTCTACACATACATTCACCCACTTATGTTGCGCAATATATAGGTGAATATATCCACTGTACATTACGGCCTCCTGTGTGCTCCCATCATCCAGTGATGCACATCATCCAGTGATGCAATCTATGGACCACTTACCTCGCTCCATATATTGGTGTCACAGACCCCCTTTTCTCTGCCTGGATGTTAACCCATTGAACCACCATAAAATCACAGACTGCTTGGCTCCCGCAGTGGATATCTGCATAAACACCTCCATTGTATTTGTAATCTGTTTTTGTTTGCCAGATAAAGTTAATCACATCTGATATGTGCTAGAGACATTATGTGTATTGGAGGTTAAGCCTATTGCTCTCAGGAAGCTACTGTTAGACCCCATGTGGAGTTTATCTCTTGTGATTGTCTACCACGCCCTCTTTACATTGTGTACACCCCTCTTTAACTGCTATAAATATTGCTGTCATTTAAAAAATAAAACAGTTCACTTCTGGAGACATACAGAATTGTGTGTCTCTCCAGTTCTCTTGGATGGCTGCAGGGAGGTACTAGGAGACTCTGTAGGATCCTGCTGGGGTAAGTTTGACTGTAACAAGTCTTATCAAGCCCCGTAAGAAGAAGCAGATCTGGAGCCTCTGGGTAGCCTGGAAGTGCTTATTTTTTATTTAAAGGACCCTGACTGATAGAAGCCAGAGTTCAGGGTGCTGGTGCCGAGATTTCAAAGAACCTAATGGTCCTTGTGGGTAGTTTAAAATGTAGTCTATAGCAGGTGGCTTTGGGCTTGTGTAGCCCCTACTCTCGTATCGTCACAATTGGTGAATATATCAACTGCACATTACGGCCTCTTGTGTGCTCCCATCATCCAGTGATGCACTCTATGGACTCTACACATACATTTACCAACTTACCTAGATCCCTATGGACTCTACACATACATTCACCAACTTACCTCAATCCCTATGGACTCTACAAGTACATTCACTCACTTATGTCCCTCCATATGGATTCTATACATACATTCACCCACCTACCCCACTCTCTATATTGTTATCTTACCTCAATTGATATAGTAGTGAATATATCAACTGTAAGTGACCTCCTTCTGTGTTCTCCCATCATTCCGTGGAGAATCTTCTCTCTAACCCCATTAGTAATAAAAAGAGTTGTGATCCCAAAAGAAACTTTAAAAAAAATGTTTTCTTTTAAATAACATTTTGCAGACCATCATACTTAGTTAAATAGGAGACCATAATTGACAATAATTGGTATGCACCGGATCACTCTATAGACATTCAGACCAATGTTGCTTCATTTTCATATGATTACAAAATATGTTGTATGCTCATAAGGAGTTAAATAACTTTCACTAAATTAATAGACTAAGCTAAATAATTGACCTTTTATTAACCGCAAATTGGTCTCAGTTCTCTATAATTAATTATAGTAACTATAATAGATATATACTAACTAATCATTTCCATTTAGGAGTAGTTTAAAGCTATCAGAATTTACTCCTGGTGCTTTTGTTTCCAACAGATGGATCCGAGATTTGGAATACCCTTGTAGAAGATCACATTTCTGACATAGAAGAAAAAACATTTGCATGTTCTGAATGCGGGAAATGTTTCAGTCGTCTCTCAGCTCTTCATAAACACAAGAGGACTCACACAGGAGAAAAGCCTTTTCCATGTTCTGAATGTGGGAAATGTTTCAGTGATCTATCAGCTCTTAATAAACATAAGATGACTCACACAGGAGAAAAACCTTTTCCATGTTCTGAATGTGGGAAATGTTTCAGTCAGGCCTCACATCTCAATAGCCATAAAATGACTCATACAGGAGAAAAACCTTTTTCATGTACTGAATGTGGAAAATGTTTCAGTCGTCTCTCACATCTTAAAGAACATAAGAAGACTCATACAGGAGAAAAACCTTTTCCATGTTCTGAATGCGGAAAATGTTTCAGTTCTCTCTCAGCTCTTAATAGTCATAAGATAACTCATACAGGAAAAAAACCTTTTTTATGTACTGAATGTGGGAAATGTTTCAGTTATTTCTCACATCTTAAAAGCCATAAGATAACTCATACAGGAGAAAAACCTTTTCCATGTACTGAATGTGGGAAATGTTTCAGTCATCTCTCAGATTTTAATAAACATAAGATGACTCATACAGGAGAACAACCTTTTGCATGTTCTGAATGTGGGAAATGTTTCAGTCAGCTCGCAAATCTTAAAGTACATAAGAGAACTCACACAGGAGAAAAACCATTTCCATGTTCTGAATGTGGGAAATGTTTTGGTTCTCTCTCAGTCCTTAATAAACATAAGAGGACTCACACAGGAGAAAAACCTTTTGAATGTTCTGAATGTACGAAATGTTTCAGTCGGGCCTCACATCTTAAAGAACATAAGAGGACTCACACAGGAGAAAAACCTTTTGCATGTTCTGAATGTGGGAAATGTTTCAGTCAGGCCTCACATCTCAAGCAACATATGAGAGCTCACACAGGATAAACACTATTTGCATGTTCTGAAACTTAGACAAGAGAACAAATGTGTTTCTGTCAGATTTGAAATGACACAAGAAAACTCACACAGGATAAAGACCAGTTGTATGTGGGGAATGTTTTAATATCAGTCTGCCATTACACATCATACAGTTGTACTAAGATCATATAAATGTAATGAATCAAAAACATTTAGCAAGCTCATAAAATTGTATGGATATCTGAGTTGTAAAGTAAATTAATAGAACATTTCAGCAGTGCTGCTCTTTTTGTAAGTTCTTCTAATGTATTAGCTTATGTTATTACAGTACATAATACGAGACTGTACTGGTTCTATGCATTGCTGCTATCTGTTAGGTTACCAATAATCTTTTGATTTAAGGGATTCAGAACTTATGGACTTTGCTCTAAACCATTATGCTGAGCACTCACAATGGATGTGTGAACCTGTAAACTAAGTTATATGTTTTTTTATATAATCGTTATATTTTTTTCAACTTTAACAGGTCAAGTTTATTTTTTTAAATTGATTAAGAATTGATTTAGATATTGCTTGATTTAACAATCCATCACCCTCATCCTCTCTGTTTTCCATCCATTCACTCTCTCTTAACCCCAAAATCTAACCCCAAAACCCTCTCTCCTAACCCCAAATCTTCCTTTCCATTATCCCTCTTTTATCTCCTCTAATCTCTCCCTTTGCTATTTGTGATCACATTGACACCCTTCATAATACCTCCTATCACCCCCTCACTTTCCTTCCTGTATAGGTGTATTCCTGCCACCTCTTCTTTATATGATCTATTTCTGTTATGTCCCTACCTCTTTTTGTCCTTTATCATGCTCACTTTTGCATGAAAGGTTCCTTTGAGATCCCCAATTTTCTTGAATAGATCTATTTACTCACCCATTTGGTTATCTTCTTCTATGTCTTTACATTGCTCACTGTAGAATGTCTCCTTGTCTCTTCCCGCTCTCCTCTGGAATTCTGCATTCAGTTGGACAAATATTTTATTATTTCCACTATCTTTCACTTTCCTTTTTTCCTGGGCTACTTTTAAATCCTCATCAGACAGCTAGTTTCCCGTTCTTTGTCTTCTTTCTTTTGGGGATAATTTGGTTGCTATTTTAAGGACAATGTCACAAACTTTTGTTCTCCAGGCATTCTATCTAGCGCTACAGAATATGTTGGCGCGTTACAAATAAACAATAATACCATGATTAGTATCTTAAATCTAATATTTACCTACACTGCATATTCATAGTAACACATTTTATTTTCCTGGGCTCTAACATCTCTGCAGATGGTAACTTTGTGAGAACTGGAGCTTTAAAAAAACGAAGCAGCATATGAAGATGCCTTTGAATTGTGGTGTGCCTTGGACTGCAAGAAGATACAAGAAATCAATACTACACTGGAAGGTTTGATCATGAGGCTAACACTCAAATATGTTTGCCATAGCATGAGCAGACAGAATGCCCCCTGATGCTGGGAAAGATTGAAGGCACATGAAGAAGGTGATGGCATAGGCGAAGATGGAAAGATGAGGTTATTGAAGCCATAAATAAGAGCTTGTTGGAGCTCAGAGTGGATGATAGAAGTGCCTGGCAAGCAGTGATATAGTGAGTCATACATTTAGTAGCCTTTTCCCCAGATTTGACAACCACAACACAGCGTGGAAATCACAGCATCTATTTAACACATGTCTTATTTCATTATTAACTTTTATTTGTATTGCCCAGATATATTCCGTAGCGCTAAACAGGTTAGATACAAGTAAAAACACTTTTAACAAAATAAAGAGAATTGAGTTTAAAATCAAGCATACAAAGTTGCTTTCTCTAAGGCGCCCAATAAGATTGAAAACTCTCAAACTTACATTCTAGAGGGTATGGGTGAGGTATATAAAAAATAAGGTACAATACATTGTGCAAATTAAGGGTGAAGGTGGTATGCTTCTTTAAATAGATGTGCTTTTAGTGAGGTTTTGAAGGATTTGAGGCAGGAGGAGTCTAGTGGAACCAGAAGATGTCTTTATTAAACAGGGTACAGGTAATGTTTAGGGAAAATCATATGGTAACTAAACGCATGAACAAAAAGTAATTAGCAGTGCCATTAAACAACATTTCTTGGTAACCTAATTAAGATCAGTGAATAACATAATTATTCAAAGCTATTGCAAAATATGAGACTGGTTATTAACCCAGGTGTGGAGCCTGACTATTCCTAGTTTTGAAAAAGTCAGTTGATGCTTTGGTAGTTCGGTAAGTGCTCAATTGCTGCAGAGGTGGGCCACGTGCCTGCCTCACCAATCCAGGTGATAGTGCAGAGGCTGCATCCCGGATTCTTCTTGGCTCAGTCTGACTCCAAGTCAACTTCTTTGAAGGCAATCTGTTCCATTTTCCTGAAAGCAGGGGATCCCTATGGGTGAGCAGACAACAAGAATCATATTGCCACTGGTTACCTACAGCTCCTGGCTGTTTTTGTCCCAAAGCTAAGATAACAACAAAAGAATACCACACTAAACTACCACTATAACATAAATAGGTCTGAAGTTCATTTGGGGACAGCAGATTAGTAAAATTTTGTTCCAATTCCATTACTTGCTCCACCACCATCTCCAGTAATTCCTGTATCCACTCCTTTGGGTCATTCCCAATAATTTCTTCCCATGTTTCCAGAAGTTCCTGCTTCTTTCTCCTGGGGACCTCCACGTCATCCCTCAACTGCCTACTGGGCATTCCCTTATACTGCTAAGAGATCAGGGATTGCAGCTCATCTTTCTCTAAAGGCATTGGTTCCATCTTGAATAGGGTCCTTGTGCTGGTTTTACCTCTATCAGTCCTAGGTTCAGAGGATGTAGATTCCACCTCTGTCACCAAGACTGCCCCAATATGGGGTCAAATCTCAATCTGTGCACAACTCAGCAGCTGTAGCAGGCATCACAAATTTGGTAACCTTTCCTCAGATCAGACAGCCACAAGCTAAGTGTGGGAATCCCAGCATATATCAAAAGAACATACAGTAGTTCTATCACCCATGTCTTAACCAAAAGATCTCTTTATTGAACACTGGCGACTTTATTCAGGAATACAAAGTAACTAAAGACATTTACAAAAGATAATTAAACAGTGGTGCCATTAAACAGTATTTCTTTGTAACATCGTCGTGAAGATCCCAGGGAGGGGGATCTATTCAGCTCCAGAAATTCCTGCCTTTAGCTACAGGAATCCCCCCTTTAGGAATCCTTAGGAAGAATGGGCCTCTTGGTGCCCGGCGGTCATATCAGGATCATCAGCTCAGGAGCACAGGGTTACTGGGTCAGCCTAACCAGTATCATCTACTCCTTCATTGGGTTTATAAAGGCCAAGGTGACCAATCCTACCCAACAGATTCCAATCTGTTTTTTCAATCCCTTCTTCCAAGAGAGCAGCAGAGGTTCAGGATACCAAAAGTGATTATAGCTCAGTAAAATAATAAAAGTCTTCCCTCTAAATAAAACACACTATTCCAGCAGAGCATGGTTTTGTTTGGTTACAGGCAGTGTATTTATACAGTTTTAGCACAAAGGATTTGCATGTTAGTAGGCTGCACATATTCAAATTCCCACCCATATTAGAATTACCCAATGCTAGATGTGCCTCCGTGGGTATGTCACACTGATTGGTCCCTGAGGGGCCAATGAGGAGGCAAACAAAACTGTTGGTTTGGCTTGCCCACCTTAAGGCAGATTTATGGGAGACACTTTTAAAAAAATATGGAGGTAAAAACAGACAAAAGGAAATAAATGCATGAAATTACCTAAAACGGCCACAAGGTGTCAATGCAGGATAAGCAATTGAACTGTTCATTCAGTTTTGCGAGTGTGCAAGCCATGGGGAACAGATCTTCACAATAGCTAGGACCATTAGATCAGAGGGCCAAATGAACCTAATTACTTAGAGCTGTTGCAAAATATGTGACTATTTAGGAAGCTGGTAGTTTATATCTCTCCACAGGAGGCTTTCAATGATAAACTTTCCCATTTGGTGCATGGTGTCAGCTCTACAAATGACTTATTAGATCAGCCTTGCAAATAATAATTCAGTTACCCCTCCATAAACCAGGTCCCACAGTTTAGCTTGAATTACCACAAAACTATTTATAAACAATGCATTCAAATAATAGCCATGTATAACATGAATCTAATCACTGCAGCAGGCTGTTACCCACAGATATAATGCAAACAATATTACAGTAAAACAACTATATATATGTTTGTGACGTATATATGTATCACATATATAGTTGTGAGCAGGCGAGCTTGCTTAAGCCGTTGCTCACTCTTGCGGGCTCGCATAGCGAGCCCGCGGCCCTCACTTAGCGAGAGACGCGGCTCGCACAGCGTGCCTGCGGCCCTCGTGAAGCGAGGGTCGCAGTTGCTGGCATGGAGCGCCGAAGGCACTCTTTGCCAGCAACTGCGGCCCTCGCAAAGAGAGGGAGCTGTTGCTCACGCTTGCGGGCTCGCATAGCGAGCCCGTGGCCCTCGCAAAGCGAGGGTCGCACTTGCCAGCAATTGCGGCCCTCGCGAAGAGAGGGAGCTGTGCGTGCATGCCCCTGGACTGTGTGAGAGAGGGAGCTGTGCGTGCACACCCCTGGATGGTGTGAGAGAGGGAGCTGTGCGTGCACGCCGCTGGAGAGAGGGAGCTGTGCAGGGGAGCAACCCCCCCCCTTACCTGCAGTTTCATTGGTGCTTCAGTGGAGTCCCTGCCAGCGTGTCTGGTCTGCAGCATAGGGGGACTCCAAATTAACTTCAGAGCTAGGGCGCCACACTGGAGACAGGATGGGTGGGACTCCACTGAACCACCAATGAAACTGCAGGTAAGGAGAGACAGAGGGAGCATCCGGGGGGACAGAGAGAGCATCCGGGGGGTCAGAGGGAGCATCTGGGGGGCAGGGGTAAGGGCAATCGAAAGGGGTGGTATGAGATGCGAGGGGGGTATGAGATGCGAGGGGGAGGGGTATGAGACACGAGGGGGGGAAGGTTATGAGACAGGGGAGGGCGAGGGAGGTATGAGACACAGGGGAGGGCGAAGGGAGGTATAAGGCACAGGGGAGGGCGAGGGGGTGTATGAGACACAGGGGAGGGAGAGGGGGAAGAGACACAGGGTAGGGACAGGGGGAAGAGACACAGGGTAGGGACAGGGGGAAGAGACACAGGAGAGGGGGGATGAGACACAGGGGAGGAGAAGGTGGAAGAGACACAGGGGAGGGGGAAAAGACAGGGGAGGAGGGAAGAGACATGGGAGGGGGAAGAGACACAGGGGAGGGGGGAAGAGACACAGGGTAGGGCGAAGAGACACAGGGGAGGGGGGAAGAGACACAGGGGAGGGGGGAAGAGACACAGGGGAGGGGGGAAGAGACACAGGGAAGGGGGGAAGAGACACAGGGGAGGGCGGAAGAGACACAGGAGGGGGGAAGAGACACAGGGGAAGGGAGAGAGAGGAAAGAGACTCAGGGGAGGGAGAGGGGGGAGAAACAGGGGAGCTAGAGGGGGGAGACACACAGGGGAGGGCGAGGGTGGTATGAGACACAGGGGAGGGAGAGGGGGGAAGAGACACTGGGGAGGGTACTGGGTAACAGACACAGGGGAGGGGGAGAGAGACACGGGAGGGGGAAAAGAGACACAGGGCAAGGGAGAGGGGGGAAAGAGACACAGTAGAAGGGAGATGAGGGAAAGAGAGACAGGGGAGGGAGAGGGGAGACACACAGGGGAGGGGGAGGGGGGGAAGCGACAAGTGGAAGAGAGACATAGCGGGGGAGACATAGGGGAGTGAGGGGTGGGGGAGAAAAAAAAAATATAGAACTCCATCATGCCGTCATTTTTGACCGGCAAGTCGCTAGTATATTATGTTTTAATGTAGTGCAATACTGAATGCATTATATCAGCTTGCTGCAGTGATTATTTAGTTTTATGTTCTCATTTTTACTGTATTTATTATTCTGACTCAAATTCATTAACACTTAGGCAAACAAATATGATTAAAAATACAAATAATTGTCCAATACCATATCCATGTATGATACATTTTACATAGTAAATATTTACAGTATCACTAAGATATGAACACTAAATAACACTTTGATTCAATCACTGAATTGATGTATTAATTTATTATAGCCATAGGGGTTTCATACATGCAATAATATATGATACATGTTTAGAGAATAGTGGGTGGATTTTAATAATGTAAAATAAAAATCCTAGTAGAAAATACAGTCTCCAGAAAAATGTAGATCTTGTTTACTCTTTTAGAGACAATTATCTATTTACAGTCTTAGACTCTTATTATGAACTTTGTGTTATATTGTTTAAGATGTGTGTTACACACCCCTTTTTCTTTGCCTGGGTGTTGGGCCAATGAGCCACCATAAAAGCACAGACTGCTTGGCTCCAGCAATGGACTATCTGCATAAACACCTCCATTGTATTTGTAAATATTGTTTTGTCCTATTTGCCAGATAAAGTTAATCCCATCTGATAGGTGCTAGAGACGGCAGGATTTGTATTGGAGGTTAAGCCAGAGACTCTGACTGATACAGAAGCCAGATATCAGGGTGCTCGTGCCAAGATTTCAAAGAACCCAACGGTCCTTGTGGGTAGATAACCTGTAGTCTCTAGTAGTTGGCCCTGGGCAGTAATAGCCCTTACTCTCGGATCGTCACAACAGGTCGGCAGTGGTGGGATCTTGATGCAAGGACCAGCAGTAAGAATAGGATATGGTGAGCAATGCAGTTTTGAAGTACAGTACTTTCGGCGGCTTGGTGGGGAAGCAGAAAACACTCTGCGATTTTGCAAAACCTTCAAATCCAGGTCCAAGTCCAAGGAAGGCTGGCCCTGGATAGAGGGGGTCAGGGACCACATGGAGGCCTGCAGAGCAGAGGTGATCAGGGAGAAAAGGAGCCTCATCACCAGTGTGCTGGAGCGGCGAAAGCAAAGGATTGCCACAGACAAGGATAGGTGGACAGCTATTCTAAATCAGCAAATGGTTTCCTTTGGGCTCCAGCCAGGTGCTAGCAGAATGGCTTGAGGACCTGGTGTGGTTGGAGCTCGACTTAAAACATGAGTATGTGGACCTAATGCTTCCAACTCCTGCATCACAATGGACCTCCTTCTACACACTTGGGCTGATGGAAGGGCTCCCAGGTATGCTGAAGGGAAAGTGTGGCCTTGGAACCGCAGAGTGATGGCAAAACCTATTTGCACAGCGCCGAAAGGATGTGGAAATTGAGCCCGGTACAGCAGAAGAAAAGTTGCTTAAACGTTGGTTCATAAAGAAATTGATTTAAAAAAAGGACTATGAGGAACTGCTTGAGGAGGTGGGCCCAGGTGGGACCTGGCTCAAGAATGTAGAGTTACCCCATGCTTTCCCAGCTGAGCTGCAGAGGATACAGTGCAAGAGAAAATGGACTGTTAGCTTCAACCCTATCAGGTGGAGGAAGGAAACCAGAAGGTACCTGGAGATCTGACTGCTACAGAACAGGCGAGATCAGAGGGACTTCTGTGAACTTGCCAGGATAGACAGGCCGGAAGAACAGTCCAGACCCTGGTAGATGCAAGACCAGGGAGCAGTGTTAAGCAGCACCAGCCACGGGTAGATGGCCAACAACCAGAGAACTTCCAGCCAATAATCAAGGGCGAGGAGCAGGAGACTGAACACTTGGCAGAGGAGAGTGCAAGCCCTGGGAGTCTGCCCAACTACCCACGGACTGTTACCTGTCCTGAAACACAGCGTACCCTAGCTGCAGAGGTGATCCTAACCTTACCAGCCCTGGAGGATACTTACCCAAGGAGCTACCGACCCCAGTGAAGTCTGTTACCCCAGGTGAGTCTCATCCAGGAAAGGGTCTCCATCCAGAGACCCTAACCCTGAGTCCTGCTCTGTTTTTCCCCAACCCTGCCTTGACAACTGACCTTAAGGAGATTGTGCCTGTGGGGAAGTGTTTTTACCCCTGCCTTAGCTGCTCCCTTGTTGGGATACACCAGAGCCACCTTTTTGCCTGTGGCCAAAGGGGTAGCAGGATGCGATACTGAACCTATCTCTACCACAGGAAGGTTACTGGGACTCCTGGAAGTGCTGATTATTGATGGAGAGACTTTGACTGATACAGAAGCCAAATAACAGGGTGCTAGTACCGAGATTTCAAAAGAACCCAACGGTCCTTGTGGGTAGATAACTTGTAGTTTTTAGCAGGTGGCTCTGGGCTTGTATAGCCCCTATTCTCGGATCATCACAATGTGTGAGAATGTATAATTGTAATTAGAAGATGTAGGATCAGTGAGGACATTTATATACTGCACTATCAACCCACATATGAAATGTGGTGGCATATAGGTTTTATTATTAAAGAAGCATAGATCAACAACAACTCTCACATGATAAAAGTATACTGTTTTAAAATGATTTTACATAAGAACATCCACAATAATGACAGATCTTGTAAAAAATATATAGAATATATAATTCTGGCAGTTGTACAAATAGATATAAAATCTATTACATTATTGTAATATCTAAATGATAAGCTATTCAAGTATTTCCCCTCTTAAACCCTATTAGCTAGGTATCCTCAGGATTCCCCATTTAAAGAATAATTATGGGGTCCCCCAAGGAACATAATATTAACCTTTATACCATGTGGTAGTACAGACCCCATGGTACATTATACTATAACCATGGGGGTCCTAAAATGAACCCTGTTACTATGTGGGTCCTATGGCTCCCCTATGGTATTCTAAACTATAACCATGGGGGTCTCTATGGACTTCCTTTGCAGCTAACATTAAACCCTATAAAATAAAGGGTCCCTATGAACCCCCGTGGGATTCTAAACTATAACCATAACAGTTCATATCGACCCCCATGACGCTTAATTTTAATGGTGTATCTTCCGATTTGTGCATTCTGGTTTGTTAAACATTTAACCAATCAGATAAAGGGCAGGATAAATTCAAATATTTGATTTTGATATATTGACCCCTTGTGTTGATAGTTAGGATGCCATAGGAGTCCTTGAGGACTACCATTAAATGGGGTTACTTTCAGGTGCCATGTTGGTCCATTTGGCTCCCAATGGTTATAGTATAATATGCCATTAGGGTCCATAGGAACTCTATGGTATAGAGGTTAATATTAGGTGCCATGAGGTCCATGGTTATTATTTACATCCACAGTGGTCCGTAGGGACCACCATGCTATAGGAGTTATTATTTCATGCCATGAGGGTACATAAGGATGCTGATGGCTATACTTTAGATGGGGAATCCCCGGGGTAGTTGGTAGTGATTGGAGATCCTGTTGTAGAAAAACATATATACACAAACCGACACTCTTCTGTTATTATTTTCAATTTAATTGAGCATGCGTGGGAAAACAACAGAATAGCATACACAATGTCTGCTGCTGGCACCGAATACACAAACAACAAGTCTTTTTATAACATTTCCACATACAGAAAATGGCCTGCCAATCACCAACCCCTTCTAGACCACTAAAAGATTATTTTTATTTGTAAGACAATTAAGAATCAAACATCTACCTAGCATGGATAAGCATGTATGCTACCTTAAATCATTGCACAGATCACCTTATTTCTACAATTAATTAACTTGGCCTTCCCTTGACTCACTCAAAACATATTGTTATGGGTTCAGAGATGTTATTGTCTCCTAGTAAAAACTGCTGAATTAGAGAAAAGCATAATTAATTGTGAGCTTACATTTATCAATAAAAAAAAGTGCTACAACAGTAATAAATGCTACATGTATACATATACATACAGTATCTCACAAAAGTGAGTACACCCCTCTCATACTTTTGTAAATATATTATTCTATCTTCTCATGTGACTACACTGAAGACATGCCCCTCTGCTACAATGTGAAGTAGTAAGTGTATGTCCTGTATAACAGTGTAAATGTGCTGTCCCCTCAAAATAACTCAACACACCGCCATTAATATCTAAACCGTTGGCAACAAAAGTGAGTACACCCCTATGTGGAAATGTCCAAATTGGGCCCAATAAGCAATTTTTCCTCCCCAGAGTCATGTGACTCATTAGTGTTATAAGGTCTCAGGTGTGAATGGGGAGCAGGTGTATTATATTTGGTGTTATCGCTCTCACACTCTCTCATACTGGTCACTGGAAGTTCAACATGGCACATCATGGCAAAGAACTCTCTGAAAAAAATAATTGTTGCTATACATAAAGATGGCCTAGGCTATAAGAAGATCGCCAAGACCTTGAAACTGAGCTGCAGCGCGGCGGGCAAGACCATACAGCGGGTCACAGGAGAGGTTCCACTCAAGACAGGTAACTCTTGTGAAAGTGAAAGATAAAAGGCTTCGGGAGGCTGTAAGTTACGGGTTTAACCATCGCAATTATTTCAAAGCCGTAACTTGTAACACGTTTGGAGCCCACAAAAAGACACCAATCGAATAGCAAATTATCTTGCGACCTCACTTAGCGGCTATCGGATCGAGTGAAAGCTCAATTGAATCGGGCTCTGACATAGCCAATAATATATAGATTAAATATGGAACCCATCACTTATTCCCTACAGTAAACATAAAGATGGAAAACTACTCTACTCTCCTACCATCACATATATAGTTGTGAGCATGTGGGCTTGCCAAAAGTTGTTGCTGACGCTTGCAGGCTCGCATAGCGAGCCCGCAAGAACTGCGTCCCTCGCGAAGCGAGGGAAGCAGTTCCCCGCAAATGCGGGTCCTCGCGAAGCGAGGGGCCGCATTTGCGGTGGTGGAGCATCCCACGTCGGCTGTGTTTGTCCAGAGTCTGCCCACAATCTGCCCAACTTAGCGTGAGCATCATAAGACCCGCCCATACGTCACGTGCCAGGCACTTGCAGTTTCTGCTTCCGCTTTGCACTGTCGTTACTTCCTGGTTTACATTACCTTCCTGCGTCAGTTCCGGTTCCGGTCAAGTGACAGGCCCCTGAATTCGCAGGAAACTCTGAGACACCGGAACCGGGGGATGAGATGACAACGTCAACCCTGCAGGTGGGGGCTGGGGGGTCTAAGGAGGGAAATGAGACAAGACCGGTGAGGGGATCTAAAGGAGATGGAGGGGGCTTGCAGGGAGGGGTATATCTAGGAGGATGCTGAGGGAGGTAGACTATGAGTCCTATGGAAGAGGGGCTAAAGAGAGGGGTGGGAGGAGGCAGTCATAACAAAGAGGGCAGTTATATCAAAGTGGCGTGAGAGGGGGTAGTTATATCAAAGGAGGTGTGAGATGGGGTAGGTATATCAAAGGAGGAGTGAGATGGGGTAGGTATATCACAGTGGGTGTGAGAGGGGGTAGTTATATCAAAGGAGGTGTGAGGGGGGTAGTTATATCAAAGGAGGTGTGAGAGGGGGCAGTTATATGAAAGTGGGTGTGAGAGGGGGCAGTTATATGAAAGTGGGTGTGAGAGGGGGCAGTTATATCAAAGTGGGTCTGAGACGGGCAGTTATATCAAAGGATGTGTGAGAGGGGGTAGTTCTATCAAAGGATGTGTGAGAGGGGGTAGTTCTATCAAAGTGGGTGTGAGAGGGGGTAGTTCTATCAAAGTGGGTGTGAGAGGGGGTAGTTATATCAAAGTGGGTGTGAGAGGGGGTAGTTATGCCAAAGTGGGTCTGAGAGGGGATAGTTATATCAAAGTGGGTAGCTGGTGGGGCCAGTATTATAATAGGACAGGTGGTAGAGAAGGGAATCTTATGAGAAGTTGAGTTGAAGGGGTAGTTATACCAATACCGGTTGTACTAGGGGCATTTTTACCAGTGCTATTGATGGAGGGGATAATTATATCAATGTGAGTAGTTATATCAAAGGGAGCGGCGGAGGGGGCCGTTATATCAAAGGGAGCAGCGGAGGGGGCCGTTATATCAAAAGGAGCGGTGGAGGGGGCCGTTATATCAGAGGTAGCGGCGGAAGGGGCCGTTATATCAAAGGGAGCAGCGGAGGGGGCCGTTATATCAAAGGGAGCGGCGGAGGGGCCGTTATATCAAAAGGAGCGGCGGAGGGGGCGTTATATCAAAGGGAGCGGCGGAGGGGGCCGTTATATCAAAGGGAGCGGCGGAGGGGGCCGTTATATCAATGGGTTTTGATGGAGAGACAATCATAACACAGGGTGTTGGAGGGGTATAACGAAGCAGGATATTGGAAGGCAGGACGGGAGTTGTACTGGAGAAATTGAGATTGGTCAAGATGAGTAAGAAGATGTGCTGGAATAAACAATAAATTGGTGGGTAGTGTCCAAAAGGTGTCTCCTCAATGGCAGCAAGACAAAGCAGGTCTTATTGGCAGCTTTTAATTCGATACACCTTACCAGTCTATGGTTAAGTAGCCCAGATCTTACCTTCATTTGTCAAGTGCCTGAAATCTGTTTTTATTGAAAATGAACAACCATGAGACGTTACATTATCTGGGCTATTATTAGTAGTTATAGTCGTGCATATTGGTGACACATATTGCAATCAGTTATTTAATGAAACCGCTGTATGTTTTCAAAGCTCACAATACGTTTCATTGTTTAGAAAAAAGACCTCTGGTCTGTGATAGAGACAAGTATGGGGGATCTGCGGGATGATGGTGTAGGGTACAATCAGATTTGGGATATTAAATGTGTCAGTTATACCTTGACAGTTATATGACGTGGAGGGGATAGTTATGCCAATGGAGGGACCAGTATAATGTTACCCTCACACAAATAAATGGGGTATTTATATCAAAGGAAGTGTTGAAGGGGACAGTTATGCCAATGGGGTAGATGGAGGGACTGGTATAATGTTACCCTCACACAAATAAATGGGGTATTTATATCAAAGGAAGTGTTGGAGGGGACAGTTATGCCAATGGGGTAGATGGAGGGGCCAGTACAATGTTACCCTAACTCAATACTTGGCAACTTTGCTGACACCCAGTGTGATACCACGTGGATTGTTTCTGGAGTGGGATAAGTTGGACATATGAATGAAACTTTGGAGTGATGTCCGTCCAACCTCCAGTACCAGTTCTGCTAATGATAGAAAAGCAATAATCACCAGACTGTAGGGTCGCACGACCATTACAAACACATGGTCCAAGTTGCCTGAATAATTGACTCTAAATAACAAAGAAGAATATGTTCAATAAAAGATAACAATGTTGAGGTTAGAGTCCTTTGGGAGGTGCTGGGAAGCATGCGGTCAGATGACCGGCTCTGTTATTACTGTGAGTCACCTGACTCCTTCCTTGTTAATTATATTCCCTGGCTCCATTACAAGCTATATAATCGTATTATGGATCCTACCATTACAGATATGACTGCTGTGTTCATCAATACCTCAGGGTTCATGCATACACCTTTAAAGGGATATTTAAGCCCCCTATAATAAAATACATACACATTTGCAGGGTGGACAAAATCTATAATACTTAAAGGCATATCTAAGTCTTCCTGTTTTTTACCTTTTTCTAATCTAACACGAGCTGCTTATATCAGACACACACATTACATGGAGTCGTCGTTCTATACACATACATGCTTATTTTATTTACAAATAACCTGTTTCCACACCCCTAAAGCTGCTTACATAGGCACCGTAAACCTCCCAATAGAAACACTGCGTTTGGGAACGGATTGTAACCTTTTAAGACCTTTAAAACCTTCAAGCCAGCAGCAGAGATTTATTATTGCCCTTCAAGTACAAAGGCGCCTTGGGAATTAAATACAAAAATGGAGATGGCCAATCACAAGGTGCTCCATGCCAGCAACTGAGGCCCTCGCTTCCGCAAATGCGGGTCCTCGCAAAGCACTTAGGGAATGAGGCAACTTTAACGTAACAGACACCTACACGCACTAAGAATCCCACTATAATGGCCGACCCGCGCGCCACTAAAAACAGTGAAAACACACCAAATACTCACAAAAACAACATAAAAAGCTTACCCATAGCAAGGGGGGCACCCAGGACCTCTGGAAGTGAAGTTACACCTCCATTTAAGTACAAATTCCCGAGTTCAGACACACGAAAAACCCCTAAGCGAGAGAAAAAATGGCCGCCGAAAAAAACGAAAACGAGGCTCACCTCGGAAACCTGCATTAACCTCAGAACCAAACTTAACGTAACAAACACCCACACGCACAACAAATGGCAGAACTGCGCGCACCTAAAAACAATCAAAACACACCAAATACTCAAATAAACAACATAAAAAGCTTACCCATAGCAAGGGGGGGCACCCAGGATTGTTTCCCGAGTTCACACACACGAAAATCCCCTAAGCAAGAGAAAAAATGGCCGCCGAAAAAAATGAAAACGAGGTTTAAAGACCCAGGATTGCTCAGCCACCTACAACTTACCCAAGATGGGATCCGAGTTAAGATCGGAAACCCGGATTAACCGCAGGGGATCCGAGATAAGCTCCGAGCCCTGCATTAACCCCACATTAACCATTGCAGTGGGGGTCCCAATTGCACGCGATCGCGCACCCTCGCTGCAATCAAAATTCTAAATTCCTGTGTTACAGGTCCTTAAAGGACCATAAAGGTCCTTAAAGAACCCGTTGTAAAATAAAAATAAAAATTAACACTGTCACCCTGTCAATCATGGGGGTCAATACAGACCCCCGTAAAACCCTCATTAACCCTGTCACTCATGGGGGTCAATAGAGACCCCCATAAGCCCTTCATTAAGCCTGTCACTCATGGGGGTCAATACAGACCCCCATAAGCCCTTTATTAACCCTGTCACTCATGGGGGTCAATACAGACCCCTATAAGCCTCTATTTAACCCCATCAGTCCCATAAGGGTATATTAACACCATTATGGGCCTGTTATAACACTACATTAACCACATAAGTGCCATGATGGTCCTCAAGGACCATCATGACACTAAGTATAAACACTATACTGCACTAAACACCCTCTACACTAACCTATTAACATCTACACTACCTACCCCCTATTAACCACCACCACTCTAATTACAGAAAATAAAAAAGCCTAAAGTCACACAAAAAACTACATTACATGAAATAAAAAACCTAACTCACAAAAAAATAAACTACATTACACAAAATAAAAAAAACCTAAGTCACAAAAAAAAGGAACATTGCAGAAAAAAAAAAAACATTAAAAAAATACATATAATACAAATACATACAATACAAATACATACAATTACAATGCAATTACATACAATTACAATACAATACACCACTATCTAATATACATCACACAATCTATCTAAATAAATAGCATAATCTAATATACATCCTATCTATATAATAATACATACCCAATCTATCTAAATAAATAGCATAATCTAATATACATCCTATCTATATAATAATACATACCCAATCTATCTAAATAAATAGCATAAACTAATATACATCCTATCTATATAATAATACATTCCTAATCTATCTAAATAAATAGCATAATCTAATACACATCCTATCTATATAATAATACATACCCAATCTATCTAAATAAATAACACAATTTAATATACAATACATCCTATGCTATCTATATAAAACCCCTAGCTAACATACAATAAATGCTATCTATATATTAACTAATCTAAGTCTAAGCTAAAATAAAAAAATTAAGACCACTTACCTTTGCAGATGTCCATTGGGATATGCCACCTACGAAAAAAAATAACAAAAATTTAGTGCAACACGTTTACAGTTCTAAAATAAATATTCTAGACATTCTATACATTCTATACATTACATACATTCTAAATATTCTACTCACCTTTCCGACATGTCCCGTCCGGCATTCTTTAAATCCTTCTCCGGGGCGGCACCTGTTAAAAAAAACACAACATTAATACACATGCATCAAAATAAAATAAACATGATCTACATTATACTTACCTCCCCGCGATGTCTCCGGCCTCCTCCGGATCCTCTTCTGCCACGCCCTGTAAAAAAAAAATATATATATATACTTACATCCGCACTCCCGAACATCCCCGACGCTAATGAGGCTCCAGGAGAATTTTCCGGAAGAAAATAAGCAATGGCGCCTTCTGATTGGTTGAAAACGCTGTCTATCAAATTCACCCAATCAGGAGCCGCCAATGTGTGCGTCAATCAGAAAGGGATACACCCTAAAATCCCACTCTGTTTGGATAATACACCTATCAATCTTTATTTAAACCAATCACAAGGCGCAGATGCCTTCAGCCAATCACAATGGAATACACCCCCACAGGGTAATTGGTTGGAGCCTCTGCGCATTCTGATTGGTTGCACTGACAATAGCCAATCACAATGGAATACACCCTCACGTACTGATTGGTGAAGGATTTGCGCATTCTCATTGGCTACTGTTAATATCAATCAATATTACAGCCAATGGGAAGGCGCAGATGTCTTCACCAATCAGTACGTGGGGGTATATTCCATTGTGATTGGCTGATGGCAATAAAGCCTTAGGATTGGTTCAAATAAAGATTGAAAGGTGTGTTATCCAATCAGCGTTGTATTTTGGGGTGTATACTTTTTTCATTGGTTCATAAATGGGGTCTTCTCCTGAATTTGATAGACAGCTTTTTCAGCCACTCAGAAGCCGCCATTGCCAATTTTAGTCTGGAACACTCCATAGGAAGGTCATTAGAGTCGGAGACATTCGCCAGGATGGATGAGTGTCGTTTTTTTTTTTTTATAAAGGCGCGGATGCTTCCAGAGAAGACGAGGAGGCCGGAGACATCACGGAAAGGTAAGTATAATGTAGATTGTGTTTATTTAACTTTGCTTTATGTTTACTAATGTAATGTTTTTTTTTTACAGGAGTACAGCCGGACAAGAAGCAAAAGATGGCAGACGGAACATGGCGGACGGAACATGGAGGACGTGACATGCTGGGACGTGACATGCTGGAAAGGTGAGTATTATATTTAGAATATTTAGAATATTTAGAATATTTACAATGTTTAGAATGTTTAGGTATTTCATGTAAACGTGTTGTATTAATTTTTGGAATCTTTTTTACCGTAGGTTGCTGAAGAAACATCTCAAAGGTAAGTGGTCTTAATTATTTTATTGTTGCTTACAATTAGGGTAGCTATATATATATATACTAGCGTATTGCCCGTCAAAAAATGACGGCAATGAGATGTGTATGTTTGGAAAGTTGTTTAGTTTTTAATATACATATGGAATTGTAAGGTAGCTAATGTTGTTTTGTGTGTACTACTGAAATATAGAATTCAAATTAATAAATGAATCTACTTTACCTATTTTTATGCATTGTGTTGAAGATCTGTCAATCTGTGTTGATGTTGCCGCAGCATTAGTGATGTGGAGGTGCTGTGTAACGTGTGCAGTGTAATAGTGTGCGTACGCGAGCCAAAACCGTTAACGTAGCTGTGTACTTCCGCATTGTCGTAAAATGGCGGGTAATGTGTGGTATGCGTCTTAGCGGATCACCCGTACGTGTTTTCCGTGGTTATAGTGCTGTAGCCTCGTTTTCGTTTTGTTCGTCCGCCATTTTTTCTGTCGCTTCGAGAATTTTTTAGTGTCTAAAGTCTTTTATTTTGAGCTAAATGAAGGTGTAACTTTGTTTTTTGAGGTCGTGGATGCTCCCTCTTGCTGTCGGTAAGCTTTTTATGTATGTGCTGTGTGGATTTATTGTGTTTGTATTTTTGTTCATGTTCGCGAGTTGCGGACGTATTTTTATGCTATGGTTTAATGGCTCGCCTCGCTACGTAGGGCTCGCCTGCAATGAGCGCCTGCGGCGCTCAATGCCAAAGTGCTAGGGTTTAACGGCTCGCCTCGCTATGCGAGGCTCGCCTGCAATGAATGCCTGCGGCGCTCATTGCCAAAGTACTACGGTTTAACGGCTCGCCTCGCTGTGCGAGGCTCGCCGGGCGATGAGCACCCGCGGCGCTCATCGCTAAGCCCGCTAAAGTACTATAGTTTAACGGTAAATCTGGTAAAATGGTAAAATGACGGTCAATAAAAATTAAGGGCCCTATTAAATTCCAGCCTCGTAAATAAGAGGCTTCTACTTAAGCCCTACGTACTGCAAAGTTTCTCTAACTTACAATGCTATTAAATTAGCCCTGCTGCGAGCAACGTATGAGCTACGCAGCAGGGCCGTACGTATCTACACTGCGTAAATGTACATGAGGAGTGACAGCCTGCGAGATGATATCGCAGGCTCCCACTCCTCATCAAGTGCTGCGGGGGTCCTAAAAGGGACCTCCGCGGCAGTCCCCCACATAAGCATTGCCGTGGGGGGTACTCCAAACCCCCCCCAGGCACCTAAAATGAACCCCCCCTCAATGCGGGGGTCCCTGTCGGGACCCCCGAAGTGTCCTCACATGAACACCTTGCTGCAGGGGTCCATAGGAACCCCCGCAGCCCCCACACATTAACCCCTTGCAGCGGGGGTCCCCGATCGGCACTGATCAGGCCCCCGCTGCATTTAAAACTTTTAAATTCCCCGCCGCGGCTCCTTAAAGGGGCCGCGGCACACTATTAGCCAATCCCGGCCGCGGCACTTAAAATTAACCCCCCTCTATGCTGGGGGTCCCCATCGGGACCCCCGAAGTGTCCCCACATAAACCCATTGCAGGGGGGGTCCCCGATCTGCATAGATCAGGCCCCCCGCTGCATTTAAAACTTTTAAATTCCCCGCCGCGGCTCCTTAAAGGGACCGCGGCACACTATTAGCCAATCCCGGCCGCGGCACTTAAAATTAACCCCCCTCTATGCTGGGGGTCCCCATCGGGACCCCCGAAGTGTCCCCATATAAACCCCCTGCAGCGGGGGGCCCCGATCGGCACCGATCGTGACCCTGCTGCAATTCAATTTTAAATTTCCCGCCTCGCGGGTCCTCAAAGGACCGTAAAGGTCCTGAAAGGACTCGCACTAAAAATAATAACCCCAGGCAACTATAATTACCCCATTAACTCATGATGGTCAATCCAGACCAGCATAAGGCCTAAATTAACCCATTAACTCATGATGGTCAATCCAGACCACCATAAGACCTAAATTAACCCATTAACTCATGGTGGTCAATCCAGACCACCATAAGGCCTAAATTAACCCATTAACTCATGATGGTCAATCCAGACCACCATAAGACCTAAATTAACCCATTAACTCATGATGGTCAATCCAGACCACCATAAGACCTAAATTAACCCATTAACTCATGGTGGTCAATCCAGACCACCATAAGGCCTAAATTAACCCATTAACTCATGATGGTCAATCCAGACCAGCATAAGGCCTAAATTAACCCATTAACTCATGATGGTCAATACAGACCAGCATAAGGCTCTATTTAACCCCATCAGTCCCATAAGGGTATATTATTACCATTATGGGCCTGTTACAACCCAACATTAACCACATAAGTGCCATGATGGTCCTCAAGGACCATCATGACACTAACTACAAACACTACACTATAACCCCCAATAAACCATTTAATCTAAACTAACCCCCCTCTACACTAATCTATTAACACTTACACTACCTACCTACACTACCTACCCCCTAATAAACCTCCCCAACACTCTAATTACAAAAAACAAAAAACCTACAGTACAAAAAACAAAAAAACCTACAGTACAGAAAACAAAAAAAAATTACACACCTGAAAAGGAAAGACAGATAAACACAATACAATAATACATATAATACATTACATACATTACATACAATACATGACATTACATATAATATATTAAATATAATATATTAAATATAATATATTACATATAATACATTACATACATTACATACAATACATGACATTACATATAATATATTAAATATAATATATTAAATATAATATATTACATATAATACATTACATACATTACATACAATACATGACATTACATATAATATATTAAATATAATATATTAAATATAATATATTACATATAATACATTACATATAGTCCTAATCAAATACCCCCTATCTATCTAACATACAATCTATTTAATTTAAAATAAATCCTAACTATATCAAATACATCCCCCTATCTATCTAATATACAAAAAATCCTAACTACATACACAGACCCTTATTCTAAAATAAAATAAAATAATTACAGTCCTAACTACATACACAGACCCTAATTCTAAGCTAAAATCAATAAATTAAGACCACTTACCTTTAAGATGTTGCTTCAGATCACTAACCTATGGGTCAAACAAAAAAAAAAATTAGTACAAAACATTAACATCAAATAAATAAACATTATATACATTCTACATATTCAACTCACCTTTACAGCATGTCCAGTCACTGTTAAGCTCTTCCGGCGCGGCCCTGTTAAAAAAAAAAAACACAATACATGAATACATGAATACAATATATAAACAATAAATAAAATACACAAATAAACATCTAAATATACATTTAACTTACCTCCCCGCGATGTCCCCGGCCTTCTCTCCTTCAGCCCCGGCTGGGCCGCGGAACCATCCGCGCTCTAAAAAAAAAAAAGAAAAAAAACTAACGGAGGTCTGCACTGGCAGACCTCCCCGACGCTACTGAACCTCCCGGAGTCGTTTCCGGGAGGAAATTGGCATTGGCGGCTTGTGATTGGCTGAAAAAGCTGTCAGCCAATCAAAAGTCGTCAATGTAGGAGCCAATCAGGATGCGCAGATGTCTTCTACCAATCACTCCGTGGGGGTGTATCCCATAGTGATTGGCTGAAGGCATCTGAGCGTTGTGATTGGTTCCCATAAAGATAGACAAGTGTTTTAGCCAATCAGGGTGGGATATTGGGGTGTATCCCATCCTGATTGGCTCACACATTGACGACTTTTGATTGGCTGAAATTGATAGACAGCTTTTTCAGCCAATCACAAGCCGCCAATGCCAATTTCCTCCCGGAAACGACTCCGGGAGGTTCAGTAGCGTCGGGGAGGTCTGCCAGTGCAGACCTCCGTTAGTTTTTTTTCTTTTTTTTTTTTAGAGCGCGAATGGTTCCGCGGCCCAGCCGGGGCTGAAGGAGAGAAGGCCGGGGACATCGCGGGTAGGTAAGTGAAATGTATATTTAGATGTTTATTTGTGTATTTTATTTATTGTTTATATATTGTATTCATGTATTCATGTATTGTGTTTTTTTTTTTTAACAGGGCCGCGCCGGAAGAGCTTAACAGTGACTGGACATGCTGTAAAGGTGAGTTGAATATGTAGAATGTATATAATGTTTATTTATTTGATGTTAATGTTTTGTACTAATTTTTTTTTTTGTTTGACCCATAGGTTAGTGATCTGAAGCAACATCTTAAAGGTAAGTGGTCTTAATTTATTGATTTTAGCTTAGAATTAGGGTCTGTGTATGTAGTTAGGACTGTAATTATTTTATTTTATTTTAGAATAAGGGTCTGTGTATGTAGTTAGGATTTTTTGTATATTAGATAGATAGGGGGATGTATTTGATATAGTTAGGATTTATTTTAAATTAAATAGATTGTATGTTAGATAGATAGGGGGTATTTGATTAGGACTATATGTAATGTATTATATGTAATATATTATATTTAATATATTATATTTAATATATTATATGTAATGTCATGTATTGTATGTAATGTATGTAATGTATTATATGTAATATATTATATTTAATATATTATATTTAATATATTATATGTAATGTCATGTATTGTATGTAATGTATGTAATGTATTATATGTAATATATTATATTTAATATATTATATTTAATATATTATATGTAATGTCATGTATTGTATGTAATGTATGTAATGTATTATATGTATTATTGTATTGTGTTTATCTGTCTTTCCTTTTCAGGTGTGTAATTTTTTTTTGTTTTCTGTACTGTAGGTTTTTTTGTTTTTTGTACTGTAGGTTTTTTGTTTTTTGTAATTAGAGTGTTGGGGAGGTTTATTAGGGGGTAGGTAGTGTAGGTAGGTAGTGTAAGTGTTAATAGATTAGTGTAGAGGGGGGTTAGTTTAGATTAAATGGTTTATTGGGGGTTATAGTGTAGTGTTTGTAGTTAGTGTCATGATGGTCCTTGAGGACCATCATGGCACTTATGTGGTTAATGTTGGGTTGTAACAGGCCCATAATGGTAATAATATACCCTTATGGGACTGATGGGGTTAAATAGAGCCTTATGCTGGTCTGTATTGACCATCATGAGTTAATGGGTTAATTTAGGCCTTATGCTGGTCTGGATTGACCATCATGAGTTAATGGGTTAATTTAGGCCTTATGGTGGTCTGGATTGACCACCATGAGTTAATGGGTTAATTTAGGTCTTATGGTGGTCTGGATTGACCATCATGAGTTAATGGGTTAATTTAGGTCTTATGGTGGTCTGGATTGACCATCATGAGTTAATGGGTTAATTTAGGCCTTATGCTGGTCTGGATTGACCATCATGAGTTAATGGGTTAATTTAGGCCTTATGGTGGTCTGGATTGACCACCATGAGTTAATGGGTTAATTTAGGTCTTATGGTGGTCTGGATTGACCATCATGAGTTAATGGGTTAATTTAGGTCTTATGGTGGTCTGGATTGACCATCATGAGTTAATGGGTTAATTTAGGCCTTATGCTGGTCTGGATTGACCACCATGAGTTAATGGGTTAATTTAGGTCTTATGGTGGTCTGGATTGACCATCATGAGTTAATGGGTTAATTTAGGCCTTATGGTGGTCTGGATTGACCATCATGAGTTAATGGGGTAATTATAGTTGCCTGGGGTTATTATTTTTAGTGCGAGTCCTTTCAGGACCTTTACGGTCCTTTGAGGACCCGCGAGGCGGGAAATTTAAAATTGAATTGCAGCAGGGTCACGATCGGTGCCGATCGGGGCCCCCCGCTGCAGGGGGTTTATATGGGGACACTTCGGGGGTCCCGATGGGGACCCCCAGCATAGAGGGGGGTTAATTTTAAGTGCCGCGGCCGGGATTGGCTAATAGTGTGCCGCGGTCCCTTTAAGGAGCCGCGGCGGGGAATTTAAAAGTTTTAAATGCAGCGGGGGGCCTGATCTATGCAGATCGGGGACCCCCCCTGCAATGGGTTTATGTGGGGACACTTCGGGGGTCCCGATGGGGACCCCCAGCATAGAGGGGGGTTAATTTTAAGTGCCGCGGCCGGGATTGGCTAATAGTGTGCCGCGGTCCCTTTAAGGAGCCGCGGCGGGGAATTTAAAAGTTTTAAATGCAGCGGGGGGCCTGATCTATGCAGATCGGGGACCCCCGCTGCAATGGGTTTATGTGGGGACACTTCGGGGGTCCCGATGGGGACCCCCAGCATAGAGGGGGGTTAATTTTAAGTGCCGCGGCCGGGATTGGCTAATAGTGTGCCGCGGTCCCTTTAAGGAGCCGCGGCGGGGAATTTAAAAGTTTTAAATGCAGCGGGGGGCCTGATCTATGCAGATCGGGGACCCCCGCTGCAATGGGTTTATGTGGGGACACTTCGGGGGTCCCGATGGGGACCCCCAGCATAGAGGGGGGTTAATTTTAAGTGCCGCGGCCGGGATTGGCTAATAGTGTGCCGCGGACCCTTTAAGGAGCCGCGGCGGGGAATTTAAAAGTTTTAAATGCAGCGGGGGGCCTGATCTATGCAGATCGGGGACCCCCGCTGCAAGGGGTTAATGTGGGGGTGCTGCAGGGGTCCTGATAGAGACCCCTGCAGCATGGGGATGTGTATAGGGTGCAGGGGGGAGCCTCACGCTGCTGTCTCGGGCTGTTCCGAGGCAGCACGTAGAGGCTTTCGGATCCCTTGCGTGGACTTTTTGTCCACGTAGGGATTCTTACGATATGCGAGACTCGTGCATAGATTTAAGGCTACGTAGCTCTCTCGGAGCCTATTCTCGGCCATTTTCTCGCAGTCATATCGTAAAGCAGGCTGCGAGAGATTCGGTTCTCGCAAACAGCAGGAAAACTGCCTTTTGCGAGCACCGAGAGAACTACGAGGGAGAATTTAATAGGGCCCTAAATGTTGTGAAATTTGTTTGCAGCACAAAATGACTCATTTGTCCCTTTTTTTTTCTTAAAATAAATACACATTTTTTTTTTTTACTTTTTTTTTTTTTACTTTCAACTTATATTTCATCAAATGCGTTGTTTTAGGCGGGAAATCCTATGTGGCGCGAGACAAAGACGGTAAATCTGTGTTAATGCGTAAATCTGTAATTGCGTTTCGTAAAATGTACTCGCTACTGTCTTTTTACTTATTGTGCGGTTAATGCGCATCCTTTGTCTCGTTGTTTTTCGACAACATACGTCTGTGGCTGTGGTTTACGCAGTTCGTAGTAGTATAGCCTCGTTTTCATTTTTTCGGAGGCCTTTTTTTTCTCGCTTAGCCAATTTTCAATCTTTGTAACTCGTCTAAATCAATGTAAATTGGAGTTCCAACTCACTCCCAGACGTCCTGCCTGGTTCCCCATGCTGTAAGTGACCTTTTTTTTATTTTTTAGTGTGTATTTAGTGTTTTTTTTATTGTTTTGGTTCCGCCGCTTATCTCGTAATTTTTTTCATCTCGTATTTTTTTTCTAAGTCCTGCATCTTGTGTAAAAAAGTGCTACGGTTTAACGACTCGCCTCGCTACGCGAGGCTCGCCTGCAATGAGCGCCTGCGTTGCTCATTGCCAAAGTGCTACGGTTTAACCGCTTGCCTCGGTACGCGAGGCTCGCCTGCAATGAGCGCCTGCGGCGCTCATTGCCAAAGTGCTACGGTTTAACGGCTCGCCAGGCAATGAGCGCCTGCGGCGCTCATCGCAAAGTCGTACGATCGGCAAAGTGGTATGGTTTAACGGCTCGCTGGTCGATGCGCAGCACGCAACACAGCATGACGACGAATCGTAGTTGGACAATTATAATATGCGATAGATAGCATGTATTGTATATTACATAGATGGGGGATGTATTATTAGATAGTATTGTATATTACATAGTGGCATGTATATTTTATAGTGGCATGTATATTTGATAGTGGCATGTATATTAGATAGTGGCATGTATATTAGATAGTGGCATGTATAGTAGATAGTGGCATGTATAGTAGATAGTGGCATATATATTACATAGGGTTGTATTGTATTTTATTTAATTGTATTGTATTTTATTTAATTGTATTGTATTTTATTTTATTTAATTGTGTTGTATTGTATTATATGTATGTATTATATGTATTTCATTTTCAGGTGTGTAATTTTTTTAAACATTTTGCAGTGACGGGAGGTTGTAATGTATTTTTTTATTTTCTGTAATGTTCCTTTTTTTATTTTTGGTCACTTAGGTTTCTTTTTTTGGTTCTGTAATGTAATTTTTTTTATTTTTGGTGATTTTAGTTTTTCTTATTTTATGTAATGTAGATTTCTGCTTTTTGAGGAATTTAGTTACTTGAGGCACACAGTACACTCACATTGTGTGACAAACAGCATTTCAACACTTTCTTTTATTGACCGTCATTTTTTGACGGGCAAGTCGCTAGTCACATATATAGTTGTGAGCATACGAGTTGTTGCTAACGCTTGCGGACTCGCGGAGGCTCCTTGCCAGCACCTGCAAACCTTGCAAACTTTACGGCATAACCCAAACAAAATACAAGATGTGTTACGACCCATTACGACCTCGCAAAAAACAGCCGCAACACGCGCACATCAAAACATCAAAAATACAACAAATACACACAACAAATACATAAAAAGCTTACCTACAGCAAGAGGGAGCATCCAGGACCTCGAAAACCAAAGTTACACCTCAAATTAAATAAAATTAAAGCAGTTTAGACACTAAAAAATTATCTAAGCGAGAGAAAAAATTGCCGCCGAAAAAAACGAAAACGAGGCAACAGCAGTCTAAAGACACAAAAAACCACCAAACACCTACGTATTTGCCGAAAAACACCTACCAGATTAGAAAACAAGGACGCAACCCGCACAACCCCAAAAACATTACAAACACAACAAATACAAACAACAAACACATAAAAAGGTTACTCACAGCAAGGGGGGGGCACCGAGGACCTCTGCAAGTGAAGTTACACCTTCATTTAACCACAAATTTCGGAGTTTAGGGACCCGAAAATCACCTAAGCGAGAGAAAAAATGGCCCCCGAACAAAACGAAAATGAGGCTAAAGGTCCCTAAACACGCAAAACACTACCATAAACACGCAAAACACCACCAAACAGCTACAGCTATTCCGAAAAAGCCCAGCAAACAGGTAGGGATATTCCGAAAAACTCGCACGACATAGAAAACGAACGACGCTACATCAGCCACATTATATACACCAAACACCCTTAGCTCACTTACAATTTCATTGCCGTCATTTTTTGACGGGCAATTCGCTAGTACATAATATAAATACTAACATATGACCCTACAACTCATGTGGCAGCCGGTGGGGTCCACCAATTACCCCTTTACCAGAGCACAAATTACTCTCACCTACTAATTCTAATCACCACAAATGGTCAGGGTTTTTTTGCACGGATTTCAAAAATCTCATAAGTATTTCAATAAGCTATTAGGAGATATTTCATCTGATGTGGTCCAAAATGTGCTGAATTAGGTGAACTTTTAGGTTAGTATTGTTAGATTTTTGTTGAAAAGGTAAAAGATAAATGTCCCATGAATCAGACCAGAAGTGATATGATCAGACTCGGGGATCTATAACTGAACTGACTTTTACTTCCCACTGAATTATATCTTTATATAATGGTTATTTATAAATGAAGGGAACCCTTACCAATTGGTTAAAGGGACACTGTCTCCCCAACAATTTGGTTTACTCTCACAGAGCATAAAAAAATGGCTAAACATTGTACTTGCCATTTATTGACAAATATACACAACAGTAACATAAGGACAGTTGTTGAGTTTGATGCTGGCAGTAAGTCGTATGTTGATCTCTACATGTTTATTTGGTTGTATCTTTTACAGGGACCAGAGGGACCTAGAGGTCTTCTTGGTAGTCCAGGGCCCCAGGGAAACACTGGACCACAAGGACCAAGTGGACATTAAATTCAGGGGTCTGTAAGTTCAATGTAATGTAGTGTGTGCACTAAACAGTATATCCAAGTCATAGAGATACTACAATGTATTCAGTATTTAAGTACACAACAGAAAGCGTGGGCGAAATGCCTATAACAGGGGGGATTACTAATGGGAATACTGGGGAGACAGAAACTGGAAATGGGTGTTGTAAGAGAGGGGTAATAGGAGAGAAATCCCAGTGTATGGAGGATAGTGATATAATATGGGGCTATAAATACAAAACATATTAGGAGAAGAGGGAACGGGATCTACTACATTCATGATGTAAAGAGAGGCCCAGACCAGATGGGGTTTTACCCTACATTGCATAAAACAGAATGTTAAAGGTCCATTGTGGTCAAAATACAAAATAGCCCATATTAAATAACTACATTTGAAAATAAGCAACATTTTGACTATAGATAGATATAGATATATACCCACTCCCTCTTCACTATTTATAATCTCTGTATAGCTACAGTTATATAAGCACTCCCTCCACAATATATATAAACTCACTATAGATATTGTAACGGATCTCCTGGCACCCGACCGGGTACCTCCGTTGATAGACGCGTCCTAGTTTGCGCCGAGGCCTACAAGCACCGCACCGGACACCTCAACCACCACAGACTCCACAACTGCCGTAGTTTAGCTGGAGCCGCGCCGTCTTCCTTCCACCCTGTATGAATCTCCAGCATCCAGGACCGTGTGGGGAAGACCTCTCCTCCAGGGAGGACACATCAGGAACAAGCGTTCAGTAGTTACAGCTCAAGGGAGTATGCAAAAGCATAGCAATCCCCAGTATGATATAGCGATCCCCTCTAAGAACGAGATGAGACTACGTTTTGAAGGGTCAAGTAGAACTATCTTTTATTGACAGGGGATCTCCTTTTATGCAATGGTGCCCTCTGAAGGGCTACACCCACATAATTATCACAGCCAATTAGATACATGGTTCAACCCCCACGTCTCCTCCCCTCAGATAACAGGTAACACAATTAAAACAGACACAATTTTAACCACATTCTGGATGTACCCCAAAAACAGGGGGTACACCTTTAAGTCCAGCACCGTTCAATATCTCTCACCCAGGGGAACAACATATTAAAAAATCAGAATCAGACCAGGGGTTCAAAAGTTAGTAAAAGTATGTTTTTCACATAACACACAGACATGCCACATATCCCCCACACAATACACATATAGGACAATAGGTGTGGTCACCCCTCCCTGAGGCAACTTGATATAATCAGACAATGATTAAATCAGCCTTCTTTGTTCTTATCTGAGAATGAAAACAGTTTATACAATCGACTTTTCTTATCTGTAACAGGATTATCTATTAGCCTAGTAGCTTTGATATTCTGAGCCAATATATTCTGTAGAACATAAAACAACATATCTACAGTACAGCAATGTGATCATATTTTAACCAAGAATTAAATAATCATAAAACAGGGTAAAACAGTGATGGGTTCCGTTACAGCTGGGGTCTGAGCGCATAAAACTACCGAATAGCGCTCAGATCCTCTTCACACAGTTCAATTGCCATGTAGCTAAAGTCTTTCCCATAGTCTTTCATTATATGAATGGGCTCCATGGCATAGCTTTCTGTGGTATCATGGTTCACACAGGGCAAGTACCGAATGACCCCCCTGTATGTAAAGGGCCAGAATGAGTGACATACACTCTGGTATGGCCGAATACTGTGTTTGAAGGGCAATATGTCCCAGGGCCATAGTCGCAGGGCAGGAGGCTGGCAAACAGTCCTCTCCAAGACAAAGTGGCGAAGGGCACTTCGTCACACATCTCCCCTTTGGGGGGAAGTCTAACCAGGCACCTGATCTTCTGCCGGTCAGTGCCTCCGTTAGACGATCCACCAACCCACAATAAACCAGTGCTAGAGCAGCCCCCCCACAACAACAAAGTGCAAGAGCAGCCCACCCACAACAAACAGTTACGGCACCTGGATATTTCGCTGTGGTGATGGGGCAACACGCTGAGGGGACTTGAGGGGCAGAGGCCAGCGGCACTCTGCCCTGATGCCAGCTCTTCTGCTGGTATAACCTGCAGGACATCCTGCTCTGTACAAGGAACAAAGGGAGGGCAGAGGCCGACTGCACTCTGCCCCGCTGTCAGCTCATTTGCTGGGGTACTTGGGACATATTCCGGCTCAGTAGCCAGGGAAAGGTGGGGGTCAGTGGGGGTTAACATTTCCTCTGTTAACCCTGGGGCCACATTAGAAGTTAGCTGGGGAGGGGAATTTGTACTTACCCCCTCCCCCGGTTGTCCCAGTGACGGTAGTTGGGGATCTGGACAGGCTGTGGGCGCAGAGACCACGGTCCCATCTGCGCCGTCTGGGAGATTGGTGTCTCCCCTGGTTAGGGTAAACTGTCGCTGGGGAGGTAGGACGACACCTTCTGCCCCCGGTGGTTCACACTGCTGCTGGGGGGGAAGGACGACACCTTCTGCCCCCTGGGGTTCACACTGCCGCTGGGGGGGAAGGACGACACCTTCTGCCCCCTGGGGTTCACACTGCCGCTGGGGGGAAAGGACGACACCTTCTGCCCCCTGGGGTTCACACTGCTTCTGGGGGGGAAGGACGACACCTTCTGCCCCCTGTGGTTCACACTGCCGCTGGGGGGGAAGGATGACACCTTCTGCCCCCTGGGGTTCACACTGCCACTGGGGGAGAAGGACGACACCTTCTGCCCCCTGGGGTTCACACTGCCGCTGGGGAGGAAGGACGACACCTTCTGCCCCCTGGGGTTCACACTGCCGCTGGGGGGGAAGGACGACACCTTCTGCCCCCTTGGGTTCACACTGCCGCTGGGGGGGAAGGACGACACCTTCTGCCCCCTGGGGTTCACACTGCCGCTGGGGGGAAAGGACGACACCTTCTGCCCCCTGGGGTTCACACTGCCGCTGGGGGGGAAGGACGACACCTTCTGCCCCCTGTAGGGCCGGTAGAGAGACCTCGGTCCCATCTCTACCTGCCATCGGGAGGTCATACCAGGACCAGTCAATGAAGTCTGGTTCTGCTTGTCGAGTAGGTTGGGGCTGCACGAAGCTGAGCAGGTGTTGGTAGTCCTGCTCCAGCTCCCACTCTCTCGTTACCAGGTGGGTCATGTCTTTGCTCACCTCGCCTTCGTCATCCCAGACATACATGCCCATCCGGTAGTCGTAGATGTCCCAAAACCTTGACTCCTCTGTGCTGCCAAGATCAATGTCGTCCTCCAAGGCATCCCATAATAAACCTGGGCCATCATAATCATCCCCCTCTGGTAAGTCGTGTTCAGCCGTCCAGGGGGTAAGTCGAACGGTATGCCACCAGAGGGCCTGGTATGCGTTGTCTAGCCAGATCTCTCGCCGTACCAGGGTCTCTAGTCTTGTCACCCACTCATCCAGGGGCTGCTCTCCCAATAGATACATCCGCATCGCAACACGCTTCTGTAGCCGCTGCTCATCACTGGGGAGACTCTCACCTCGCCGCCATTGGGCATCTTCCAGGGCATCATACCAGAGTTCCTTTCTGTCTGCATCCCTGTAGTCCGCGGCCTCCTCCTCATCCTCATCATGGAACGCTGTCCGAAAACTAGCCGGTTCCATCCTGCTGTAGCCAGGGGCGCTGTACGGATACTAGCGTTGCCCTCAATTTGTAACTCCAAACGTTACCGGTGTCTCTGTGCTGCTTTTCCTCTTACTAGGACGCCATCCCACCACTGCCAGCCAATGTAACGGATCTCCTGGCACCCCGACCGGGTACCTCCGTTGATAGACGCGTCCTAGTTTGCGCCGAGGCCTACAAGCACCGCACCGGACACCTCAACCACCACAGACTCCACAACTGCCGTAGTTTAGCTGGAGCCGCGCCGTCTTCCTTCCACCCTGTATGAATCTCCAGCATCCAGGACCGTGTGGGGAAGACCTCTCCTCCAGGGAGGACACATCAGGAACAAGCGTTCAGTAGTTACAGCTCAAGGGAGTATGCAAAAGCATAGCAATCCCCAGTATGATATAGCGATCCCCTCTAAGAACGAGATGAGACTACGTTTTGAAGGGTCAAGTAGAACTATCTTTTATTGACAGGGGATCTCCTTTTATGCAATGGTGCCCTCTGAAGGGCTACACCCACATAATTATCACAGCCAATTAGATACATGGTTCAACCCCCACGTCTCCTCCCCTCAGATAACAGGTAACACAATTAAAACAGACACAATTTTAACCACATTCTGGATGTACCCCAAAAACAGGGGGTACACCTTTAAGTCCAGCACCGTTCAATATCTCTCACCCAGGGGAACAACATATTAAAAAATCAGAATCAGACCAGGGGTTCAAAAGTTAGTAAAAGTATGTTTTTCACATAACACACAGACATGCCACATATCCCCCACACAATACACATATAGGACAATAGGTGTGGTCACCCCTCCCTGAGGCAACTTGATATAATCAGACAATGATTAAATCAGCCTTCTTTGTTCTTATCTGAGAATGAATAGACGTTCTTATCTGTAACAGGATTATCTATTAGCCTAGTAGCTTTGATATTCTGAGCCAATATATTCTGTAGAACATAAAACAACATATCTACAGTACAGCAATGTGATCATATTTTAACCAAGAATTAAATAATCATAAAACAGGGTAAAACAGTGATGGGTTCCGTTACAGCTGGGGTCTGAGCGCATAAAACTACCGAATAGCGCTCAGATCCTCTTCACACAGTTCAATTGCCATGTAGCTAAAGTCTTTCCCATAGTCTTTCATTATATAATTGGGCTCCATGGCATAGCTTTCTGTGGTATCATGGTTCACACAGGGCAAGTACCGAATGACCCCCCTGTATGTAAAGGGCCAGAATGAGTGACATACACTCTGGTATGGCCGAATACTGTGTTTGAAGGGCAATATGTCCCAGGGCCATAGTCGCAGGGCAGGAGGCTGGCAAACAGTCCTCTCCAAGACAAAGTGGCGAAGGGCACTTCGTCACACATCTCCCCTTTGGGGGGAAGTCTAACCAGGCCCCTGATCTTCTGCCGGTCAGTGCCTCCGTTAGACGATCCACCAACCCACAATAAACCAGTGCTAGAGCAGCCCCCCCACAACAACAAAGTGCAAGAGCAGCCCACCCACAACAAACAGTTACGGCACCTGGATATTTCGCTGTGGTGATGGGGCAACACGCTGAGGGGACTTGAGGGGCAGAGGCCAGCGGCACTCTGCCCTGATGCCAGCTCTTCTGCTGGTATAACCTGCAGGACATCCTGCTCTGTACAAGGAACAAAGGGAGGGCAGAGGCCGACTGCACTCTGCCCCGCTGTCAGCTCATTTGCTGGGGTACTTGGGACATATTCCGGCTCAGTAGCCAGGGAAAGGTGGGGGTCAGTGGGGGTTAAAATTTCCTCTGTTAACCCTGGGCCACATTAGAAGTTAGCTGGGGAGGGGAATTTGTACTTACCCCCTCCCCCGGTTGTCCCAGTGACGGTAGTTGGGGATCTGGACAGGCTGTGGGCGCAGAGACCACGGTCCCATCTGCGCCGTCTGGGAGATTGGTGTCTCCCCTGGTTAGGGTAAACTGTCGCTGGGGAGGTAGGACGACACCTTCTGCCCCCGGTGGTTCACACTGCTGCTGGGGGGGAAGGACGACACCTTCTGCCCCCTGGGGTTCACACTGCCGCTGGGGGGGAAGGACGACACCTTCTGCCCCCTGGGGTTCACACTGCCGCTGGGGGGAAAGGACGACACCTTCTGCCCCCTGGGGTTCACACTGCTTCTGGGGGGGAAGGACGACACCTTCTGCCCCCTGTGGTTCACACTGCCGCTGGGGGGGAAGGATGACACCTTCTGCCCCCTGGGGTTCACACTGCCGCTGGGGGAGAAGGACGACACCTTCTGCCCCCTGGGGTTCACACTGCCGCTGGGGAGGAAGGACGACACCTTCTGCCCCCTGGGGTTCACACTGCCGCTGGGGGGGAAGGACGACACCTTCTGCCCCCTTGGGTTCACACTGCCGCTGGGGGGGAAGGACGACACCTTCTGCCCCCTGGGGTTCACACTGCCGCTGGGTGGGAAGGACGACACCTTCTGCCCCCTGGGGTTCACACTGCCGCTGGGGGGGAAGGACGACACCTTCTGCCCCCTGTAGGGCCGGTAGAGAGACCTCGGTCCCATCTCTACCTGCCATCGGGAGGTCATACCAGGACCAGTCAATGAAGTCTGGTTCTGCTTGTCGAGTAGGTTGGGGCTGCACGAAGCTGAGCAGGTGTTGGTAGTCCTGCTCCAGCTCCCACTCTCTCGTTACCAGGTGGGTCATGTCTTTGCTCACCTCGCCTTCGTCATCCCAGACATACATGCCCATCCGGTAGTCGTAGATGTCCCAAAACCTTGACTCCTCCGTGCTGCCAAGATCAATGTCGTCCTCCAAGGCATCCCATAATAAACCTGGGCCATCATAATCATCCCCCTCTGGTAAGTCGTGTTCAGCCGTCCAGGGGGTAAGTCGAACGGTATGCCACCAGAGGGCCTGGTATGCGTTGTCTAGCCAGATCTCTCGCCGTACCAGGGTCTCTAGTCTTGTCACCCACTCATCCAGGGGCTGCTCTCCCAATAGATACATCCGCATCGCAACACGCTTCTGTAGCCGCTGCTCATCACTGGGGAGACTCTCACCTCGCCGCCATTGGGCATCTTCCAGGGCATCATACCAGAGTTCCTTTCTGTCTGCATCCCTGTAGTCCGCGGCCTCCTCCTCATCCTCATCATGGAACGCTGTCCGAAAACTAGCCGGTTCCATCCTGCTGTAGCCAGGGGCGCTGCACGGATACTAGCGTTGCCCTCAATTTGTAACTCCAAACGTTACCGGTGTCTCTGTGCTGCTTTTCCTCTTACTAGGACGCCATCCCACCACTGCCAGCCAATGTAACGGATCTCCTGGCACCACGACCGGGTACCTCCGTTGATAGACGCGTCCTAGTTTGCGCCGAGGCCTACAAGCACCGCACCGGACACCTCAACCACCACAGACTCCACAACTGCCGTAGTTTAGCTGGAGCCGCGCCGTCTTCCTTCCACCCTGTATGAATCTCCAGCATCCAGGACCGTGTGGGGAAGACCTCTCCTCCAGGGAGGACACATCAGGAACAAGCGTTCAGTAGTTACAGCTCAAGGGAGTATGCAAAAGCATAGCAATCCCCAGTATGATATAGCGATCCCCTCTAAGAACGAGATGAGACTACGTTTTGAAGGGTCAAGTAGAACTATCTTTTATTGACAGGGGATCTCCTTTTATGCAATGGTGCCCTCTGAAGGGCTACACCCACATAATTATCACAGCCAATTAGATACATGGTTCAACCCCCACGTCTCCTCCCCTCAGATAACAGGTAACACAATTAAAACAGACACAATTTTAACCACATTCTGGATGTACCCCAAAAACAGGGGGTACACCTTTAAGTCCAGCACCGTTCAATATCTCTCACCCAGGGGAACAACATATTAAAAAATCAGAATCAGACCAGGGGTTCAAAAGTTAGTAAAAGTATGTTTTTCACATAACACACAGACATGCCACATATCCCCCACACAATACACATATAGGACAATAGGTGTGGTCACCCCTCCCTGAGGCAACTTGATATAATCAGACAATGATTAAATCAGCCTTCTTTGTTCTTATCTGAGAATGAAAACAGTTTATACAATCGACTTTTCTTATCTGTAACAGGATTATCTATTAGCCTAGTAGCTTTGATATTCTGAGCCAATATATTCTGTAGAACATAAAACAACATATCTACAGTACAGCAATGTGATCATATTTTAACCAAGAATTAAATAATCATAAAACAGGGTAAAACAGTGATGGGTTCCGTTACAGCTGGGGTCTGAGCGCATAAAACTACCGAATAGCGCTCAGATCCTCTTCACACAGTTCAATTGCCATGTAGCTAAAGTCTTTCCCATAGTCTTTCATTATATGAATGGGCTCCATGGCATAGCTTTCTGTGGTATCATGGTTCACACAGGGCAAGTACCGAATGACCCCCCTGTATGTAAAGGGCCAGAATGAGTGACATACACTCTGGTATGGCCGAATACTGTGTTTGAAGGGCAATATGTCCCAGGGCCATAGTCGCAGGGCAGGAGGCTGGCAAACAGTCCTCTCCAAGACAAAGTGGCGAAGGGCACTTCGTCACAGATATATACCCTATCCCTCCTCACACTATATATATATATATATTCCCTTCTGGATTGCTGCCTTGGTGGTGTAGGGGCTTTTGTACTTCGATGAAGCTGTGAGCTATACCATGTAGGGCCACCCAAGATGGACAGGTCATAGCAGAGAGGTCAGACAAAACACAGACCACTGGAAAAGGAACTGGCAACCCACTCAAGTATCCTTGCCAAGAAAACCATATGGATAATCACAACCAGAAACGAAGACAGATGTGTCTCTGTGCTGTGGTCCATATGATCACCAAGTGTCAGACATGACTAAAGGACTTAAAAATAGCAATATGTGTATATACATCTTCTGGATTGCTGCCTTGTAGTGGTGAGGGAGCTTGTGTACCTCAATTAAGCTGTGAGCTATGGTCACCCAAGATGGGCAGGTCACTGCAGAGAGGTCAAACAAATCATGGTCCACTGGGGAAGGAACTGACACCATTCCAGTATCTTTGCCAAGAAAACCATATGGAGCACAACAATACAGATAAATAATTTGATCACTGAGAGTCGAAAACAACTGAAGGACTGAACAACAAGATATATATATGTTAATTAAATAGACTATCATTTATTATTTTTATATGTAACTAGCGAGTTGGCATTCAAGAATGACGGGGCAATACAATTTTAAGAAATGCCAATGCTGTTTGCCACACAATGTAAGGCTTCTGCTCCTCTGTGGACCTTCAGCGCTCATTGTGAGACCCGCGCTGAGCATCCTTCAGCGCTCATTGTGAGCCTCTCCCCTTATGTACTTCAATTGTCTGGCTTTGCAACGATCCCCCTTGGCGCTCATCGCGAAGACAGATATATAAATACAGTGTAAAATGGCAAAAAATTTTTAGCTCAGTGAATTAATAAAGTACTGTATTTATCGGCGTATAACACACACTTTTTCTCCCTGAAAATAGGGGGCAAATGATGTGTGCATGTTATACGCCAATATTCCCTCCCCCCCTTCCTCATCCTCAACCCCCCTCCTCATTCTAACCCCCCCTCCTCATCCTAAACCCCCCTCCTCAACCTAAACCCCCCCTCCTCAACCTAAACCCCCCCTCCTCAACCTAAACCCCCCTAAATACCTCCCCCTCTCCCCTCACTTACCTGCTTCTGCCCCGGCCTCCACTCCTTCTTGACCCGGCGCCATTAGCATATATCGGGTGCCGGCACCCGGTATATGCTAATAGTGTGGCGCGCATGTGACGTCACATGAGCGCCGGGTCAAGAAGGAGCGGAGGCCAGAGCAGAAGCAGGTAAGTGAGGGGAAAGGGGGAGGTATTTAGGGGGGTTTAGGTTGAGGAGTGGGGTTTAGGTTGAGGAGGGGCGTTGAGGAGGGAGGTTGAGGATGAGTTGGGAGGTTGAGGAGGAGGGTTGAGGTTGAGGAGGGGGGTTGAGGATGGGGGGGTTGAGGAGGGAGGATGAGGAGGGAGGTTGAGGAGGGGGTTGAGGATGATGAAGGAGGTTGAGGTTGGGGATGAGGAGGGAGGTTGAGGATGAGGAGAGAGGTTGAGGATGGGGGGTTGAGGAGGGTATTGAGGAGGAGCAGCGATTTCTGAATAAACTTTTGTAAAAACATATAATATTCAAGTTTCTTTGTTAAAACTGTTGCTTTTACTGTCATTTTACGTTATTTACCTTATACGTGTTAATAATATTAAGAAAAAAAAGTTCTGAGCTACCCTTATTTTCTTACGTTTTTCAAAGTTCTTTGTTTGAAATGTAAGTTTTTTTCCTGAAATTTCCTTCTTAAAATGAGGTGCGTGTTATACGCCGACAAATACGGTAATATGAATTAATAAATGAATATACTTTACCTATTTATATTTAATATGCAGCAATCAATATCCTGAAGAGCTAACAATCTATTTGTATTTTCCTGCAGCATACAATGTACATTTGGACTGTTGATCACCTGAGGAGAAAGTGTCAGCAATGTGCCAAGTGTGCAGTGTAAATAGGCTGCGTGCTCGAGGCCAAACGGTTTGTTTAGGCGTGTAAAGTGCCATTTTAGAATCCTAATGTTAAGAGTTGGAAATTAGTGTTGTAAAATGGCGGCTTTTTTTCTATATGTTACTTGGCTCACAAACATTTTCCGTCCGTTGTAATGGTATATTTTGTATCTGCTACATTCCTGGCTAACTCCTGCCGGTACGTGCCTGCCGGTGATTTTCGCGGTTCTATGTTCTTTAGTCTCGTTTTAATTTTTTTCGTCAGACATTTTTGTTTCTCGCTTAGCCGATTTTCAAGTGCTGAAACTTTATAAATGCGACTTAAATATGCGTGCAAAATCCCTCCCAGACGTCATGGCTGTCCCCCCGGGCTGTGTGTGATGTTTGTTTTATGTGGTATTTTTTTTTGTTCTTGTGCTTTTCGTGTTTCGTGGATGTGCGCCGTTCGGCCGTTAACTTCGTATTTTTGCAACCTGTTATTTTTTTTTCTAGGTTCCGCAGGTCGTAATTGTTGTTTGTAAAAGTCGTACGTCCTTGTCGATGTTTTCTGCGCTTCGGGGTCGTGAAGCCTCGTTTTCATATTTTTCGGTCATTTTTGTTCTCCCTTAGCCGATTTTCAAGTGGCGAAACTCCTTAAATTCACCTTTAATTCGCATGCAACCTCACCCCCAGATGTCTTGGCTGACCCCCGTGTGATGTTTTTCTAATGTTTTGTTGTTCTTTTTATGTGTTTATGGTGTTTTTTGATGTACGCTTTGCGGCCGTTAACTTCATATTTTTGTGACCTCGTATTTTTTATTTTTTTAAGTTCCGCGGGGCGTAATTCCGTATTTCCTCGTTGCACGTTATTCTTTTTATTCTAAGTCCCTCTGTGTGTTTGTTTTTTTTCAAAGTCCCGCTTTTCTGGGTTGTTTTTTATCGTGAGTGAGGCCTGTAATGAGCCTTTGGCTCATTGCAGCGAACGTTGAAGCTTCGTATAATAATATATATAATAATATGTGATTATGCTACTGTGGATTCTACCATTGTAGTTTCATTTGATCTCATTCCTGAGGTTGGAGGATACTTTGAATACAAAGGAAGTTTGTATCTGCATAATTGGAACATAGCAGATGCATCTGTCAGTGCACTCATTAGCGCTAATGGAAACTCATTAGTTTACAAAATATATCCTGTTAATACAGAAGCTGCAAGAAACAGGCTTAATAAATGGAAGGAAGCCTACAGTAAAGAATTATTACTAATGAAAGTTAAAAAAAATGTAAAGACTATGTTTATTATATTTTGTAACAAAATGTTGTACATAATCAATTTGTGTTATTCAATAGATCATAAAGAAACAACATGACCACAGAGATCCTTTAAGTCATGGGGCCCAGGCCTAGGGCAGCATATTTTTAGGGGGCAAGAAGTGGGCGATGCAATGTTATGGCATACTGTATACCTACAGTGGATATAAAAAGTCTACACACCCCTGGTAAAATGTCAGGTTTCTGTGCTGTAAAAATATTAGACAAAGATAAATCATTTCAGAACTTTTTCCACCTTTAATGTGACCTATAAACTGTACAACTCAATTGAAAAACAAACTGAAATCTTTTAGGTGGAGGGAAGAAAAAAAAAAATAATAATAACGTGGTTGCATAAGTCTGCACACCCTCTTATAACTGTGGATGTAGCTGTGTTCAAAATTAACCAATCACATTCCAAATCGTGTTAAATAGGAGTCAGCATACACCTGCCATCATTTACAGTGCCTCTGATTAACACCAAATAAAGTTTAGCTGCTCTAGTTGGTCTTTCCTGAAATTTTCTTAGTCGCATCCCACAGCAAAAGCCATGGTCCACAGAGAGCTTCCAAAGCATCAGAGGAATCTCATTGTTAAAAGGTATCAGTCAGGAGAAGGGTACAAAAGAATTTCCAAGGCACTAGATATACCATGGAACACAGTGAAGACAGTCATCATCAAGTGGAGAAAATATGGCACAACAGTGAACTGGATCTCCCTCCAAAATTGATAAAAGATGAGAAAAAACTGGTCTGTGAGGCTACCAAGAGGCCTACAGCAACATTAAAGGAGCTGCAGGAATATCTGGCAAGTACTGGCTGTGTGGTACATGTGACAACAATCTCCCTTATTCTTCATATGTCTGGGATATGGGGTAGAGTGGCAAGACGAACGCCTTTTCTTACGAAGAAAAACATCCAAGCCAGGCTACATTTTGCAAAAACACATCTGAAGTCTCCCAAAAGCATGTGGGAAAAGGTGTTATGTTCTCATGAAACCAAGGTTGAACTTTTTGGCCATAATTCCAAAAGATATGTTTGGCGCAAAAACAGCACTGCACATCACCAAAAGAACACCATACCCACAGTGAAGCATGGTGGTGGCAGCATCATGCTTTGGGGCTGTTTTTCTTTAGCTCGAACTGGGGCCTTAGTTAAGATAGAGGGAATTATGAACAGTTCCAAATACCAGTCAATATTGGCACAAAACCTTCAGGCTTCTGCTAGAAAGCTGAACATGAAGAGGAACTTCATCTTTCAGCATGACAACGACCCAAAGCATACATCCAAATCAACAAAGGAATGGCTTCACCAGAAGAAGACTAAAGTTTTGGAATGGCCCAGCAAGAGCCCAGGCCTGAATCCGATTGAAAATCTGTGGGGTGATCTGAAGAGGGCTGTGCACAGGAGATGCCCTCGCAATCTGACAGATTTGGAGTGTTTTTGCAAAGAAGAGTGGGCAAATCTTGCCAACTCAAAATGTGCCATGCTGATAGACTCATACCCAAAAAGACCGAGTGCTGTAATAAAATCAAAAGGTGCTTCAACAAAGTATTAATTTAAGGGTGTGCATACTTATGCAACCATATTATTTTATTTTTATATTTTTTCTTCCCTCTACCTAAAATATTTCAGTTTGTTTTTCAATTGAGTTGTACAGTTTATAGGTCACATTAAAGGTGGAAAAAGCTCTGAAATGATTTATCTTTGTTTAATTTTTTTACAGCACAGAAACCTGACATTGTAACAGGGGTGTATAGACTTTTTATATCCACTGTACATAGACACATATACACTTAAGATTTTCTATATAGGTGTGTGGTAAACTTACTATTGGGATATAGCAAGAGGAAATGAGGAGTAACTGGGTCATTAGGCGGGGCCCTGATCAGGCTTAGGGTAGCATAAAATCTCAAAATGTCCCTAATTTATTATCATAATAGTACTAGTAGTAGTAGTACTACTATATAGCAGCATCAATACTCCTCTATCATACATAGAGTCATATGATAACATATGAAGACTGACCTGTGCTTGTTTTGTGTTTTATTGCAGGGGGTTATGAACCCAGGGAAGGGGATCTATTTCCAATCCGGAATTTCCAGCCTTTGGCTACAGGAATTCTCTTCTCAGGCAATTTTCTTATAAGGAATGGGCTTCTCGGTGCCTGGCTATCATATCAGTATCATCTGCATCAGCTTGGGAGCCCAGGGTTACCGGATCAGTCTAATCGGCGTCATCTGCTTCTTCAGTGGGCTTGAAAAGGCCAAGATGACCAATCCTACCCAGCAGATTACCATCAGGTTCCCTAGAAGAGCAACCAAGGCGCAGGGTAGCAAAGTGATTTTAGCTCAGTAAAATAAGAAAAGTCTTGACTCTAAATGAAACACATGATTGTCTATATGTCCTAGCTGATTGGTCCATAAAGAGCCAATCGGGCGGCACGGAAAACAGTGGGTTTGGCTTGCCCTCCTTGGGAATGATCTATGGGAGACACCTATAGAGGGGAAGAGTGAGAAAGTACAAACATAGGACAATGAATACACGTAAACGGCCACAAGATGTCACTGCAGGATAAGAAATGGAACTGTTCCTAGTTCAGCTGTGATTTGGCTACATAATGTGAAACTACATTTTTTTTTCTGAAACAAGGGGCTTTAGGATCTTAAAGTCTCTTGGTTAGGGAAACCAGATCTACACAGGGGGGCGCTGGCCAAAGAGGACATAAGGGAGACCCTGGTTTTCCAGAAAAACAGTATAGCCAATTTTACATTACATGTGCACTCTCACAAAACACGCTCATATAATAGGATAATTCTCAGAAATGTACATTTTATTTGAAATCCCACAAATTAGTCAATTGAAAAAGATATCAGAGAATCTACCAGCAGTGGAGATGATATGTGTGTGTGTGTGTTATAGTGGATATAATAATGCATATATATTGAACATGCTGTTAAATGGGATTTTCTCTCCCATTTATGTATAGCGGTGCAGATTTTACATCTTCCGAACTACAAATATATAAACCCTATATGTATATATTACCTTGAAGACAATGATATAATCCCTGCTGAGTCTATTGCTTGTTCTATTTAAACCAACAAATAAAAATTAACTTTTGTTTTCTTATTCTCATATTACAAAGAAGTGCTTTAAATGATATGCTTTCCTCTTTATTACAGGTAACATTTTATCAAATTAAGGGTTACTTCTTATAGTTATTGGAAGTGTAAACATGACAAAACTACTAACCCACTATAGACAAAAAAGTTAACTTCTTATAACATTTTGTATTAAGTACATTTTCTGTGCTTTTCTCTTTATATATTTTTACAACATAAAAACAGCAATATATTTAATTAGTAATAAAAACAAATAGTGTTAAATCCAAATTTGCATTAAAGTAGATTTTCTGAACTTAACATTCTTACAACATAAAAATAGCTTCATACACACACATAAAGGTGGAAGGCGGCGCCAGATCCAGCACATCAGGCAGGTACATTCATTTATAAACCATTTTATTTATAAATTGTTTTATTGTTGACTTTAAGCTAGATACACACAGCCCTCTGTCTGTCTGTTAAATATGTTCATTAAACTTTACTGGCATATAAGATAACTTCTCACATACATTTCCCAGGAGCCTAATTACAACCCTAACATGCACAACTGGTTTCTATCTTGTATGAGTTCTCTGATGTTTTGTAAGTTTTGAACCTGTGGTAAAACATTTCCCACACTCATGGCACGCATGTGGCTTCTCCCCTGTATGAGTTCTCTGATGTGATATAAGACCTGAACTACTGGTGAAACATTTCCCACACTCACGACACACACACGGCTTCTCCCCTGTATGAATTCTCCGATGTTGTATAAGACTTGAACTTGCGGTAAAACATTTCCCACACTCATGACACACAAAGGGCTTCTCCCCTGTATGAACTCTCTGATGAGAATCAAAACTTGATTTCTGTCTAAAGCTTTTCCCACACTCAGAACATGTAAATGGTTTCTCTCCTGTGTGAATGCGTTGATGTTGTTTTAGATTTGAGGGACTAATAAAACCTTTCCCACAATACAAACACACAAATGGTCTCTCTCCTGTATGAACCCTCTGATGACTAATGAGATCGGACTTGGTGCTAAAACATTTATCACACTCAGTACATATATGTGGTTTCTCTCCTGTGTGAATTTTAACATGTTGTATTAGGTTTGCTTTGCTGTTAAAGCTTTTCTTACACTCAGAACATTCAATTTTTTTTTCTTCTGAATGAACTCTTTTATGAGTGGAAAGAGATGATTGAGATGTGTAACATTTCCCACATTCTGCACATATATATGGCTTCTCTCCTGTATGTGTACGTATGTGATAGAGAAGCTGACCTTTGTTAACAAAGCATCTCTCACAATCAGAACATGCAAATGGTTTATCCCCTGTATGTAGTTTCATATGTTGTATAAGGGTAGTTTTCCTAGTAAAACTGTTCTCACATACAGAACATACAAATGGTTTCTCCGTTCTATGTAGCTTCTTATGTTGGATAAGGTTAGATTTGCTAGTAAATCTTTTCTCACATTCAGAACATGCATATGGTTTCTCCCCTCTATGTAGATTCAGATGTTCGATAAGGCTAGCTTTCTGAGCAAATCTTTTCTCACACTCAGAACATGCAAATGGTTTCTCCCCTGTATGAACTCTCTGATGAGCGAGAAGAGCAGACTTCTTAACAAAATATTTCCCACATTCAGAACATTCTTCCTTCCCTTTTTGAGATTTCTGCTGAGGACATCTCTGTGATTTGAGTCCATTGTTGTTATAGTGAACAGAAATGGTTTGGTGAAGTTCTGTGGTGGTCTCAGTCCTACATGCATCTGTATAAGTCACTGTGTTGTAATGTTGTCCAAAAGTATTCTGTCTCATGGATCCATCTGTTGAAGGAAATATAATGGAAATAAAGACATTTAAGTGCCTTATTTACAATACATACTTATGAAAAGCTTGTCTTTATTGTATGCAGTATATATTTTCTTTACACAACTAAATAAATAAGCAAAATCTTTACTTTTAAATATTTTCTATTCAGTTTTGCTTTAACTTGACTGAAGAAAAAAGAAGTTCCAGGGGATAATCAGTAATTATTTGTAAATACATTAATTATCAGAAGATTAGATTATTTATGTCATGGGTGGATCAAAAAGGCTGACTGACTCACCACAGATAGATAAGTTGTACACCCACTCCCTCCTCACTAATATATATTGTAAGCCTAAGTGAGAGACTCCACCCATCTCTCTGCTGTTGTCTTAAAGGCAATCCACAGCTGGGCTTCAATTAGCCTCTGATCACTGCCCGGAGTTAACTCTTTCTTTCTCCAGAGAAATCTTCCAGCCTCTTTAATTAAACCCACCTCTAGGGGCATTCTTTGCTTGACTCTGTTACAATATATATTATTGAGGAGGGAGTGGGTGTACAACTTATCTAAAATTGTAAGGCAGGTAATACTGTTTGCCACACAAAGTACGTGTTTTAGTCATCTGAGTACCTTCGGCGCCCATTGCGAGCCTTTTGGTGCTCATTGCGAGCCTCTACCCTGGTGTACTTTTGGTCCTCTGAGCACCCTTGGCGCGCATAGTGGCCGCACGCTAAACGCCTTCGGCGTTTATTGGCGATCCTGTCGTATCGTCCTTTTTTATTTTTTTCTATATGTATTTTGAAATGATAATGAATTAATAAAATCATAAATTAATATACTTTACCTATTTGTAATTAATATATGCAGCAAGCAATATCCTGAAGAGCTAACAATCTCTCTTGATGTTCCTGCAGCATACATTTGCACTCTTGCTGAACTGAGGTGTAAGTGACAGCAATGTGTGAAGTGTGTAGTGTAAATAGGCTGCGTGCACAAGGGCAAACCGTTTGTTTAGCTGTGTAATTGGGCATTTTGTAATTGTAATGTTATTAGTTGCAAGTTAGTGTTGTAAAATGGCGGCAATTGTCTATGTGTTATGCGGGTGTGGATCATTTTGCATCCTCCTTAATAGTGTTTATTATACCTCGTACAGTCTTTTGTAGAAGTCTTATGTGTCTGGCATGTTTTTGCGTGTTTATTGGTCTTGTAGCCTTGTTTTGTTTTTGTCATGCAACCTGACTCCCAGACATCCTGGCTGTCCTCCCTTGCTGAGAGTGATGTTTTTTTTTTGTATTTTTGTTAAATTTGTTGGGTGTTATTGTTGTTTTTGTATGTGCGCGGTTCACTTCGTATTTTTTGGACCTCGTACTTTTTTTTTATATAAGTGTCGCGGGTCGTATTGTTTATTGGTCGTGTAGCCTTGTTTAAATTTTTTTCTTCCGCCTTTTTTTTGTCGCTTTGGCGATTTCCGTGTGTGGAAAGTCTGCAAATTGTGAATCAATTGTCGCGCAACCTGACTCCCAGATTTCGTGGCTGTCCCCCCGTGCTGTGAGTGATGTTGTTTTGTATATTTGTTAATTTTGGTGGTGTTATTGTTGTTTTTGTATGTGTGCGGTCCGGCAGTTAACTTCGTATTGTAAGTGACGCGGGTCGTATTTTTTATTTTTTTTGTAAGTCTCGCTTTACTTGTTGCGAGTGATACAGGCCGTAATTTTTTAAGGCGATTTTTTCAAACTGCTACGGGTCTCCCATTCTGAATTCTGTAATTGAGTTTTCTGTTGATGTGTAGTTCCGCAGGTCGTAGGGAAGAGCGCCTACAGTACTCGTCTCCAGCAGCTCAGCGAGTGCCTTCGGCGCTCCCTGCCTAAGTCATACAGGGTCGTAGGGATGAGCGCCTATGACACTATCTTATGGTGGTTTTCACTTCAGTCACAAGCCCAGACCCCGGAATAAGCAAGCGCTTGATCCACAACACCTTTAAACTGCACTACAACCCCATCTCAGCCATCTCACTGACCTCACCTTCCCTGACATTGCCACCTCACAGTGCAACTCGCCTCTCACTTATACCCATAAAACTCTTGCCCCCTAACCACACACAGACGTCCTCGCTCTCATCCACAACCATGGCATACTACACAAACATGATACAGCCAGAGGTGCTCCCGAAGCGATGAATGGCTATGGATGAAATCTTGCAAATCAGGGACTTCCTCCATTACAAGTATATTTTGCGCTCCTCCTACTTCTCTGCACTCAACCTTGACAAACCTCACTACTTCACATTGTTAATATAATCTCTGTCCTCAAACCCCAAATGTTTGTTTGCCACATTCAACGCTCTTCTTCACCCACCACCGACTCCCGTCCCTTCCTGTCTCACAGCTAAAGGCTTTTCCAGTAATTTTAAGCAAAAAAAATAAAATATTTGTAAAATGCTCACATTTTAATGACTGCAGCACGCAAAGAGTTCACAAACTGCGCTGTTTCAGAAATACTGTCACCCTTGGCCCGAAAGCCAATTATTATCTACTTTTCAAAGTTGAAAAAATAGCACGTTTTACCCATTACAGCAATGGTTGACATGTTTGCAGACCACAAATACAAATTAATTATTATTACTCACCTGTACAAGGATCTGAATGGATGTCCATCTGGTGAATAGACTCCTCATCTCGCTCATACTCTCCATCCTCATTAATTAAGTCAGGATATAGATTTCCATCTTCGGGTCCTGTTAGTCACATGAGAGAGAAGCTTCTGTATTTGTACAGATTTACACAACTACTAGTGCCTGCATACCACAAGTTGCTTGATTAAACCCACTGAGTGAGTACATTTAGATACTGAGGAAGCTGCAAAGAGCAGCGAAACACGTCTATCTGTCACAATGTACATCACATACACTATACCGATTGGTATATACTGATATTTTAAGTTCATATATTTATTTCAGAGATCAATAAACACCTTTTAGTTGTAACCATCACAGTGGTATATTGCCTTTATCGTTCCTTACGTATAAATAATTTATACAGTCACACACCTGGAAAAAGATTGTCAACTTAGATCTGCAATCTAAACATCTCCCTGATATTATAGGGGGTGCTTACCATATACACTCACCTGTGAATTACATAGAGACTGGGAACCACCTGAAAGGATTCCAGTAGAGATATTAAAATACCTCATATATTATATATATATATATATATATATATATATATATATATATATATATATATATTTGAGGTTGTCCCAGGTGACATATACATTTACTTCTTTGTATTGATCTCTTAATTTAACTTATATTGCTCTGCACTAGGTGCTGGTACGCTTTCTCCCTCCCTCCCTTATTCCATATCGACAAGAACACTTCAGTGAACCGTGTTCATAAAAGAGAAGCAGCAAAGAACATCATGTTCCACATAAGAATAGCCAAATTATTGTATTGCTATCATACCTACTCAAAGAAATCGCAAACACCGTCCGGAGTTATCTTTCTATATGACCTGAGCGCCAGGCAATCTACTGAGACCTGACCTTCTAAGAAATACGTGCTTTATCTGACATTAATTATATACAAAAACAGATTCTGGGTGAAAATATACAGACTGATGCTAATTAATGGTTTATGACTTATTTAAGTATCTATATGAAAAATGACAAACTGATTTTAATTAATTCATGTATTATTAATACATTTATCGCTGTACAATTGCTGTGTGGGTGTATTAGAAAGTCATGAGCCTGTTATAGACGGATATTAGTAATGATTAGAAAGTATTAACCTCTAGACCTACAGTAATTGTAATTTTGCCAATAGAATAGGGCCCACAGTCTACAATAGAGCAGTAAAGATCTGGGCATGAAGAAATGGGGTGGCAAAGTGTCCCCCTATGCCTTCCAAAATCCAGTCGTTGCAATGTATAGATGTTTTTTAATACTAAGATGGATTAAATGTATTGTTATGTGACAGTATGACATAACAGATTTTATTATTCATTTTCATATTTTGCTTTAATTCCTCACCTTCACTGATATTTACAGGACTCTCCTCCTCCTTCACCAGCTGCTCATCTCTTATATTCAGATCTTCATGTTCAACCTTGGAGACAACTAGAAGCTTCACATCTAAAGGTCCTACAGATATAGATAAACTGCTTATAGACTTTCGACATTGTATTATTCAATATCAATCTAGTGTTTGTGTCTTCAAAACTTTTTAAATCCTTTGGTTAAAAGATGCATAGAGAAAGAAACAAGCAAATGTAACTTTATATAGACAGAAGACCATATATTGTGTCATTGTGTATAAAATCACCTTTGTCATATTCTACGGTGCTTGTAAAACTTCTTGGTTGAGAGATGAAAGAGAAATACACCTCAATAAGGACTGAAGTGATAATTGTCCATAACACAGTACTCACCTTCAATTATATTTACAGTAATTTCCTCCTCTTTAATCTCCCGGGGACTCCTCATATGTGTCTCTTCTTCTTGATCAGACTCAGAGAGAACTGATGCTGTCACTTTGTCACTGTCTGTAAAAACAAACACGAGACGGTCATACACTGGGATTTGTTACACGTCTTTATGGTCTGTACAAATAAACATGAGACGGTCACACGCTGGGATTTGTTACACGTCTTTATGGTCTGTACAAATAAACATGAGACTGTCACACACTGGGATTTGTTACACGTCTTTATGGTCTGTACAAATAAACATGAGAAGGTCACATGCTGGGATTTGTTACACGTCTTTATGGTCTGTACACATGAGACGGTCACACACTGGGATTTGTAACACGTCTTTATGGTGAGTACAAATAAACATGAGGTCACACGCTGGGATTTGTTACACGTCTTTATGGTCTGTACACATGAGACGGTCACACGCTGGGATTTGTTACACGTCTTTATGGTCTGTACAAATAAACATGAGACGATCATACGCTGGGATTTGTTACACGACTTTATGGTGAGCACAAATAAACATGAGAAGGTCACACACTGGGATTTGTTACACATCTTTATGGTGAGCACAAATAAACATGAGAAGGTCACACGCTGGGATTTGTTACACATCTATATGGTGAGTTCAAATAAACATGAGACGGTCACATGCTGGGATTTGTTACACGTCTTTATGGTGAGTACAAATAAATATGAGACGGTCAAACGCAAATGTTGACCTACCCCCTGTGTACCTCTCTTGTACAATTTTTATCGTAATGCTTTCTTTCAATACTTGTTGGGTGACAGTGTGCCTTTAAATAATTTCCTTATTGTGTACTAATTACTCACCTTCCCTGATATTTACAGGACTCTCCTCTTCCTTCACCTGCTGCTGATCTCTTATATTCAGATCTTCTTGTTCAACCTTGGAGACAACTGGAGGCTTCACATCTAAACGCACTACAAATATAGATAAACTGCTTATAGATTTTCACCATTTTAGTATCCAATATCAATCTAGTGTCTAACATATAATCGTAAACCTTTTGGTTGAACGTACCTGTATATAATACTCAGGGCGGGGTGTGTTACATTAATAACAAAAAGATCACTTCTGTTTCCACTGGTTCTGATCACTTGGTGCTCAAAGTCATAAAGGTTGCAAATAATGTGTTGGCTAATACAGAAGTAATTTAATTGAAATCACAGATAGGGTCTAGTTCAAGGTCACCAGGAATAATATTTTTATGGTCTGAAAATAGAATAGTAACCTCTACATATACTGACAAATTTACAATATTAATACACTTTGGCGTGGTCTGCTGAGTGTTTATAGGTGCAGATATACTTTCTATGGATGGTGTCTGCAAACCTGTGTAAACCTATTAAGTAATAGTTGGACAAAGAGACAATACAACTAGATTTATTAAATAACTGAGCACAGACAGACAACATGGTCCCATTAGTCACTGTACCTGCCATACTCTGTCTTATCACAAAAAAATGCTTTATGAGTGAAAAGTATTTATGTAAACCAGGGAGTAATTGACAATAAGTAACAGGTGAGTGGAGCAGGAAAGCTGATAGATGCGATGTCCCTTATGTCTACCACTAAGTAATTGTGTCCCACATATAATTTCTATCAAAACCCCAGTAAAAAAAAATGTATCACTTACCGTCACTGATATTTACAGGAATTTCCTCCTCTTTAATCTCCCGGGGTCTACTCATTTTTGTCTCTTCTTCTTGCTCAGACTCTGAGAGAACTGATGCTGTCACTTTGTCACTGTCTATACAAATAAACATGAGATGGTCAT
>CM050175.1:69743409-69893409 GCA_027410445.1 Discoglossus pictus | reverse complement strand
CAATTAGAAAGGTAACATTGGACAGCTTAACACTTCCTCACAGTAAACTATCTATGTGTAGAAAATGTGAATTTATATTATTCTAGAGGTAACTGTTAGTTCTTTTAGACAAATCAAAAGCACATTTTAAGATGTACGGGTAATTGATGTGTATTTTAAAATATAATATAATATAACATGAAGAACCCAGTTGTGATCCCAATAGGATGCACCTCTGTATTTTTGAATCAGTGGTGTAGATATATACATAGAAGCAAAACAGTACGAGATAGTACTAGGATAGAGAAAAGAGGCAAAGTAATGGCACCATATTATTCAGTTATTTAGGAGTTGAGGAAGAATAGTCCAGAAGGCATCACATAATGATAAACCTATTAGAAGAGGCAGATGTATATATTTGCATATTACAGATTGTATTCAATTAGAGATAATTGAATACAATAATTAATTTCATAAACATTAGTAGGATGGCAGGAAAAACAGATCTACTTTATGTGTTCAGAGAGAAGATTTTTTTAAAAATTAATTAAAATGAATATAATAGAATCGGAAATAATAAAAAATTCTTACGACCTATAGTAGTGTTCTGAAAAGTCCAAAGTGCACATATAAGAACAAGGTATGCCCTAAATAACCCTTGGCTTGGGTTATATGGTGCTTAACACCAGTATTAAATAGAATACAAAGAAGAAGCGGAAGGTCCTCAACGATCTAGTGCTTATCTAGAAATATGAGATTAAAATATCATAGTTTAATAATATGAAATATAAAATTGAAAAACTCGTCGGTATGTCTTTAAAAAGGATATATACTGGAAAAACTAAACATAGGGTAAATCTACATAATGAAGATCTAAAGTATCCTATACGATATATGACAACTGCGCGATTGACCAATCTCAATAAAATGGTATAATATGAACGAAGGGCACTGGCTATTCTACCGGGTTCTACTTCCAACTCCTCTGCTCACAGTGTCCTGTTAAGGGTACACCGGGAGAACGGAAAGGGCGTATGGAGTTGTACCCCGGAGCCCAACCTGTGTGCCTGTAATAAATATCTAAAAGGGTGAAAAAAAATATATATACAGTGATAAGGTGAATCTTGTGGTCAATATATATAGTGCAATAAAGTAAATATAAATATATATATGTACTAGATATGTCTATAAAATATGTGTACATAAAAAATATAATATATATGATTGAAAAACACTGAACGGAATTATAGAAGATGGCTGTCTCTCTGGGCTAGCACACCAATGCCCCGGCTCCCAGCGTCTTAGCAAAGGAACCCCGGGATAAAATGTGGCACATGCAGCTGTCCCTCAGGATACAACCAATACAACTATAGGGGAACTATAAAAGAAGTGAGATAAAGTGTGCTGTGTATAAAATACTAATGAGTGATATGTAGTGAACTAGTCAGGACAAGAGATAATCATAAATAAGAGAATTGTCTCTTGATATTCACAGTATATGTGTAATAATTGAATAAATATAAAGAGTACTGTGTATACTTAATAAGGTGCTTGTATGAGTTGGTGAAATGCTAAAAAACTGTATAAAAAAAGTATAAGAAAGGGGATACAAGATTGATCATATGAATACTAAGAAGGTTAACTATGTAACCTCCTGAATATATTCGAAAAGGATATTTTGTAACAGGGTATGTCAATACTATAAATAGGTATGGAATAGAAAAGTATATAAATTGAACTATGGTTGTTAACCTTTACCGTAGATAAAAGAAATGCTGGCCAGGAGGTGCACAAAACAAAGACTAGAAAAAGATAAAACGAGCCTATGTATATAATACTAAATGCACTTCTGGAAAAAAATCACTTGTTCTATTATATATGCTTGTATGAAACAAAGCATATACACTATCTCCTGGGGCCTAAGATTGAGACATGTCATATTTTCATATACTTATATGCAATAAAGATAGAAAGAAAGAGACCCAGGATTAGAAAAAATAGAACACTCTTACTTGGATCAATCCACGGCACAGATGTAGCCTGTAAATCCTCCTTTCAGATTTATTCCTTTTATGTGCTCAGACCGCCGAAAGGATCCTCTACATAAGGAACCTTGCGCTTTCTGGCATCCTCATAGCACAAATTTAGCAGGAGCAAGGGGAGTTAAAATATTTAACTACTTAAAATTAGTAGGTGCTTGTGTAGCACTCACACAGCACCTTAACACCAGGGTGGTGTCTTAGTGCAGTACCGTAGTAATGCCTTTGTGTAGCACTATAGTCATGCCTTTCTGCAACACCGTGGTGATGTCTTTTGTAGTAGGATCCAAAGTCCCAAATTTAGCTAGTAGGTAATAACTTTGAAGTTTTAAATCTTGCAGCTTCTGATATGCGGTGATATTCCAGTTTATTCCTGTGGGTGCCTGACCAGCTGGTTTCGCAGTGTCTGCTTCCTCAGAGGCACCGCATCAAATGGCAAGTTGCTCTGTTTGCAAATTCGCGGGCTTATTTGGCAGAGCCTAAGCCCCGTCCCCATTGGTTGAGCAATAGTCATATGACTATGACGAGCTTGTTGGAAGAGGTCCTTCCTGTGCCATAAAGAGAACCTTTAAGGAACTAAACTAAAAGTATATAGTACATATTTTTTATTTACTATTATAGGACCACTCCTATTGATTCAATTTTGTAATGTATACAAAATAAAAGACGTTTGTCATACAGGTCTGTGACCCACTTTATAGGATGGAATCTTTTGTAAATATCTTTTTAACCTTTTCATGGCTTTTTTGGGTAATCGATTCTCCAGATCTGTTTTTATGATGAAGTGAGATTTATTAAATAAACAATATTTTGCTTGCTGTTTCTCTTTCAATTCTTTTATTATGATCACTCCTTTCATATTATTCGTTAATCTTTTGACTGAAAAATAATAAAGATGAAAAATAGAAAATAATAAATGGTCATTGCCTTTTTCCATTATGTATTTGGATAGTTTAGAGGTTTTTGCCTACTAGAGACATTGCCCATAGGACTAAAATCTCATTTTTCTATGTTGGACAGGATTTCTTTGTTTTGCCAGCAGATACAATACCTTACATTTGCCCAATGCCTGTTCTACATATCTTTTCCTTTTTCTTATTAATTCATTAATCTGTATACTTAACTGTACACAACTCCTTTATCCAGATTTTTTATATACATATTATTTTTATTAATTTTTTAAAAGAATTATTATTATAAAGAGATATATATATAAATAATCCAGTTTTTTGGATATATAAATAATATATTCTTTGATCCATATGAGGACTTTGTGAAAAGAGGAATGCAGGTAAAATATCCTTTTAGAGACTCATACCCAAAAAGACTGAGCGCTGTAATAAAATCACAAGGGCTTCAACAAAGTATTAGTTTAAGGGTGTGCATACTTATGTAACCATATTATTTTATTTTTATATTTTTTCTTCCCTCCACCTAAAAGATTTCAGTTTGTTTTTCAATTTAGTTGTACAGTTTATAGGTCACATTAAAGGTGGAAAAAGTTCTGAAATGATTTATCTTTGTCTTGTTTCTTTACAGCACAGAAACCTGACATTTTAACAGGGGTGTGTAGACTTTTTATATCCACTGTATATATATATATATATAATATATCAGGGGTTTGCATTTTTATCTGAAACATAGAAGCCAACAAGACTAGTTAGAAGATAGCTAGACATTCTTTGGGAGACATATTATGGCGAGGCAGCTCTTCAGAGCCCACTCCTAATGTCCAAAGACACTTCTTATGAACAGACTTTAGGCCCCAGGAGTTTAAATAAAAGTCAGTGTTACAAAAATGGAAGGAAACATCTATGTAATCAAACTAACAGCTTGTCTTCTACAGGTAGCAAAAACCCTGCAGCCACAACACATTCTCTGGAGTGCTTTGCAGATCCACGTGTCTTACTTTTGGCCCCAAGCCTCCGGCCAGCACAAGTGGGTGAAACACTGGCCAACCATTCTCTCCATATGCTCCACACAAGGGAACTCATAAACATCAAGTGATTACACTAACATACATTCATTTATTTGGAAGTTTATACTGCATCTCTTCCACAGCCATCATTTATTACCAGATGCTGTTAGTCTTTGAGCGATTCTGGACAAATTCCTCTCCTAAATACTTCCAGTCATATAGACTCTCTTTCCTACATCTGCTTTATTTGACAGACTCCATTTTCGCAGAGTCTTTCCCTCTGTCTCTCACAGGCCCTTCTAAGGTTTAGCTACACCTGACCCCTTGGTAGGACTCCCTGTCATGACTGATTTTGGGGCCAGGGAGGACCCCCTGCACCCCACAAACAACTCTGTTCTTAAAACCCTATCACTTGTGATTACTAAGATCAAAAGGCTATCAGAAAGGACACAGGGCTTGTTTTAAGGACTGTGACGTTGTTTTTATGTGTAATGTTTAAAGGATATTGGTCCTTGTCTGTTCTGTAGCCGCACACAGCCTCAACACTGCAGTTGAACGCTGCGCCACAGCACCACGTGGTGGTTGAAAAAAGTTACTGCAGGAAAAACAATATCCCCCCCTCCGATGTGGCTCATAAGGCGCACTGACTGAAGAGGCCTTGAGGTATGAAAGACGCACCCAAGGCCCTCAAGTGCCGAGTGTCCGCGCCGAACATACTGATGGTCTTGGTGTTGATTCAGCACCGTCGATTTGCGCCACGTCGGAAGGGAGAATAGTTCTTTGCCTGCAGCTTTTTTTCACCATCAGGTGGTGCTGTGCCGCAACATTCAACCGCAGTGTTGAGACAGTGTGAGGCTACATAACATACAAGATCGAGGATATTGTATGTTTTACTGCTGTTCAGCTGTTTGGTCACCAGTAAACACCCAAAATGGAGCCCATTGCAAGTGGCTGGTCTGGACTGTTGTCCATCGAGGCCTTTTCCTTTGTGCTAGAGGGCTGTTGACTTTCAGCTCAGGTAACAGACCAGCCCACAGGAGAGGCATAACCCTTCTGCTACGTCATCTCTGTTCTCACACCAACATGACTATTTTGATTGGGCTATGTTAATTCAAGCAGTACAGCTATCCATCTTATTGGTGCTTATACACTGAGGCGGGGAATTTAAACCTGTTCGCTCCCCAATTCATATTAGTTTTGACACAGGAGGGGGGGGGGGGGGGAAGAGACACATTGGAAAAGAGACACAAGGGAGGGGCGGGGGAAAGAGACACAGGGGAGGGGCGGGGGAAAGAGACACAGGGGAGGGGCGGGGGAAAAAGACACAGGGGAGGGGGGAAAGAGACACAGGGGAGGGGGGAAAGAGACACAGGGGGGGGGAGAGACACAGGGGAGGGGGGGGGGGGAGAGACACAGGGGAGGGGGGGGGGAAGAGACACAGGGGAGGGGGGGGGAAGAGACACAGGGGAGGGGGGGAAGAGACACAGGGGAGGGGGGGAAGAGACACAGGGTAGGGAGGGGGAAGAGACACAGGGGAGGGGGGGAAGAGACACAGGGGAGGGGGGGGAAGAGACACAGGGGAGGGGGGGGAAGAGACACAGGGGAGGGGGGGAAGAGACACAGGGGAGGGGGGGAAGAGACACAGGGGAGGGGGGAGGAAGAGACACAGGGGAGAGGGGGGAAGAGACACAGGGGAGAGGGGGGGGAAGAGACACAGGGGAGGGGGGGGGAAGAGACACAGGGGAGGGGGGGGAAGAGACACAGGGGAGGGGGGGGAAGAGACACAGGGGAGGGGGGGGAAGAGACACAGGGGAGGGGGGGAAAGAGACACAGGGGAGGGGGGGAAAAGAGACACAGGGGAGGGGGGGAAGAGACACAGGGGGGGAAGAGACACAGGGGAGAGGGGGGGAAGAGACACAGGGGAGAGGGGGGGAAGAGACACAGGGGAGAGGGGGGGGAAGAGACACAGGGGAGAGGGGGGGAAGAGACACAGGGGAGGGGGGGAAGAGACACAGGGGAGGGGGGGAAGAGACACAGGGGAGGGGGGGGAAGAGACACAGGGGAGGGGGGGGGGAAGAGACACAGGGGAGGGGGGGAGAGACACAGGGGAGGGGGGGAATAGACACAGGGGAGGGGGGGAAAGAGACACAGGGGAGGGGGGGGAAGAGACACAGGGGAGGGGGGGAAGAGACACAGGGGAGGGGGAGAAAAGACACAGGGGAGGGGGAGAAGAGACACAGGGGAGGGGGAGAAGAGACACAGGGGAGGGGGGAGAAGAGACACAGGGGAGGGGGGAGAGACACGGGGGAGGGGGGAGAGAAGGGGGGAAGAGACACGGGGGAGGGGGGGAAGAGACACGGGGGAGGGGGGGAAGAGACACGAGGGAGGGGGGGAAGAGACACGGGGGAGGGGGGGAAGAGACACAGGGTAGGGAGGGGGAAGAGACACAGGGGAGGGGGGGAAGAGACACAGGGGAGGGGGGGGAAGAGACACAGGGGAGGGGGGGAAGAGACACAGGGGAGGGGGGAGGAAGAGACACAGGGGAGAGGGGGGAAGAGACACAGGGGAGAGGGGGGGGAAGAGACACAGGGGAGGGGGGGGAAGAGACACAGGGGAGGGGGGGGAAGAGACACAGGGGAGGGGGGGGAAGAGACACAGGGGAGGGGGGGGAAGAGACACAGGGGAGGGGGGGAAAGAGACACAGGGGAGGGGGGGAAAAGAGACACAGGGGAGGGGGGGAAGAGACACAGGGGGGGAAGAGACACAGGGGAGAGGGGGGGAAGAGACACAGGGGAGAGGGGGGGAAGAGACACAGGGGAGAGGGGGGGGAAGAGACACAGGGGAGAGGGGGGGAAGAGACACAGGGGAGGGGGGGAAGAGACACAGGGGAGGGGGGGAAGAGACACAGGGGAGGGGGGGGAAGAGACACAGGGGAGGGGGGGGGAAGAGACACAGGGGAGGGGGGGGAGAGACACAGGGGAGGGGGGGAATAGACACAGGGGAGGGGGGGAAAGAGACACAGGGGAGGGGGGGAAGAGACACAGGGGAGGGGGGGAAGAGACACAGGGGAGGGGGGGAAGAGACACAGGGGAGGGGGAGAAAAGACACAGGGGAGGGGGAGAAGAGACACAGGGGAGGGGGAGAAGAGACACAGGGGAGGGGGGGAGAAGAGACACAGGGGAGGGGGGGAGAGACACGGGGGAGGGGGGAGAGACACGGGGGAGGGGGGGAAGAGACACGGGGGAGGGGGGGAAGAGACACGGGGGAGGGGGGGAAGAGACACGAGGGAGGGGGGGAAGAGACACGAGGGAGGGGGGGAAGAGACACGGGGGAGGGGGGGAAGAGACACGGGGGAGGGGGGAAGAGACACGGGGGAGGGGGGGATCAAGACTCGCAATAATGAGCACCTTGACCAACCCCGAGGCCCAGAAAGTAGTGTGGGGGGGGGCACCGATATAGATGGACAGATTTATAGATAGATATCTATATAGATATATGGACAGACATAAAGACAGAGAGATAGTTAGGTAGGTAGATATAGAAAGACAGGTATGTAGGTAGATATACACTTAGATAGATATATCCCATATTTCTTAGGCCCTGTATAGTTGCACATACACTCCTTACTCCCCACTTGTACTATAGGTACATAAAACCCTCCACTCACAATACACACATACTTATTGTTGCCCATATCTATCCATCTATGAATTTAATTCACACAAACTTACATGTCTAGAAGTTATCCTGGGCGCGATATTATAAACAAGCACTATAGACGCCGTCTTCCTGGTTCACTTCCGGTTTCTTTCTTAGGCCACGCCTACTGTGAGTAAGAAGATAAAACATGTGAAAGGACCAGTGATCCGCCATCTTGGTTATGGGCAAAAGCTGAAAAGTGCTGGCGATAATGCTCTCAATGTTACAGCATGAGATACATTACTAGGGAATAAGAAAAGGAAAAATGTATTTTATATATGACATGTATAGATTCCATTAAGGATATAATATATGTATGAGATGTGTGTAGGGAAAACAACAACTATATATATATATATATATATATATATATATATATATATATATATATATATATATAAAATCTTGAGAGTGATATATTATATTTAATACAAGTCTGTCAGTTCTTGATTTGATTTTCCCCCTTGATCTTATATAGAAGGAAATAACTATTATTACATATGTCTCAAGGTCATGCTACAAGTACCTATATAGATATGCTTGAAGTGTGTGCACTTATATGTATTTTATATACAAAGACCATGGGCCTCATTCTATTATCGGCCGTAAATCGGCCGTATATCTTGAAACCGGCCGTAAGCTCTGAAATCTAAAAACGCAAAAATAAATTCAAGCCTGCATTGTACATCTCTGTAAATGCTAGGGATCATATTGGGGGACATGAGGATTAAAAGTAACCCACTCTCAAGCTTGCACATCAGCCCAAACCCGAGTTCAAATTAACTGTTTATTTTCCGGCTGCGGCGTGGGCGTGTCTGAGGTGCTCCAAGCACTCTGGACTTTTTACATGTATATTTTACGTATATTAAAAAATATATATTTTACGGATTTGAGTATAGGGTAATTATGTGCTATTTTTGCTAACACCGAATATCACTTTATAGACTCTGCAAAGTGCAGGATGGCTTTATTTGGGCTATTTTATGTGCTTAATTGGTGCTAGCGGGACCTCTTTCCTGCAAGTAAGCTGCGGCTCGCTTTTAGCCTTGCAGAGAGGGTTCCCGTTTTAGATCAAAGGATTTCCTCCGGCGCGAGCGGCCGCAAGAGATAGCAAGGCACCGGCCGCAAGCCTGCCGGAATCCCCGGCCGGAGGGGAATAGAATAGCAGAATAGCTTGCGGCCGGTCCTTGCAGCCCCGCAACGGCTGCGGCCGCTAATAGAATGAGGCCCCATGTGATTTTATTAAATATCTTATAAAATTATTATTAAATAATATGCTCTTTAGTGGATCAGCCTCCCAGTAGTAGGATCAAGCATGCCTTGGGTAAACATAAGGTCATCCTCTGGACGGTGTAAAAGCCGGAACGGAACAGGCCGGAACAGGCCATTTATAAAAGAAATCAATGACAATATCACTGGGATGTGTTAGATATTATTGAGAACAATATTTAAGAACCAAAACAAATTCAATATAATACTTTTTTAACCCTTTAAAAACCCCAAAATCAAACGGAACAGGCAAAAACAGGCCGGAACGCACACTTTATGAAGGGAATCCATGCTAAAATCATTTGGATGTGTTAAATATATTTGAGAACTATATTTAAGAGCTAACCCCAATCTAATAGTATGCTTTATTAACCCTTTAACATGCCAAAATACAATATTCCAAAAAAATGACCCAGAACGGCGGCTTTCCAGATGGTCAAAAATACCAAACTCACCAAATACACAGAACTATGTGGGATTCATGTAATAACCTTCATAAATTCCACAAAAACTAATTTCAAGTAACCATTCCGGGCCAAAATACAATATTTCGCAAAATGACCCGGAACAGCGACTTTTTAGAGGTTCAAAAATACCAAATTCACCAAATACACACAACTAGGTGGGATTCATGTAATAACCTTCATAAATTCCACAGAAACTCATTTCAAGTACCCATTCCGGGCAAAAATACAATATTTCACAAAATGACCCGGAACAGTGACTTTTTTGAGAGTCCAAAATTCCAAATTCACCAAATACACATAACTTGGTGGGATTCATGTAATAACCTTCATAAATTCCATATAAACTAATTTCAAGTACCTGTTCCAGGCAAAAATACAATATTCCGCAAAATGACCCAGAACAGCGACTTGTTAGAGGGTCAAAAATACCAAATTTACCAAATACACACAACTGTGTGGGATTCATGTAATAACCTTCATAAATTCCACAGAAACTCATTTCAAGTACCCATTCTGGGCAAAAATACAATATTTCACAAAATGACCCAAAACGGCAAATTTTTAGAGGGTGAAAAATTCCAATTTACCAAATACACACAACTAGGTGGGATTCATGTAATAACCTTCATAAATTCCACAGAAACTCATTTCAAGTACCCATTCTGGGCAAAAATACAATATTTCACAAAATGACCCAAAACGGCAAATTTTTAGAGGGTGAAAAATTCCAAATTCACCAAATACACACAACTAGGTGGGATTCATGTAATAACCTTCATAAATTCCACAGAAACTAGTTTTAAGTACCTTGTCTTGGCAGAATACTTACGAACTGCTAGTTCGCAAAGTGTGGGAGATACCCCCCCCTCCCTTCCCCTGCAAGGAACAGAGTGAGGGGGGAGGGAAAGAGAGGAGGAAAGAGGGAAAGAGACACAGGGAAGGAAGGGGGGTGAGTGGGGGATGAGACACAGGAGAGGGAGGGGGTAAGTGGGGGATGAGACACAGGGGAGGGAGGGGGATAAGTGGGGGATGAGACACAGTGGATGGAGGGAGGTAAGTGGGGGATGAGACACAGGGGAGGGAGGTAAGTGGGGGATGAGACACAGGGGACAGAGGGGGGTAGTGGAGCATGAGACACAGGGGAGGGGGAAAGTGGGGGATGAGACACAGGGGAGGGAAGGTAGGGTATGAGACACTGGAAGGAAGGGGGGATATGAGACACAGGGGGGGAAGAGACACAGGTGGGGTATGAGACGGGGTGAAGGGGGTGATATGAGACACAGGAGGGAAGGGGGGTATGAGACACGGGAGAGAAAGGGGTGTATGAGACACAGGCTCTTATTGCAGTGTTGCCTGAAAGGGGCACCTTTGCTCATGTGGCAGTCTGCAATGAGCGCCGAAGGCACTCACTGCAGTGCGGCCTGCAATGAGAACTTTCGCTCATGTGGTGGGCTGCAATGAGTGCAAAAGGCGCTTATTGCAGGCCGCACTGCAATGAGCGCCTTCAATCATGTGGCAGCCTGCAATCGGCGACTAAGGCACTCATTGCAGGCCGCCACATGCGAGCCTCGCGAACCCAAAACAACATTTCCAAACTTTACTTCTATAACCCGTATCATAGGTGTATCACCATAATAGTTGACAGTTCGCGTTTTTGGTGCCTGTTTGCGCTGTTGGTCAAGTTTGCATGCGTCGTTGAGCCAAGCTCGCAATCGGGCTCAACGAAGCACGTAAGCGGCCGCTGATGGAACAGCATAAACCCAATGTTGTGGAGCGCAACGCGCTCCACGCACCAACATAGCACAGAAGCGTGCAAGGTACGCTTCAAGCCGTCTGCGCGCAAAGCACGCAGACAGTCTAGGACCTTCAACGGTGTGGAGCGCAGCGCGCTCCACGCACCAACATAGCACAGAAGCGCAAAATGCTTAAAGATGTCTGCGTGAATAGCACGCACACACACACGGTTCTTTAAACACAACGTGCAAGTAGCGCATTTTTAAAAAGCCCCCAAAAAAGTAGATAAAAACATTAAAAAAGACACAAAAAAAAATTATTAAAAAAAAAAATATAAGTACTTACATCTAACTCATAATTAGTGATGTCGCAAACATAAAATTTTGGGTTCGCGAACGGCGAATGCGAATTTCCTCAAATGTTCGCGAACCGGCGAACCGGGTGAACCGCCATAGACTTCAATGGGCAGGCGAATTTTAAAACCCACAGGGACTCTTTCTGGCCACAATAGTGATGGAAAAGTTGTTTCAAGGGGACTAACACCTGGACTGTGGCATGCCGGAGGGGGATCCATGACAAAACTCCCACGGAAAATTACATAGTTGATGCAGAGTCTGGTTTTAATCCATAAAGGGCATAAATCACCTAACATTCCTAAATTGTTTGGAATAACATGCTTTAAAACATCAGGTATGATGTTGTATCGATCAGGTAGTGTAAGGGTTACGCCCGCTTCACAGTAACAGACCAAACTCCCCGTTTAACGCACCGCAAACAACCGCAAACAGTCCATTTGCAAAACCGCAAACTCCCCATTTGCACAAGGTTAGATACCGGTGGCACGTCAATTGAGCCCGTCTTACTTGAGCGCTCCCACAATTCAGCGAACAGAGCAGCGCTGTAATGTCGCTGTGGACTGCAGCCGAGTGCAGTGAAGATGTGTTACTGTATTAAAACTTGTTAATGTGCCCCATTGTCACCCTTGCAGCAGGTAAGTACTAATCTAGTTGCTTAGCGTGTTAAAACGTATATTAATAACATAGTTGTTTAACAGCAGCCTGATTGCCCATAGTGTTACCGGTGGCGGTAACATACAATCAGCCTGCTCTTAAACATAAACTATGTTATTAATATACGTTTTAACACGCTAAGCAACTAGATTAGTACTTACCTGCTGCAAGGGGGACAGTGGGGCACATTAACAAGTTTTAATACAGTAACAAATCTTCACCCCCAGCACCTTAGCGTAACCCTGGCTGCCCAACCCTAACCCCCAGCACCTCACTGTAACCCTGGCTGCCTAACCCTAACCCCCTAACCCCCCAGCACCTCTAGAATTGTAATGTAATAATCACATATATAGTTGTCAGTCGACGTCCTTGGTCACCGTTTGCAAGCTACGTAACGCTCTAGCACGCAAACGAAGGCAAAAAAATAAAAAAAAAACACTAATAGGTTTTGCGTGAAAAATGCAAAAATATAGTGTGCATACATAAATATTTTAAAAGAAGATGGCACCGTCTAAGTCCACATAGGGTCGAAGGCGCTCATTGCAGGCCCGTGCGTGCCTCGCAAAGCGAGGCACACATCAGCGGCACCATCTAAGTCAACGTCGGGTCCGGCCTGCAATGAGCAATTACTCGCATTCTGTGGCAAACAACATTAACAGACTCCACTTTTTAACCCCGTCATTGTTGACGGCAAGTTGCTAGTATATATATATATTTATGTGTATATGTGTGTGTATATATATATATTTTTTTTTATATAATATGTATATAAATTATATATATATATATTAATATGTATATATATATATATATATTACACATTACATGTTAATATTTTTATATATTTTTATTATATATATATATAAATATCACATATAATAGTTGTCGTAATTGCGAGTTGTCATCACCCAATGATAATATTTGCATGACCGACAACTCGCAATTCCAAAAATTTGCAAAAGTTGCGAGTTGTGCATGCGCATTGTGACACAAGTCAAGCATGCGCATTGCGCAGATGGCCAGGGGCGCGCTCGTGGCCAGCACAGGCGACGCAATAGCAAAACAAAAGGGGAGGGAGAGGGGGAGAAAAGACACAGGGGGGAGAGGGGTGGAGGATAGAGACACAGGGGTGGGGAAAGAGGTGGGGGGAAGAGACACAGGGGGAGGGGGGAAGGGGGAAGAGACACAGGGAGAGGGAGAGGGGTGGGGCTAGAGACACAGAGGGGAGAAAGCGGTTGGGGGAAGAGACACGGGGTAGAGGGGTACCTTTGATAAATTTGAAGAGACACAGGGGGGAGAGGGGTATGGGGGAAGAGACATAGGGAGAGAGAGAAGAGAAAGAGACACAGGGGAGAAGAGGGAGGAAGAGACACAGGGGAGGGGAAGAGACAGGGAAGGGAGGGAGGGGGAAAGGAGACACAAGGGAGTGAGATGTGGCAGGAGACACGGGGGGGGGGGATAAGGAGAGGAAATTCCAATTATTTATCCAAAAAAAATTAAATTTATGCCATAGGAAATATGTTGAAAACATTTCAAAATATCATATCACATTTCAAATATTACTTATCTGTCAATACAAGATATTACATGTTTGTAAATTGACGGGAATATAAACTTCACAATTTAATTGCAGCAATATTTCTTCAGGGGTAAGAAAGCTCTAGCATGTCTCCCTGCATCCATCTTGTTGTCATTCTACCTTATGAACTAAAATTAAGTCTTTCCTGTTTTATGCTTAATATTCCTGGAAACTAAAATGTATTTTCCATTTTTTCCCCCAACTAAGATTATAGATACAGTTTTTCCATTTATACCAAAAACCAGTCATTCTGTATTCAAATGTATCAAAGGTATTCAGATACCCCCGTAATATGTATCCATGAACTTCTTTTTTGGATCTTGCCAGTACGGAGCTTAGTAGTTTTTTTGCTCTCAAAGTTAATTTTTTTGCCAGGATTATAATAATCTGCACTTATTTATGTGAATTAATATCAATATATTCCAATGTATCAATAACAATTTCTCTTTTATAAAAAAATAGATTTATCTTCAGATTATTCAATGAAACTTGTATTTTATTTCAAATTATTCCAAATTATTTACATATTTTATAACAATATACATAGCAATATAGCAATATACAGTATAATAGGATACAATTTCTTAGATTTAGTAGCAACTTCTTAATATTGGAATAATATTTAAACTAAGCTTACATGTTTTATAGTTATGAAAGTTGAACCATTGCAGTGTCCCTTTAACACTTTTCAACGCTGAAATAATAATCTGACATTAAGCAACATCATGTTATAGATGAAAACATATCAGCCTTCAGCATTGTTTTGACAGCAGTTTGGACATTTGAATATGCCACTGGGAGCCTGAGTTATTTCAAGGCAGGATAGATGGTACCAGTCCTGACATACTCCCTGGCACAGAACCATTGTGTCATTCTTTGGTTTCTTGCACAAATTACCCATTAAACACAAAGTCCAATGTGAGGTATAATATTGTTCAATTGCTGAACATAAGAATTCTATTGTGGACAATGATTGATTAGGCACATTTCTTGAAACAGGGGTTTTGAAATTGCTCATGACTTTATGATGTATTTGCTTCTTCATTCTCCTTTGTTGACTCTGAGTTGCACTTGGCAGCGGAAGAAAGTTTTTTTTGCTGAGAAGTTCCGTGGCAATCCACTGCCTTACAGGCACCATGTCTACTGGGAATGGGACTGAAGAGCCACTGCACAACACATGTGCAAACAGACATACAAATACCCCACAATTGTAACTGTCTTGTTGAACTGGTATATCAGTAGGTGCATGAATGATCCACTCAGACCAATTTATTGATGAAGCTGACTGCATCTCTAAAAAAGTTTGCAGGATATCAGTATACTTGTTGGAGAAACCATGTTTGGAATCAAGATACAGAATAATTTTCCATTTGAAGAACACAATAATCAGTATCCAGTGAGAATTGTATATGTTAGTTGGGATGAGCCAGATGTCCTTCACCATAACATCCAAGTTTGTACCAAAGTTATGGACACTTGTTGTATACCCTTGCAATTCTATGGACTGCATAATAAATGGACTGATGACACACACATCAACATCTGTACTTTTAACAGTCTCCAGACTAGCTCTAGTATGTAGGAAGCCCTCAATGACAGTATCAACTAGCCAATTTTGATCCAGAAGCGATTTCATGTCCATTGCATTGATGTAGACTCTTTGTATGGTTGCATTTCTCATGCGTGGATAGCCTGTTGTAGATTCCCATGGAACAGGTTCATATTTTCTTACAAGTTCTCCTTGTTTAATTTTTTGTGGGGTGCTTGTAATATAAGGGACTCCTTGTTCAAGATCTAAGGCAAAGGATGATAGTACCATTTCTTTATCACCATCTTTATTTCCATTTGCCTTCTTTTCCAGTTGGGAGGCTTCATTCGTAGTATAAGAATTTATCAAAAGGGAATCGGATGCAGGCAGTATGGTTAACTCATCCTTTTGCCTTGGTTTTTTTCTTCCAGATTTTCCTTTTCGTCCACTCATCCTCAGTTTTTTCAAAGAATGCATCACCTTTGTCTCATGTAGACCCTTTCCTACAGAAATCCGGGCTGCCATAATATGGTAGCATGACCTGGAACTGTTGCAAGAACATGTTTCTCTTGGGAATAATTTCACCACATGTTCTTTCTGACGTAATCCTCTGATAACAAAACAGCCAGACTGTGCTTGTAAGAAAATGTGGTTCTGTTTTATTATTAAATCTGCTAGACCTTCTATTGTCTTTGCTTTACGGTCTTTTCTTTGAAGTTCATGTACATGGTCTGTTTCCATCTTTCCCTGCTTTATGAAGTACACAATATCATCCACAGGAACACAGTCTTCTGGAAACTGTGTAGTATCAGGATTTAGTTGTCGAATGCCATGTTCTGCTGAGAGGTGGTAATTTCCAGTTCCACACAGGCCTCTAAGAATTTCTTTTTGATAATATGTCTGAAGGAAATAAAATGTTAAAACCATTTCATCCATGTTCACTTCCTTCTCCATACAAAGCCTCTTGAACACAGCATTCATGCTTTCAGATACATTAGTGGTAATGCCACTGGTTTTCTTGTAGATCCCTCTTTTTTCCAAGAGCCATCTGCCACAGTTATTTACAATGGTTTTTTTAAGCTTCTGATTAAAATAGTCAAGAAAGCCTGCACTCCCCTTTACCTCCAACTTCTGAAGCAATTTCTGAAACTCGTGTTCACTCTCACTATCCATAAGTTTAAGGATATTGTTGGTATAAACTTTCCGATCAATTTTTCCTCCTTCATGTGCTGAGACCCAGAACTCTACATCTTTTATAATATGATTCCAACAAAGCACGTGTGTACAACCTGGAATTGCTTTCTCAATAGCATTCACAATGGCTGCTTCTCTATCAGTGACTATAACAAGAGAATAATTGTTGATCTGGGGTATGCGTTTTCCTACAAATGAAAAAAAACCCTCATGCACATTTGTTGTGCGTTTATCATGGATCATTATAGCCAAAGGGATTGCTGGGTTTTCCTCAAAGAAACCACACTGAAAAATTATATAAAAGTCTCCAAGGTTAAACGTTGTATCGTAAGACAGAAGTGTGTTTGCTTTCAACATGATCACTTCTTCAAAAATATTAATAATTTCTGGAAGAGCCAAGATTACAGATACCTCAGGGACAAGGGTACAAACCCTTCCAATGCATAGTGAAGTTCATACACACCATATAGGTCATCATGGCTGATTCTAGTTTTGTTTTTCTCATATTTCAGTTTATTTTTTATTTGTTGTGTATCTTTAGGAAGCATTACTTTTATATATTCAGCTGATGCTACAGTTGTTGCTATTTTACGCTGATAAAACTTAAATGGGCTAAAGTGTTTTTGCCCGACTGCTTCTGACAACACAGATGGCATGGTACGTACATGACCTCTCATTGTATATTTTTTCATATTTCCATGAGGTGTAGATGGCTGAGGTCTCTCATTCTGTCCCAGATAATGGACTATTATCCTGTTTATACTTCCATCAGGCACTTAATACGCATATCTGTGAAACAACACTTGCTCTGCATTAATTAGTCTTTGAAAGTAAATCTTTCTTATGAGAGGGTCCCTCCTTGGCAGCAAATGCCTTCCTTTCAGAATCCAATTGAACTGATCACATCTCCAGTCACTTTTTTTATGAATTTGTCCATCATAAATATATTAATGGGAAGAAGGCCAGGAAGGAATCGATAGGACCATTACAATGTGACACAGGCCATCTGATAATTAGTGACCAGGAAAAGGCAGATGAGCTAAATAGGTTCTTTTCGTCGGTTTACACAAGGGAGGTACCAGTGGTTGGGACACTGCAACATAATGGGGCTACACTACCTTCACTAAATAATTGGTTAACGCAGGAAGAAATACAAAAGAGGTTGGAGAAAATAAATGTTAATAAAGCCCCAGGTCCTGATGGAATACATCCAAGGGTACTGAGGGAGCTGGGTTCTGTAATAGCCAAACCATTATATCTAATCTTTAAAGACTTGCTCACTACAGGGTCTCTACCAGATGACTGGAGAAAAGCAGAGGTGATACCTATATTTAAGAAGGGATCTAGAGCAAATCCGGGGAATTATAGACCAGTGAGCCTCACTTCTGTAGTTGGGAAGCTTTTAGAAGGGTTAATAAGGGACAGAATACAAGAATATGTCTATTTGAACAGGATCATAGGTAGCAGTCAACATGGATTTATGAAGGAAAGGTCGTGTCAGACCAATCTAATTAGTTTTTATGAGGAGGTTAGTAGGAACTTGGATCAGGGCAACTCAGTGGATGTAGTCTTTTTAGATTTTTCAAAGGCATTTGATACAGTGCCACATGGAAGACTAGTGAGCAAACTAAGGGATACAGGAATTGCAGTAAATATCTGCTCATGGATCGAGAGCTGGCTAAAAGACAGGAAGCAAAGGGTTGTTGTAAATGGAACATACTCCGATTGGTCTAATGTGATAAGTGGGGTTCCTCAGGGCTCAGTATTGGGTCCTCTCCTTTTTAACATATTTATTAATGACACTGAAGTAGGACTCGAATGTAGTGTCTCCATTTTTGCTGATGACACTAAGTTGTGCAAGGTAATAAAATCAGATAATGATGTACTTTCCCTACAAAAGGATTTGCATAAATTAGAGAAATGGGCGGCTAAATGGCAGATGAGATTTAATACAAATAAATGTAAGGTTATGCATTTGGGAAGAAACAATAGCCAAGCAATCTATAATCTTAATGGAGCAAATCTAGGGGTATCAGATATTGAAAGGGATTTGGGAGTACTAGTGGACAACCACCTAGGTAACAGCGCTCAAAGCCAAGCAGCGGCTGCAAAGGCAAATAAAATATTAGCATGTATTAGGAAGGGTATAGAAGCCAGGGAAGAAGATATAATTCTGCCACTATACAAATCTCTAGTACGCCCTCATTTGGAATATGGAGTACAATTTTGGGCACCACCTCACAAAAAAGACATTTTAGAGCTGGAAAAAGTACAGAGAAGGGCTACAAAACTAATAAGGGGAATGGAGGGGCTAAGTTATGAAGAAAGACTAGCAAAATTAAACTTATTTTCGCTAGAAAAAAGGCGTCTAAGAGGAGATATGATTACGTTATTTAAATACATCCAGGGTCAATATAAGGCTTTGTCAAGTGAACTTTTTGTAGCAAGAGATTTTCAACTGACAAGAGGACATCCGTTGAGGTTAGAGGAAAAAAGATTTCACCTTAAACAAAGAAAAGGGTTCTTCACAGTTAGGGTGGTTAAACTGTGGAATTCTCTACCAAAGGAGGTGGTGACAGCGAATTCGATAGACAACTTCAAAAAGGGGTTAGATATATTTCTGAATAAAGAGGGCATTCAAGGCTATCCTAGATAACTAGCAAGGAATATTGATCCAGGGAGAAATTTGATCGCCAGTTTCTGGGGTCAGGAAGGAATTTTGCTTTTTTTTCCCCTTATGAGACAATTGGCAAAGTTTCAATGGTTTTTTTTTTTATGTTTGCCTTCCTCTGGATCAATTAACAATAATTAACAATTAACAATAATAATAAATAGTCCAAATTAAAAAGATCAATAGAGATCTAAAAAGGTTGAACTTGATGGACTAACTCTTTATTCATTCTCCAATACTATACTATTAATAATTATTTAATCAATAATTTAATTAATAACTAATCCGCATATTGCAGATCAGAGGAGATCTTGACAGGTTGAACTTGATGGACTGAAGGTCTTTTTTCAACCTTAATTACTATGGTCCTCATTCAATTGCAATTTTGCCAATTGAATAGGGCTCTATATAAGCACATAACATATTTTTTGACGTAAGTTTTTAGTTAGTGAAGACCTTAATTTTGGATAGAAGTTCAGTAACTAAAAAGTTCTGTATAAAAAATATGTTATGTGCTTATATAGAGCCCTATTCAATTGGCCAACTCACAATTGAATGAGGCTCTATGTAACTATGTAACTATGTAACTAATCATAGCTATAAACAAACACCTGCCCACATCTTGGCTTAGCAGCTGGGAGAGTTGATATTTTACCTACTACAGGATTTTTCAAAATCTCTAGAGCTTCAGTTGGTAGAAGTTGCTCAAACTTTGTCATATACACAGCACTCATGATGTAGAAATACTTTTGATAATTAGTTTCTTTAAGCAATTAAAGAACACACCAATTGCTGCAAAAGATCCACCTCCAGACCAAATAAGGGCAACCCTTTTCACTTGAAAGAGGGTCTACATTGTCTTTGCAGAAACCATAAGATCTTTAGCATCCCCAATAGGTGAAAAGGTGGACTGCAGCTATTCAGAGTCCATAACAATACATTATATATTGCAAAACATCCTTGCTAAAAACAAACTGTGAGCTGAGTAATACTACATACTAAATGAAGAACATATTGACATAAATCCCACCTAGTTGTGTGTATTTGGTGGATTTGGTACTTTTGACCCTCTATAAAGTCGCTGTTCCGGGTCATTTTGTGAAATATTGTATTCTGGCCCGGAATGGGTACTTGAAATTATTTTCTGTGGAATTTATGAAAGTTATTACATGAATCCCACCTAGTTATGTGTATTTGGTGAATTTGGTATTTTTGACCATCTGGAAAGCCGCCGTTCCGGGTCATTTTGTGAAATATTGTATTTTGGCCCGGAATGGGTACTTGAAATTATTTTCTGTGGAATTTATGAAAGTTATTACATGAATCCCACCTAGTTATGTGTATTTGGTGAATTTGGTATTTTTGACCCTCTAAAAAGTCGCTGTTCCGGGTCATTTTGCGAAATATTGTATTTTGGCCCGGAATGGGTACTTAAAATGAGTTTCTGTAGAATTTATGAAGGTTATTACATGAATCCCACCTAGTTATGTGTATTTGGTGAATTTGGTATTTTTGACCCTCTAAAAAGTCGCCGTTCCGGGTCATTTTGCGAAATATTGTATTTTGGCCCGGAATGGGTACTTGAAATTATTTTCTGTGGAATTTATGAAGGTTATTACATGAATCCCACCTAGTTCTGTGTATTTGGTGAATTTGGTATTTTTGACCCTCTAAAAAGTTGCCATTCCGGGTCATTTTGCGAAATATTGTATTTTGGCCAGGAAAGGGTACTTGAAATGAGTTTCTGTGGAATTTATGAAGGTTATTACATGAATCCCACCTAGTTCTCTGTATTTGGTGAATTTGGTATTTTTCACCCTCTAAAAATTTGCCGTTCCGGGTCATTTTGCGAAATATTGTATTTTGGCCCGGAACGGGTACTTGAAATGAGTTTCTGTGGAATTTATGAAGGTTATTACATGAATCCCACCTAGCTCTGTGTATTTGATGAGTTTGGTATTTTTGACCCTCTAAAAAGTCGCCGTTCCGGGTCATTTTGCGAAATATTGTATTTTGGCCCGGAATGGGTACTTGAAAATAGTTTCTATAGAATGTATGAAGGTTATTACATGAATCCCACCTAGTTCTGTGTATTTGGTGAGTTTGGTATTTTTGAACCTCTAAAAAGTCACTGTTCCGGGTCATTTTGCGAAATATTGTATTTTGGCCCGGAATGGGTACTTGAAATTAGTTTTTATGGAATTTATGAAGGTAATTACTTGAATCCCACCTAGTTATGTGTATTTGATGAGTTTGGTATTTTTGACCATTTGGAAAGCCGCCGTTCCGGGTCATTTTGCGAAATATTGTATTTTGGCCCGGAATGGGTACTTAAAATTAGTTTCTATGGAATTTATGAAGGTTATTACATGAATCCCACCTAGTTATGTGTATTTGATAAGTTTGGTATTTTTGACCATCTGGAAAGCCGCCGTTCCGGGTCATTTTGCGAAATATTGTATTTTGGCCCGGAACGGGTACTTGAAATTAGTTTCAATGGAATTTATGAAGGTTATTACATGAATCCCACCTAGTTCTGTGTATTTGGTGAATTTGGTATTTTTGACCCTCTAAAAAGTCGCCGTTCCGGGTCAATTTGCGAAATATTGTATTTTGGCCCGGAATGGGTACTTGAAATTAGTTTCTGTGGAATTTATGAAGGTTATTACATGAATCCCACCTAGTTCTGTGTATTTGGTGAGTTTGGTATTTTTGACCATCTGGAAAGCCGCCGTTCTGGGTCATTTTTTTGGGAATATAGTATTTTGGCATGTTAAAGGGTTAATAAAGCATACTATTAGATTGGGGTTAGCTCTTAAATATAGTTCTCAAATATATTTAACACATCCAAATGATTTTAGCATGGATTCCCTTCATAAAGTGTGTGTTCCGGCCTGTTTTTGCCTGTTCCGTTTGATTTTTGGGTTTTTAAAGGGTTAAAAAAGTATTATATTGAATTTGTTTTGGTTCTTAAATATTGTTCTCAATAATATCTAACACATCCCAGTGATATTGTCATTGATTTCTTTTATAAATGGCCTGTTCCGGCCTGTTCCGTTCCGGCTTTTACACCGTCCCGTCATCCTCAATCAAGCAAAGTCCGTATGGAAAACATAATGGACAGTTTACAATGGGCTTTATTCTTTGTTTATTGTTGTTCAGTCGTGTCCAACTCTCCGTGACCCTATGGACCTCAGCATGCCAGGCACATCTATTGTTATGCTTCTGGTTGTCCTTATCCATAAGGGTTTCATGGCAAAGATACATGAGTGGGTTGCCAGTTTATTCTCTAGTGGATTGCTATTTGTCTGACCTCTCTGCTATGACCTGCCCATCTTGGTGACCCTACATGGTATAGCTCACAGCTTCACTATAGTACACAAGCCCTTTTGCCACAACAAGGTAGCGATACAGAAGGGGATATTCATTGTTATTCGCCATCAGATCTAGGTTTTATATCCTGATAAAAGTACATGATGGGGGTGGGGGTAACAGAAGGTCAGCTAGAAATTTGTATAGTGGAGCATGGAAGAACAGGACAGATGTATTATATTACCAGGTGTGAATATTATTATTATTTTCTTTATTTGTAACAAGCCAACATAATCCATAGCACTATACTGAGGTACGTTCAAGGCAAAGGATCCTAAAGCCTATACGTGTTGTATCGGAGAAGCCCGACACGCCGTCTGATACTCCCCCCTGCTCCCTAATCACATCTCCATGCTGCAGGGGTCCCTCTCGGGACCTTTGCAGCCTCCCCACATTAACCCTTTGCACCTGGGGTCCCCGATTGGCATCGATCAGGACCCCGCTGCATTTAAAATTTTAACATTTCCCGCCGCGGCTCCTTAAAGGGCCCGCAGCACACCATTAGCCAATCCAGGCTGCGGGGGGTACTGTAAGTTTCCACGCGACACCTAACATTAACCACCCTATATGCTGAAGGTCCCCATCTGGACCCCCAAAGTGTGCCCATATTAATCTCTTGCTGCTGCGTTCCATAGGGACCACCACATTTAAAAATTATAAATTTCTCGCCGCGGGTCCTTAAAGGGCTCACGGCACACTATCAACCAACCCCGGCCTCGAAGGTACTGTAAGTAATCCTGTGGCACCTAACAATAAATCCCCTCTATGCTGGGGGTCCCCATCGGGACCCCCAAAGTGTACCCATATTAAACCCTTGCTACAGGGGTTCATAGGGACACCCACAGCCCCACAACATTAACAACATTAATCGGCATCGCTCAGGCCCCCTATAAGTACTATAAGGGGAGTACCCCCCACGGCAGGGCTTGTATGTAGAACTGCCACGGAGGTCCCATTCAGGACCCCCGGGGCAAGTGATGAGGTGTGAAGCCTGCTGCACTGTTGCTCTGTGTTTGACATGGACGGCCCTGCTGCGTAGCTCATTCGTTGCTCGTAGCAGGGCAAATTTAACAGCGTTGTAACTTTAAAAAAATTGCAGCACGTAGGGCTTAAGTACAAACCTCGTATCTACGGGGCTGGAATTTAATAGGGCTGTTAAATAGGAACACAAATATACTTTTGCGCCCCATCACTCACTAGACTGATTCTCACCATCGCCTCTCCCTCTTCTTGCATTCCATCGCATTCTTACAATCAAAGTCACTTTCTCGTGTGATTACAACGATAGATGATCTTCAGCCCTCCATTCACATGACCTAGTCGCTTCTACCTCCATCTCACTTTCTTAAGATCCCAGGGGAAACATTCCCCCTTGCCGATGACCAAGGAAAAACATTTTCCCTACCATGAATATCGGGCACTTCAAGCAGGCAAGGTTTACATATATACATAGATTTTGCCAAATCATAAGCTAACTCTTCGTAACAAGAGAGGGACCCGACCACAGCTATATATATATTTTTTTTTTTTTTTTTTTTAATTTTTATATTCTGCTCTCCTTGTGCAGAGTTATGTGTGCAGTCAGCTTTATGCAAGCAGTCATCAGGGAGAGAAAGAAAAGGTATAGTCAATAAAGTTTTATTACAATAATATAAAAAGCTTACATTCGGTTTAGTAATGTCCACAAATGGAAGATAACTTCCTTCAGTCCTCTGTGTATCCCTCGGTGTATCCCTTTCTGATTAGCTCACACATTGGCGCCTCCTGATTGGGTGAATTTGATAGCCAGCGTTTTCAACCAATCAGAAGGCGCCATTGACTATCTTCTTCCGGAAAAGAATCTGGGAGGCTCATTAGCGTCGGGGAGGCCCGCAAGTGCGGATCTCCGTTTTTTTTTTTAGAACGAGGTTCCAGGGCGGGGCAGAAGAGGGGGAGGCCGGAGACAACGCGGAGAGGTAAGTACAATGTAGATTATGTTTATTTTACTTTGTTTTATGTATGTGTACTAATGTTATGTTTTTTTTTAACAGGGGCCGCAACTGAGAAGCAAAGATGGAGGACGTGACAGGCTGGAAAGGTGAGTAGAATATTTTGAATGTTTAGAATGTTTAGTATTTACTGTAAATGTGTTGCACTAATTTTTTTAATTTGTTTTCCCTAGGTGGCTGATCTGAAGGGACATCTGCAAAGGTAAGTGGTCTTAATTATTTTATTTTAGCTTAGAATTAGATTATTTTACATATAGATAGCATTTATTGTATGTTAGCTAGGGGTATGTGTTTTATATAGATAGCATATCATGTATTGTATATTAGATTGTGGTATTTATTTAGATTGGGGGATGTATATTAGATAGATTGTATGTATTATATGCATTTCCTTTTCAGTTGTGTAATTGTTGTTGTTTTTTTCTGTAGTGGGGAGGTTGTAATGTATTTTCTTATTTTCTGTAATGTTCCTTTTTTTATTTTTTGTGACTTAGGTTTTTTTATTTTCTGTAATGTACATTTTTTATTTTTGGTGACTATTTTTTTTTTGTTTTCTGTAATTAGAGTGGGGGGGGGGGTTATTAGGGGCTAGGTAGGTAGTATAGGTAGGCCCCCCCATGAGTGACAGGGTTAATTAGGGGTTTATGGGGGTCTGTATTGACCCCCATGAGTAAGAGGGTTAATTAAGTGCTTATGGGGGTCTGTATTGACCCCCATGAGTGACAGGGTTAATGATATGTATTATGGGCGTCTGTATTGACCCCCATGAGTGACAGGGTTAATTAGGGTTTTATGGGGGTCTGTATTGACCCCCATGATTGAGGGGGTTAATTAAGTGCTTATGGGGGTCTGTATTGACCCCCATGAGTGACAGGGTTAATGAAGGGCTTATGGGGGTCTGTATTTACCTCCATGAGTGACTGTGTTAATTAAGTGCTTATGGGGGGCTGTATTGACCCTCATGAGTGACGGGGTTAATTAAAGGTTTATGGGGGTCTGTATTGACCCCCATGAGTGACAGATTTAATTATGGGTTTATGGGGGTCTGTATTGACCCCCATGAGTGACAGGGTTAATGAAGAGCTTATGGGGGTCTGTATTGACCCCCATGAGTGACGGGGTTAATTAAGGGTTTATGGGGGTCTGAATTGACCCCCATGAGTGACAGGGTTAATTAAGGACTTATGGGGGTCTATATTGACCCCCATGATTGACAGGGTTAATTGTGCTCAAGGGGTTCTGTATTGACCCCCATGAGTGACAGGGTTAATTAAGGGTTTATGGGGGTCTGTATTGACCCCCATGAGTGACAGGGTTAATTATGGGTTTATGGGGGTTTGCATTGGCCCCCATGAGTGACAGGGTTAATTATATGTATTATGGGGGTCTGTATTGACCCCCATGAGTGACAGGGTTAATTAAGGGTTTATGGGGGTCTGTATTGACCCCCATGAGTGACAGGGTTAATTATGGGTTTATGGGGGTTTGTATTGGCCCCCATGAGTGACAGGGTTAATTATATGTATTATGGGGGTCTGTATTCACCCCCATGAGTGACAGGGTTAATTAGGGGTTTATGGGGGTCTGTATTGACCCCCATGAGTGACAGGGTTAATTAAGAGCTTATGGAGGTCTGTATTGACCCTCATGAGTGACGGGGTTAATTATGGGTTTATGGGGGTCTGTATTGACCCCCATGAGTGACAGGGTTAATGAAGAGCTTATGGGGGTCTGTATTGACCCCCATGAGTGACGGGGTTAATTAAGGGTTTATGGGGGTCTGTATTGACCCCCATGAGTGACAGGGTTAATTAAGGGCTTATGGGGGTCTATATTGACCCCCATGATTAACAGGGTTAATTGTGCTTATGGGGGTCTGTATTGACCCCCATGAGTGACGGGGTTAATTAAGGGTTTATGGGGGTCTGTATTGACCCCCATGAGTGACAGGGTTAATTATGGGTTTATGGGGGTTTTGGTTGCCCCCCATGAGTGACAGGGTTAATTATATGTATTATGGGGGTCTGTATTGACCCCCATGAGTGACAGGGTTAATTAGGGGTTTATGGGGTCTGTATTGTTTTTTAAATTACGGGTCCTTTAAGGACCTTTACGGTCCTTTAAGGACCAGTAACGCAGGAATTTAGAATTTTCATTGCAGCGGGGGTCCCCGATCGTGTGTAATCGGGACCCCCACTGAGATGGTTTATGTGGGGTTAATGCGGGTCTCCGAGCTTATCTCAGATACCATGGGGTTAATGCAGGTTTCCGAGCTTATCTCGGATCCCTTTTTGGGTAAGTTGTACGTGGCTGGGCGGTCCGAGGTCGTGTAGCCTCGTTTTAGTTTTTTTCGGCGGCCATTTTTTCTCTCGGTTAGGGGATTTTCGTGTGTCTGAACTTAGAAATTTGGACTTGAATCAAGGTGTAACTTTACTTGCAGAGGTCCTGGGTTCCCCCCCTTGCTGTCGGTATGCTTTTTATGTATTTTTTGTGGGTATTTATTGTGTTTTGACTGTTTTTCGGTGCGCACGGTTCGTCCGTTAAGCTCGAATTTTTGCGAGGCTCGCCGGCAATTGTCTCTTGCAACTATCCACCCTTATGAAGAGAGGCCTTCACACACCGCCTGGCTCCTTCTGAATCACCCTGTCTCTTGCAACTATCCACCCTTATGGAGAGAAGACTTCACACAACACACGGGTGCTTCCTTATCACTCTATATCCTGCAAGTAACCACCCCTAAGATGAGAGGCCTTCACACACCACATGGGTGCTTCTGAATCACTCAACTGCAACTAACAACCCTTAAGGACTACTGGATGGTTTCATAACGCCTAGATGCCACATTTTGTGCAATTCCGCATATATAATAGCCCTTACTGCCTCAGGTACTCTGTAAGAATGTTGCTTCAAAGGAGGAAAAGAAAAAGGCCTTTCCAAAATGGCCTGGAATGTATCTTGGGGATTGGCTACCAGCATTAATACTTCCATTCCCTCTTCTAGCTGTCTATCTTGGGCACCCTGATTTTAGTGTTTCTGCCTCCTGGCTTGTGCCTTGCGCATATTTTTTTCTGACTAACCCAGTCAGCATGGCCAATTTTTCCTGGAAACCCAAAACATTTGTGGCTACTGGCACCTGATGCTGCCTATACTCCCCTTCACAAGTCTCTTTGATCACGTTTAAGGGATCTTGGACTTGTCTGCCATACAGAAGCTCAAAAGGGGAAACACCAGTTGACTTCTGTGGCACTTCTCTATATACAAAGAGAAGATAGGGTAATAAACATTCCTAATCTTTCTCCTGCTCTGTAAAGGTACAGAGCATCCACTTCAAGGTCCCATTAAACCTTTTACAGAGCACATTGGTACGAGGATGATGTGGAGAGGATGTTAGATTCTTAATGCCACATAATGCCCATAACTATTCTGTAACCTTGATCATAAACTGAGTCATACAAAATCTCCCGGGCAAACCCTGTTCTAGAGAATACCCCTCTACCACTTTTGGAGCTGAGATATTAGATAATGGTCCAGCTTCAGGGTATCTAGTGGCATAATCCACTATAATAAGTAGGAGTCACCATGGATTTTTGAGGGATAGGTCATGTCAAACAAACGTAATTCATTTCTATGAGGAGGTTAGTAGGAATTTGAATCAAGGCAACTCAGTGGATGTAGTCTTTTTGGATTTTGCAAAGGCTTTTGATACAGTGCCACATGGAAGACTATTGTGCAAACTAAAGGATACAGGAATTGCAGTAAATATCTGCTCATGGATCGAGAGCTGGCTAAAAGACAGGAAGCAAAGGGTTGTTGTAAATGGAACATACTCTGATTGGACTAATGAGGTAAGTGGGGTTCCTCATGGTTCTGTATTAGGTCCCCTCCTTTCTAATATATTTATTAATGACTTAGAGGTAGGATTGGAGTGTGGTGTCTCCCTTTTCGCTGATGACAAGAAGTTGTGCAAGGTAATTCAATCAGATAATGATGTGCTTTCCCTCCAATGGGATTTACATAAAATTGAGGAATGTGCATCTAAATGGCAGATGAGATTTAATACGAATAAATGTAAAGTTCTGCATCTGGGAAGGAAAAATAGCCATGCAATTTATATTCTTAATGGAGCAAATCTAGGTGTATCAGATATTGAAAGGGATTTGGGAGTACTTGTGGACAACCACCTAGGTAACAGTGCTCAAAGCCAAGCAGCAGCTGCAAAGGCAAATCAAGGGACTATATTGAAGTATTGGGGTAAATAGGGTAAATAAGGGGAAAGGGATGAATTAGTTACCCATGGGGGAGGAGAAGGGGGGAGGGTTACAATAGACAGTAGGGAGTTATTAATAGGGGCCTCAAATACAGTGGCAGGCACTTCACAACAGCAGAGCCATAGCAACATAAAGTGTATGCTTGCTAACGCAAGAAGTGTGCCTGGGAAAATGGACGAGCTAGAAATATTAGCAGTACAAGAAAAATGGGGCTTAATAGGCATTACTGAAACATGGTGGGATGAATCTCATGACTGGACTGTTCATCTGGATGGTTATAACCTATTTAGGAATGATAGGGGAAATGGTAAAAGAGGAGGAGGGATCTGTCTTTATGTTAAGCCTGTAGTCAGAGAAGATATTTATGCTGGCACTAAAGGCATCATTGAATCTTTGTGGGTTGAGCTAAATAGTGGAGGAGCTCATTCTAAACGCACATTGGTGGGAGAATGCTATAAACCCCCAAATATAGCTGAAAGTGAGGAAATACAATTATTGTTACAGATTGGAAATGCGGCTTAGCATGGGCAAGTTCTAATAATGGGAGACTTTAATTACCCTGAAATAAGCTGGATAAATGAGACCAGCAGCTCAGCTAAGGGGAGCAGGTTCTTGAGTACACTCGGGGATCATTATCTGGCCCAGGTTATACAGGAGCGTACTAGAAATAGGACCATCTTGGATTTAGTCATCACAAGTAATATTGACATAATATCAAATGTTAAAATAGGGGAACCCTTGGGGAACAGTGATCACAACACAGTATCATTTGAGATTGAATACAAAAAACAGAGTTGTAAGGGGCCAACAAAAACTCTAAATTTTAAAAGGGCTAACTTTATTGGGCTACGGGCAGCAATACTACATATAGACTGGGACAAAGAACTTACAGGGAAAAATACTGAAAATAAATGGACAACATACAAATCCTTACTAAATAAACATACTCATCGGCATGTACCATGTGGAAATAAAATGAATAGGAGTAAATCATATACCATGTGGCTTAACAATGACTTAAAGATCATGATGAGGAAAGAGAAACATGCGTTTAAATTATACAAGAAGGAGGGAACAGAGGCAGCTTTATGTGACTATAAGGAAATCAACAAGTCTTGCAAAAGGGGTATTAGACTGGCTAAAATAGAAAATGAGAAGTCAATTGCAATCGAAAGTAAGACTAACCCTAAAATATTTTAAAAATATATTAATGGAAAGAAGGCCAGGAAGGAAGCTATAGGAACATTACAATGTGACACAGTCTGATAATTAGTGACCAGGAAAAGGCAGATGAGCTAAATAGGTTCTTTTCGTCGGTATACACAAGGGAGGTACCAGTGGTTGGGACACTGCAACATAATGGGGCTACACTACCATCACTAAATAATTGGTTAACGCAGGAAGAAATCCAAAAGAGATTGGAGAAAATAAATGTTAATAAAGCCCCAGGTCCTGATGGAATACATCCAAGGGTACTAAGGAGCTGGGTTCTGTAATAGCCAAACCATTATATTTAATCTATCAAGATTCACTTAACACAGGGTCTCTACCAGACGACTGGAGAAAGGCAGAGGTGATACCTATATTTAAGAAGGGATCTAGAGCAAATCCGGGGAATTATAGACCAGTGAGCCTCACATCTGTAGTTGGGAAGCTTTTAGAAGGGTTAATAAGGGACAGAATACAAGAATATGTCTATTTGAACAAGAGCATAGGTAGCAGTCAACACGGATTTATGAAGGATAGGTCGTGTCAGACCAATCTAATTAGTTTTTATGAGGAGGTTAGTAGGAACTTGGATCAGGGCAACTCAGTGGATGTAGTCTTTTTAGATTTTTCAAAGGCATTTGATACAGTGCCACATGGAAGACTAGTGATCAAACTAAGAGATACAGGAATTGCAGTAAATATCTGCTCATGGATCGAGAGCTGGCTAAAAGACAGGAAGCAAAGGGTTATTGTGAATGGAACATACTCCGATTGGTCTAATGTGATAAGTGGGGTTCCTCAGGGTTCAGTATTAGGTCCTCTCCTTTTTAACATATTTATTAATTATATAGAAGTAGGACTCAAAAGTAGTGTCTCCATTTTTGCTGATGACACTAAGTTGTGCAAGGTAATAAAATCAGATAATGATGTACTTTCCCTACAAAGGGATTTGCATAAATTAGAGAAATGGGCGGCTAAATGGCAGATGAGATTTAATACAAATAAAGGCAAGGTTATGCATTTGGGAAGGAAAAATAGCCATGCAATTTATAATCTTAATGGAGCAAATCTTGGTGTATCAGATATTGAAAGGGATTTGGGAGCTTGTGGACAACCACCTAGGTAACAGTGCTCAATGCCAAGCAGCAGCTGCAAAGGCAAAAAAAAATATTAGCATGTATTAAGAAGGGTATAGAAGCCAGGGAAGCAAATATAATTCTGCCACTATACAAATCTCTAGTACGCCCTCATTTGGAATATGGAGGACAATTTTGGGCACCACTTCATAAAAAGGACATTTTAGAGCTGGAAAAGGTACAGAGAAGGGCAACAAAACTAATAAGGGGAATGGAGGGGCTAAGTTATGAAGAAAGACTAACCAAATTACACTTGGCATCTAAGAGGAGATATGATTACCCTATTTAAATACATCCAGGGTCAGTATTATTATCCTTTATTTATAACGCACCAACATATTCCGCAGGGGAGATTTTTGTGCCAAGAGGTTTTCAACTGACAAGAGGACACCCCTTGAGGTTAGAACTAAAAAGATTCCATCTTAAAGAAAGAACAGGGTTCTTCACAGTAAGGGTGGTTAATCTGTGGAATTCTCTACCAGAGGAGGTGGTGACAGCAAATTCAATAGATAACTTTAAAAGGGAACTAGATTTATTTCTAATTAAAAAGGGAATTCAGGGTTATCCTGGATAATTAGAGAGAGAGTATTGATCCAGGGAGGAGTCCGATCGCCAGTTTCTGTGGTCAGGAAGGAATATTTTTCCCCCCTTTGAGATGATTGGCTAAGTTTTACTTGTTTTTATTTTCTGTGTGCCTTCCTCTGGATCAATTCATTATTAATAAAAAATAAATAAATAAATTAATGATTAATAATTAATTTATAATTAATTAACAACTAATTAATAACTAATCCGCATAATGCAGATCAGATCAGAGGAGATCTTAAAAGGTTGAACTTCATCCACTTGGGTTAAGGTAGTTATGTCACTAACTAAGAGAGAGAAAGATAATCCTTTTTTAATAATATGTATGTATGCTCTAGTCATTTGGTTGCTTTGACTTTGCCATGATTTAGGATTCCTACATTGATTGTAAATATGGGTCCAATTATAAACTTGACCTCTCTCGTAAATCTCTTATATCTCTACTAAATTTGTCTCGCTTTGTATTTATGATCTCCTTCTCCTTTTTTTATCTAACTCTGCTTGCATCCTACGATACATTTTCTTGAACTCAAATTGTTTTAGTCTTTTGGTACACTCCTTAATTACATTTCCCAGTCCCACTAACATCTGGCTAATAATGTTTCAGAACAGTTTGTGAGGGCTTGTTCCCACCTTTCCCTGTAACTGTCAATGTGGAAGGTAAGTGAAGGTAACACTTTAATTCTACACCCTTTATGTATAAGTGGTTTTGCCAAGTACCTATCATGAGTTGACTTGTTCCAAAATGAGTTTAGCTGTTTCCTTAATAACACGTTCAAACTGTTTAAACCATTCACCCCATCTCCAGAACATATTTCAGAAGTAGATTGATTAAATGCCATCTCCACTTCCTCCATCCTTTTCAAATGTCTAGAACCATAATCTCTATAGTCTCTATGTCAAAATCCATCATTATGGCATATTCAAATTCTCAAAATAGAAGAAAAAAACTAGAATGCTATCTGAGGGCCCGATTCAATTGCAAGCCCGTAACTTGATTTCAGGGCTCCCGTTCGTCTACGAATCCAGAGATATTCATTTGCTCAAGGCAACGAGTTACTGGCCAAAAGCCGACTCCGTAAACCATGTAATGGTTCGTAGCAGTTCAGGGCGGGAACATGATCAATCAAGCAAGCCTGTAAGCCCCCATTTTGAATCAGCCAATAGAAAATGAGATTGTGATTATTACAGCAGTAAACCATAGAGGTTACATGTCAGTCAATTAGGTTCGGGGGCCAATATGCGATCAAACTCATAAACCCGCAAAATACAGAATTATGAAAATGAATGCCAATACTGTTCTAGTCCATGTGGGTGGCCTGATATGTATTAACGCTTTGATACCTGAGATCGATTTAAACTCAAAATTATACATAAAAATAAATCTTATATACTGCCGATTTGTTTGAGACTGTTGTGCAATTAATTATAATGTCTGTCATCGCTTTCCCCGTTATTTACAGTGCAGTAGTGATTTTTTATTTGCATTTACAGTGCTACGAATAGGTGTTTAACCCCCTTGCGAGTCCTCTAGCAATCATAGGATTTTCTCCTTCTTTTGTCATTTACGGGTGTGAAAACATTTGCAGGATTGGGGAAATTGATCAATTGGATAGCGATTTGCAATTTTAGGCATCGGAACTCTAGCGAAAGTGAAAGATCAAAGGTTTCCGGGAGGCTGTAAGTTACGGGTTTAACTATCACAATTTTTTCAAAGCCATAACTCGTAACCCGTTAGGAGCCCGCAAAAAGAGGCCAATTGAATAGCAAATTAACTTGCGACCTCACTTAGCAGCTACCGGATCGAGCGAAAGCACAATTGAATCGGGCTCTGACATAGCCAATAATATATAGATTAAATATGGTACCCATCACTTATTTCCTACAGTAAACATAAAGATGGAAAACTACTCTCCTACCATACATAATATAAATACTAATCTATGACCCTACAACTCATGTGGCAGCCGGTGGGGTCCACCAATTACCCCTTTACCAGAGCACAAATTACTCTCACCTCCTAATTCTAATCACCACAAATGGTCAGGGTTTTTTGCACAGATTTCAAAAATCTCATAAGTATTTCAATAAGCTATTAGGAGATATTTCATCTGATGTGGTCCAAAATGTGGTGAATTAAGTGAACTTTTAAGTTATTATTGTTGGATTTTTGTTGAAAAGGTGAAAGATAAATGTCCCATGAATCAGACCAGAAGTGATATGATCAGACTCGGGGATCTATAACTGAACTGTCTTTTACTTCCCACTGAAATATATCTTTATATAATGGTTATTTATGAATGAAGGGAACTCTTACCAATTGGTTAAAGGGACACTGTCTCCCCAACAATTTGGTTTACTCCCACAGAGCATAAAAAAATGGCTATACATTGTACTTGTCATTTATTGACAAATATACACAACAGTAACATGAAGATAGCTGTTGAATTTGATACTGGCAGTAAGTCGTATGTTGATCTCTACATGTTTATTTATTTGTATCTTTTACAGGGACCATGTAATGTAGTGTGTGCACTAAACAGTATATCTGAGACATAGAGATACTACAATGTATTCAGTATTTAAGGAGTACACAACAGGAAGCAGGGGCACAAAGCCTATAACAGTGGGGGGGGGGTACAAATGGGAATGTGTATTGTAAGAGAGTGGAAATAGTAGAGTAATCCCAGTGTATGGAGGATAGTGATATAATATGGGACTTTAAATATGAAACTTATACGGGAACGGGATCTACTACATTCATGTTGTAAAGAGAGGCCCATACTGTTTATATATATATATATATATATATATATATATATATATATATATATTATATTTATTGTGGTGTACTGCCCCCTGGTGGATGGTGCAAGTCACGCAGTAGGGAGAAGATCTGCTCCAGGTAACTTTGAGTTAATCCCCTGGAGCTGGGCTAATTGGAGCTGCAGGTGTAAAACACACACACATAGGAAGAAGGGCTGCTGATTAGGCTCTGGCCTGAGTGCTGTGAGGAGTTTTTGTGAAGCTGCAGTCTATGTGAGAAGTTGTGATGTGAGACAGTCAGGAAGACTGGATCCTGAGAGCTGAGCAGAGATAAGCTCTGAAGTAAGGCAGCAGGGAAGACTGCTTAAAGTACAAAGAGACACTGGCAAGTAAGTTAGATTACATGGCGACTACAGCCAGCAGCTTAAGAAGAGACACTGAGTCTTGCAGTGTGAGCTTAGAGGAGAAAGAGACAGAGCTCCTGAACAGAACCTGGCAGGACTTACAGGAGCAGCACAGGAAGCGGCCAGTAAGATAATCAGTCTGTGTGACTGCAACAATACTTACCTGAGAGACTGTTTGCTTTAGAAGTAGAGGACCTGCAGATGATCCACTGCAGCTGAAAAAGCTGACAGAGAGAGACTGGACTTAAAAGGACCACCCCTCTGTGTGAAAAGGTATTTTTTTTACTTTCAGACCGAGAAGCGGGCTAAGGGCTAGTGAGGGTGTTCCTGTAAATAAGTAAGCCCGTTTATTTAGATTTTTCTTTTCATGCTGAAATTAAGCTATTGTTTGTTTTGTATAATTTATTAAAAGCAAAGATAAAGTATATGGTGACTCGGCGGTTTATGTGGAAATCACAGGAGCAACCGGCAGCCAAAGGCCGGCCCTGTCACAATATATATATATATATATATATATATAAATTATCTTCTGGATCGCTACCTTGGTGGTGTAGGGACTTGTGTACCTCGATGAAGCTGTGAGCTATAACATGTAGGGTCACCCAAGATGGGCAGGTCATAGCAGAGAGGTCAGACAAACCACAGACCACTGGAGAAGGAACTGGCAACCCACTCAAGTATATTTGCCAAGAAAACCATATGGATAAGAACCAGAAATGCACCCAGATGTGTCTTTGCGCTGTGGTCCATATGATCACCGAGTGTCAGACACGATTGAATGACTGAAAAATAGCAATATATATACAGTATATATATATATATATATATATATATATATATATATATATCTACCTCTTCTGGATTGCTACCTTGTCGTGGTAAGGGGGCTTGTGTATCTCAATGAAGCTGTGAGCTATACCATGTAGGGTCACCCAAGATCGACAGGTCACAGCAGAGAGGTCAAACAAATCATGGTCCACTGGAGAAGGAAATGGCACCACTCCGGTATCCTTGGCAAGAAAACCATATGGAGCACAACCATACAGTTAAATAATCACCAAGTCGTAAAGGACTGAAGGACTGAACAACAACACTAAATACATATACAGTGGGGGGGGGGGGGGGTATTTGATCCCCTGCTGATTTTGAACGTTTGTCCGCTGACAATAAAAAAATGATCAGTCTATAATTTTAATGCTAGGTGTATTTTAACAGTGAGAGACAGAATGACAAAAAAAGCATCCAGGAAAACGCATGTCAAAAAAGTTATAAATTGATTTGCAGGTCAGTGAGGGAAATAAGTATTTGATCCCCTATCAGCAAGATTTTTGCCTCCCATGTGTCTTTTATACAGGTAACGAGCTGAGATTAGGAGCACTCTCTTAATGGGAGTGCTCCTAATCTCAGTTCGTTACCTGTATAAAAGACACCTGTCCACAAAATCAATCAATCAATCAGATTCCAAACTCTCCACCATGGCCAAGACCAAGCAGCTGTCCAAGGATGTAAGGGGCAAGATTGTAGACCTACACAAGGCTGAAATGGGCTACAAGACCATCGTCAACAGTTGGTGCGATTATTCACAAATGGAAGAAACACAAAATAACTGCCAGTCTCCCTTGGACTGGTGGTCCATGCAAGATCTCACCTCGTGGAGTTTCAATGATCATGAGAACGGTAAGGAATCAGCCCAGAACTACACGTGAGGATCTTGTTAATGATCTCAACGCAGCTGGGACAATAGTTGCCAAGAAAACAATTGGTAACACACTACGCAGTGAAGGGCTGGAATCCTGCAGCGCCCCCAAAGTCCCCCTGCTCAAGAAAGCACATGTACAGGTCCGTCTGAAGTATGCCAATGAACATCTGAATGATTCAGAGGAGAACTGGGTGAAAGTGTTGTGGTCAGATGAGACCAAAATCGAGCTCTTTGGCATCAACTCAACTCGCTGTGTTTGGAGGAGGAGGAATGCTGCCTATAAACCCAAGAACACCATCCAACATGGAGGGGGAAACATTATGCTTTGGGGGGGGGGTTCTGCTAAGGGGACAGGACAACTGCACCGCATCAAAGGGACGATGGACGGGGCCATGTACCGTCAAATCTTGGGTGAGAACCTCCTTCCCTCAGCAAGGGCATTGAAAATGGGTTGTGGATGGGTATTCAAGCATGACAATGACCCAAAACACACAGCCAAGGCAACAAAGGAGTGGCTCAAGAGGAAGCACATTAAGGTCCTGGAGTGGCTTAGCCAGTCTCCAGACCTTAATCCCATAGAAAATCTGTGGAGGGAGCTGGAGGTTCGAGTTGCCAAACATCACCCTCGAAACCTTAATGACTTGGGCCCTCATTCAATTGCGATTTGGCCAATCGAATAGGGCTCTAAATAAGCACATAGCATATTTTTTTTAAAGAAGTTTTTAGTTAGTAAAAATCTTGCTTTTAGATAGATGGTTGCTAACTAAAAACTTCTTTAAAAAAAATATGTTATGTGCTTATTTAGAGCCCTATTCAATTGGCCAAATTGCAATTGAATGAGGCCCTTGGAGAGGATCTACAAAGAGGAGTGGGACAAAATCCTTCCTGAGATGTGTGGAAATCTGGTGACCATCTACAAGAAACGTCTGACCTCTGTGATTGCTACAGGGGTTTTGCAACCAAGTATAAAGACAAAGGGGTCAAATACTTATTTCCTTCATTGACCTTAAAAACAATTTATAACTTTTTTGACATGCGTTTTTCTTGGGTTTTTGTTTTTTTGTTATTCTGTCTCTCACTGTTAAAATACACTGATTATTAAAATTATAGACTGATCATTTCTTTGTCAGTGGACAAATGTTCAAAATCAGCAGGGGATCAAATACTTTTTTTCCCCCACTGTATATATATGTTCATTAAACAGTGTATAATGTATTAGTTTTATATGTAATTATGCTACTGTGGTTTCTACCATTTTAGTTTCCTTTGACATAATTCCTGAGGTTGGAGGATACTTTGAATACACAGGAAGTTTGTATCCGCATAATTGGAACATGGCATATGCATTTGTCAGTGCTCTCATTACTTCTAATGGAAACTGATTAGTTTACAAAATATACCCTGTTAATACAGAAGCTACAAGGAGCAGGCTTAGTAAATGAAAGCAAGCCTACAGTAAAGAATTATTACTAATGAAAGTTAAAAAATGTAAATGCTGGGTTTATTTTATTTTGTATCAAAATGTTGTACATAATCAAATTATGTTATCCAAAAGATCATATAGAAACAAAATGACCACAGAGATCCTTTAAGTCATGGGGCCCAGGCCTATTGCAGCATATTTTTAGGGGGCAAGAAGTTGACGATGCAATGTTATGGCATACTATATACTTACATATACACATATACACTTATGGTTTTCTATATAGGTGTGTGGTAAACTTACTATTGGGATAGAGCAATAGGAAATGAAGAGTAACTGGGTCATTAGGCGGGGCACAAATCTGACCAGGCTTAGAGTACCATAAAACCTCAAAATGCCCCTAATTTATTATTAAACAGCTAATCTAAAACATAGTATTATCATAAAAGTACTAGTAGTAGTACTGTATAGCAGCATCAATACTTCACTGCTCCTGTATCATTCATAGAGTCATATGATAACATATAAAGACTGACCTGTGCTTTTTTTGTGTTTTATTAGGGAGCAGGGGGGTTAGATCCCAGGGAAGGGGATCTTTTTCCCACTCCAGAATTTCCTGCCTTTAGCTACAGAAATCACCCTCTCATGCAATCTTCTTAGAAGGAATGGGTTTCTCGGTGCCCAGCGGTCATATCAGGATCATCTGCATCAGCTCGGGAGCCGAGGGTTACAGGATCCGTCTAACCGGCATCATCTGCTTCTTCAGTGGGCTTGAAAAGGCCAAGGTGACCAATCCCACCGAGCAGATTCCAATCAGGCTCCCTAGGGGAGAAGCCGAGGCTCAGGGTAGCTAAGTGATTTTAGCTTAGTAAAATAGGAAAAGTCTTCCCTCTAAATGAAACACACAATTGTCTATGTGTCCCAGAAGATCATTGGGTTTATTTGGTACAGACACAGCATTATTTGCAGTTACAGAACAAAGGATTTACATTTTAGAATTAGAACTAACCAATAACATATGTTCCTCTGGGGGTATGTAGCTGATTGGTCAATAAAGAGACAATCTGGAGGTGGAGAAAACAGTGGGTTTGGCTTGCCCGCCTTAGGGCAAAATGTCACAGCACAATAAGAAATGGAACTGTTCCTAGTTCAGCAGTGAATTGGCTTCATAATGTGAAACTAAATGGTTCTTCTGACACAAGGGGCTTTAGGATCTGAAAGTCTCTTGGTTAGGTACACCAAATCTTCACAGAGGGCCGCAGGCCAAATAGGACATAAGGGAGACCCTGGTTCTCAAGAATAACACTTTAGCCATTTTTACATTACATGTGCGCTCTCACCCAAACACGCACATATAATAGGATAGTTCTCAGAAATCTACATTTTACTTGAAAACCCATAAATTAGTCAATTGAAAGAGATTTCAGAGAATCTAACAGCAGTGGAGATGATATGTGTGTATTATAGTGTATGTATGTGTATATATATATATATATATATATATATATATATATATATAGAACATGCTGTTAAATGGGATTTTCTCTCATTTTTATGTATAGTGGTGCAGATTTTACATCTTCCGAACTACAAATATATAAACCCTATATGTATATATTACCTTGAAGACAATGGTATAATCCCTGGTGACTCTATTGCTTTTGTTCTTTTTAAACCAACAAATAAAAATTTACTTTTATTTGCTTATTCCCATATTACAAAGAAGTGCTTTACACATTATTTTTCTCTTTAATACAGGTAATATTTTATCAAATTAGGGGTTACTTCTTATACAGTGGAGGAAAAAAGTATTTGATCCCCTGCTGATTTTGAACATTTGTCCACTGACAAAGAAATGATCAGTCTATATTTAATGGTTGGTGTATTTTAACAGTGAGAGACAGAATAACAAAAAAACTAAAACAAGAAAAACGCATGTCAAATAAGTTATAAAGTAATTGGCAGGTCAATGAGGGAAATAAGTATTTGACACCATTGTCTTAGTACTTGTTGGCAAAACCCTTTTTGGAAATCACAGAGGTCAGATGTTTCTTGTAGTTGGCCACCAGGTTTGCACACATATCAGGAGGGATTTTGTCCCACTCCTCTTTGTAGATCCTCTCCAAGTCATTAAGGTTTTGAGGCTGATGTTTGACAACTCAAACCTTCAGCTCCCTCCACAGATTTTCTATGGGATTAAGGTCTTGAGACTGGCTAGGCCACTCCAGGACCTTAATGTGCTTCTTCTTGAGCCACTTCTTTGTGTCCTTGGATGTGTGTTTTGGGTCATTGTCATGCTCTTGGGGTTATAGGCAGCATTCCTCCTCCTCCAAACACAGCGAGTTGATGCCAAAGAGCTCGATTTTGGCCTCATCTAACCACAACACTTTCACCCAGTTCTCCTCTGAATCAATCAGATGTTCATTGACATACTTCAGACGGGCCAGTACATGTGCTTTCTTGAGCAGGGGGACCTTGCGGGCGCTGCAGGATTTCAGTCCTTCACGGCGTAGTGTGTTACCAATTGTTTTCTTGGTGACTATGGTCCCAGCTTCCTTGTGAGCATTAATACGATCCTCCGGTGCAGTTCTGGGCTGATTCCCCACCGTTCTCATGATCATTGAAACTCCAGGAGGTGAGATCTTGCATGGAGCATCAGACCGAGGGGGACTGGCAGTTATTTTGTGTTTCTTCCATTTGCGAATAATCGCACCAACTGTTGTCACCTTCTCACCAAGCTGCTTGGCGATGGTCTTGTAGCCCGTTCCAGCCTTGTGTAGGTCTACAATCTTGTCCCTGACATCCTTGGACAGCTCCGTGGTCTTGGTCATGGTGGAGAGTTTTGAATCTGGTTGATTGCTTCTGTGGACAGGTGTTTATTATACAGATAACGAGCTGAGATTAGGAGCACTCTCTTAAAGGGAGTGCTCCTAATCTTAGCTTGTTACCTGTATAAAAGACACTCGGGACCCAGAAATCTTGCTGACTGATAGGGGATCAAATACTTATTTCCCTCACTGATTTGCAAGTCAATTTATAACTTTTTTGACACACGTTTTTCTTGTTAAATACACCGACCATTACAATTATAGACTGATTATTTATTTGTCAGTGGACAAATGTTCAAAATCAGCAGGGGATCAAATACCTTTCCCCCCCACTGTAGCTATTGGAAGTGCATTCCCCATATGTTCATCAAACATGAAAAAACTACTAACTCATTATAGACAAAAAGTTAACTTCTTATTAAATTTTGTATTAAATACATTTTTTGTGCTTTTCTGTTTATTTAATATTTTTACAACAAAAAAATAGCAATATATTTAATGAGTAATAAAAACATATAGTGTAAACATCCAACTACCCAATACATAAAAAGTGATTCTTATTCAAATTTGTATTAAAGTAGATTTTCTGAACTTAACATTCTTACAACATAAAAATTGCTTCATACACACACATAAAGGTCGAAGGCGGCGACCGATCCAGCACATCAGGCAGGTACATTCATTTATACACCATTTTTTTATAGATTGTTTTATTGTTGACTTTAAGCTAGATACACACAACCCTAACATGCACAAATGGTTTCTATCTTGTATGAGTTCTCTGATGTTTTGTAAGTTTTGAACTTGTGGCAAAACATTTCCCACACTCATGGCACGAATGTGGCTTCTCCCCTGTATGAGTTCTCTGATGTGATATAAGACCTGAACTACTGATGAAACATTTCCCACACTCACAACACACACACGGCTTCTCCCCTGTATAAATTCTCCGATGTTGTATAAGGCCTGAACTTGCAGTAAAACATTTCCCACACTCACGACACACAAAGGGCTTCTCCCCTGTATGAACTCTTTGATGAGAATCAAAACTTGATTTCTGTCTAAAGCTTTTCCCACACTCAGAACATGTAAATAGTTTCTCTCCTGTGTAAATGCGTTTATGTTGTTTTAGACTTGAGGGGCTAATAAAACCTTTCCCACAATACAAACACACAAATGGTCTCTCTCCTGTATGAACCCTCTGATGACTAATGAGATCGGACTTGGTGCTAAAACATTTATCACACTCAGTGCATATATGTGGTTTCTCTCCTGTGAGAATTTTAACATGTTGCATTAGGTTTGCTTTGCTGTTAAAGCTTTTCTCACACTCAGAACATGCAATTTTGTTCTCTTCGGAATGAACTCTTTTGAGAGGGGAAAGAGATGATTGAGATGTGTAACATTTCCCACATTCTGCACATGTATATGGCTTCTCTCCTGTATGTGTACGTATGTGATAACAAAGGTCAGCTTCTCTAACAAAGCGTTTCTCACAATCAGAACATTTAATATTTAAAAATAATGGATTTTCTGAATCCCAAGAGTTTTTCACTCTAGTAGTGTTTTAACCATAGATTACATATAGTATAGTTGGGAATAGTAATAGATTATATGTCTTGAATTGAATTATTTATTAGGTACTTATACCTCACAACGGCGATTAAAAGGTTAAAAACAAGGATAGAAAGGGTATAATAAAAACAGAGCCTTCCATAAGGCCAAGATGGCCCAAATTTGTAGGATAATCAATATCTCAAAAATCTTAAGTAGCTAGTATAGGTAATATATAAATGTGAAGTTGGAGCTGGCTTTAATTTAAGTTCTATACGCTCAATACAGTCTTCTATATGTACTATAATATATTTCTAAACACTTCCTTGGAATAAATCCCTATCCTGTTACATTGAGTCTGGGACTATTGGATACAATGTGTTTGGGATAATATGATCCCTTAATCATAAGAAAAAAGACTGATATAAGGGTTAAATAAGGGCCTAAATGTGCCACAAACCCCCACACTGTAACAGGATTACTTAATAGGGAATAGGGGAATGGAAGAGAGAAGATGGAATATTGGAATAATGTAACAATATACAAAAGACGAGCACATGGAGAACTAGCACAGCTAGAACTAACGGCATCTATATGCGTGTCACGGTGGACCGCATTGGACGCTCCCGCCTGACGTGTTTTGGCGCACAACTGACGTCTTTCTCAAAGGGCAAACACGGAAGTGATGTCCGAGTGAGGTATTTATGCATAGCGGTTGCTACAGCAACCGTGCATAATGATAAAGAATACATATTTGCAAGAAAAGCGTCAAAATACAAATGATATAGCAAAGGTAAGTATGAAAGGAAATAGAAAAGGAAGGACAAAATAAATAAAAACATGAAAGAACAAACATAATGGAGAGGTCTTGAGAATAAGAATGAGAGATGAACTAACAATAAAAAGGCAGATATATTAATAATAATGGTGACAAAAAATGTCTAAAATGAACTCAAAATGAGACCCTATAAAGTGAAAATAAAAAGGGTCAATAAAAATACAATTGGCTAAATAAACATATATATATAATTATAAAATATATATATGTGAAATCAATGTGAAAATATACATCCATGGAGATGTGAAAATAAATGTGAAAAAATACTTCCATAGAGATGGGCTGTGAAATAAACATTAAAGGGGAGCATCTAAAGGCTTCCAATATAAATATAGTGATTACAGTGATGAACATACAAATACAAAAGGGGAGCATCTAAGGCTTCCAGTATAAGTATAGTGATTGCAGTGATGCAAATTAAAAAGTAATATAGTGAATGGTTTAGCACAACTATATCTACAATCCAAAAGAAGGAAAGGATTGTCCTAAATTAAATAAGTTAAATTGAATAGTGTCAATATCATCTCTAGAGGGTGGTGTTAGAAAAGAGACCTCATTGTTTATAATCTTTCAACGTTTGTTAAAACAGGACCTAATTCTTAAATGAAGGCCGTATAATTAAACCCCTCATTTAGGCCAAAAGGGGAGAGGGCCTTAAGTTTGTATATCCATTTGGCCTCACATTGGAGGAGTTTACGATCAAAGTCCCCCTGTCTCTGACTCATAGTGACTTTATCAATGGCAAAAAAAGTCAAAACTTTACTTTGGTTCTTATGGTAAAGTTTGACATGTCGTGCAATAGGGGTATCCAACATATGTTTAATGCTTAAGACATGTTCCCCTATTCTGCGTCTTAGTTGGCAGCTAGTTTTTCCAACATAGATCTTGTGGCAAACGCAAACTGCTACATAAACTACACCTGTAGAGCAACAGTTAAAAAACTCCTTAATTTTGTATTTTACCTTTGTTGTTGGGTGTTCAAATATTTTAGTAGGTGTGATGTAACTGCAGTATTTGCATCTGCCACATCTAAAACAACCTAATGGAGGTTTTAGCCAATTAGTGTTTGTTCCTTTCTCTTTGAAGGCACTATGTACCAAACAATCTTTGAGATTTTTTCCTCTCTGGTAGGTAACTGAGATGTTGGGTGTTAATACTCCAGTGAGATCTTCATCACTTTTCAACAAATACCAATATTTGGCAATTGACTCTTTTACCACTTGAGAGTCATACCCAAAGGTCATTATGCAGCGGATGGGATTTAGACCATTCGAAATATTTCTTGAAGAGCTACTTCCGTGAAGAAGCGAAGTTCTATTACAGTTCCAGGCATGTTTGAAAGCTGCTTTGAGGCAGTTTTTTGAAAAACCTCTTTCCTTAAATCTTTTTTTTAATTTTTCTGCTTCTATTATGAACTCTTCATCTGTGCTGCAATTTCTTCTAATACGAAGATATTGGCCTTTGGGTATTCCTCTCTTGAGAGGTTCAAAGTGTTGGCTTTCCCATCTCAATAGGGTGTTTGTAGCAGTGTCTTTTCTAAAAGTAGTTGAAAATATTTTGCCATCTACATCTTTCTTGATTACTAAGTCGAGAAAGGTAATTCTTGAGTCATTAATCTCATGGGTAAATTTGAGGCCTAATGGATTGACATTTATTTTTTCCATAAATTCTTCAAATTTATTTTTTGTACCTTTTGTACAATATCGTCTATATAGCGCCTCCACATGAGTATTGATTCAGTATATTCTAAGAGAAATTCATTGAAAATTAGTTTCTCTTCCCACCAACCTAATAATAGGTTGGCGTAACTTGGGGCGCATGGGGTACCCATAGCTGTTCCTTTGGTTTAATGTTACCAGTTCCCATTGTAGATAAAATAGTTATGTTTAAGAACATAGTCTAGTAAGTCTATAAGGAATTTATTGAATTTTTGTAATTTGGTACCTTTACTCTGTAAAAAGAAATTAGTTGCTTCAATACCTTCCTTGTGAGGAATGCTACTATATAGAGCCTCTACATCTATAGTGGCTAAATAGGCATCCATAGGTATTGTAAGGTCCTCAACTTGTTTTAAGATGTCATTTGTGTCTTTCACAAATGAAGGTAGTGTTTCAACCATATCTTTTAGATGGTGATCTAGAAATACACTTGCAGCCTTATTAAATTGTGATTCAGTAAATTTAAAAGCGCTCTATTTAAGCACACAGAATATTTTATTACAGAAGTTTTTAGTTAGTGAACTTCTATCCAAAAGCAAGGTCTTCACTAACTAAAAACTTCTGTAAATAAAATATGCTGTGTGCTTAAATAAAGCCCTTTTAAATTTACCGAATCGCAATTTAATAAGGCTGTTGATTTGTAGGATAAATTATCAGTTCCTGACACAATGGGCCTGCCAGGGATTGGAGTTACTTTTTTATGGATTTTGGGCAGGGTGTAAAAAATGGAAACAGTAGGATATTTTGGAAAGAGGTATTGAAAAGTTTGTTCATCAACAAGACCATCAATTTTAGCTTGGTCCAAGATGTTTTTAAGAAGTCTTTTATATTTCAATGTAGGATTACTCACAAGAGTTTCATAGGTGTTGGTGTCGTTTAAGATTTTTTTGCACATTAGATTATATTCTGTGTTGCCCATAATGACTATGTTACCACCTTTATCTGCTGATTTGATTTGAATATCTTTACATTTGTTTAAATCAAGTAAAGCCTGATTTTCACTTTTGGTTAAATTGTAACTTTTCGGTATATTCTTATAATCAATATTTTAAATTTCAAGGGTGGCATGTTGTAAGAACAACCAGATGTTAGCATAGTCTTTTAAGACTGGAGTAAAACGACTTTTATTTTTCCATATTACAAATTTATCCTTTTGTTTTCCATTATTTTCTTCCATGAGAGATAACATAATCTGGAATGCTGCCATGTCTTCTTTTCCAAGTCCCAATTGGGTCAGTTCTCTTTCTTGTTTGAGTTTGTGAAATTTATGTAGAGCTAATTTCCTTGCAAATAAATTCAAGTCTTTTATATGTAGAAAAGGGTCTGGCCTAGATGTGGGTACAAAAGATAGACCTTTCTGTAAAACAGATATATGACTCTCTTTTAGTTGGAAATTGGAGAGATTAACTATCAATTTGTCTTTTTCTAGAGAAGGAGTGGAATTCTCTATTGTGGGTCCCTGTTGCTTACATTTCTGAATTTCTTTTCTGGGTCTTTTTGGACAGTCTTGCCTCTCTCTAAAAAATTCTCATTGTTGTTGAATCTTCTCCCTGTTCTTGTTTGGGAGTAAGGTCTAGTATCATCTTTCTTTAACCAAGTGTTGGAACGTCTATTCCTGAATTTTAATTGAGTTCCATCATCTAAGTCTGAGTTGTCATATTCAGAGGAGCTCCTATGTGAGTGGCTGTAAATAGGGGCACTTGAAGGAAATTTCCTAAAAATATTTCCTGACTTAAAGTCATCCTGATCTCTAAGGAACTTTCTTTTTTTCCTTTCTTTGAGATCTTTTTTGAACTTTTCTATATTTTCATTTAGTCGGGTGCAGTAACTATCATATTCAGGTGTTTCATTAAACTTGTTAAAATCTTGTTGATATAAGGCCACTTTGGGTTTTAAAGTTTCAAGGTTAGATTGTTCTGTTTCAACAATCAATTCCATTATGTCTTGTGAACATTTTAACAGGATTTCTTTCCATCTTTCCATAAATTTATCATTGGCCAGATTTGTAGCTGGAATCACATTCACTCTTAGTCCTCTAGGGATTAAGTGGTTTTTTAAGTAGTTCTGTAAACTACTAATTTCCCATAACATTTTTACTTGTTTTTTAGCATTTTTCATCAATTCACTAAAAGCTTTTTTAATGTCTTTATTGGTCTCAGGTACAAACTGTGTCTTGGACATGAAGCTATCATCTGCTTCTTTTTGAAGTAAATCAATATTATTTAAGGAAAAAAGGGCCATATTGAATGTTTTACTCTTTTCACAAAAAAATATATTTTCTTGCAAAATATGACAATTCTTATTATTCAGAGAAACTCAAAAATTATTTAGAGTCTTAAAGTTAAATCCAAATAGTGGATTGAACCACAAGTTAAATATTTAAAAATAATGGATTTTCTAAATCCCAAGAGTTTTTCACTCTAGTAGTGTCTTAACCATAGATTACATATAGTATAGTTGGGAATAGTAATAGATTATATGTATTGAATTGAATTATTTATTAGGTACTTATACCTCACAACGGTGATTAAAAGGTTAAAAACAAGGATAGAAAGGGTATAATAAAAACAGAGCCTTCCATAAGGCCAAGATGGCCCAAATTCGTAGGATAATCAATATCTCAAAAAGCTTAAGTAGCTAGTATAGGTAATATATAAATGTGAAGTTGGAGCTGGCTTTAATTTAAGTTCTATACGCTCAATACAGTCTTCTATATGTACTATAATATATTTCTAAACACTACCTTGGAATAAATCCCTATCCTGTTACATTGAGTCTGGGACTATTGGATACAATGTGTTTGGGATAATATGATCCCTTAATCATAAGAAAAAAGACTGATATAGGGGTTAAATAAGGGCCTAAATGTGCCACAAACCCCCACACTGTAACAGGAGTACTTAATAGGGAATAGGGGAATGGAAGAGAGAAGATGGAATATTGGAATAATGTAACAATATACAAAAGACGAGCGCATGGAGAACTAGCACAGCTAGAACTAACGGCGTCTATATGCGTGTCACGGTGGACCGCATTGGACGCTCCCGCCTGACGTGTTTCGACGCACAACTGACGTCTTTCTCAAAGGGCAAACACGGAAGTGATGTCCAAGTGAGGTATTTATGCATAGCGGTTGCTACAGCAACCGTGCATAATGATAAAGAATACATATTTGCAAGAAAAGCGGCAAAATACAAATGATATAGCAAAGGTAAGTATGAAAAGAAATAGAAAAGGAAGGACAAAATAAATAAAATAAATAAAAACATGAAAGAACAAACATAATGGAGAGGTCTTGAGAATAAGAATGAGAGATGAACTAACAATAAAAAGGCAGATATATTAATAATAATGGTGACAAAAAATGTCTAAAATGAACTCAAAATGAGACCCTATAAAGTGAAAATAAAAAGGGTCAATAAAAATACAATTGGCTAAATAAACATATATATATAATTATAAAATATATATATGTGAAATCAATGTGAAAATATACATCCATGGAGATGTGAAAATAAATGTGAAAAAATACTTCCATAGAGATGGGCTGTGAAATAAACATTAAAGGGGAGCATCTAAAGGCTTCCAATATAAATATAGTGATTACAGTGATGAACATACAAATACAAAAGGGGAGCATCTAAGGCTTCCAGTATAAGTGTAATGATTGAAGTGAAAAACATACAAGTATTTAAGGGGAGCATCTAAAGGCTTCCAATATAAGTATAGTGATCTTAAAGAGAGTGCTCCTAATCTTAGCTTGTTAGCTGTATAAAAGACACTCGGGACCCAGAAATCTTGCTGACTGATAGGGGATCAAATACTTATTTCCCTCACTGACCTGCAAGTCAATTTATAACTTTTTTGACACACGTTTTTCTTGTTAAATACACCGACCATTACAATTATAGACTGATTATTTATTTGTCAGTGGACAAATGTTCAAAATCAGCAGGGGATCAAATACCTTTTCCCACCACTGTAGCTATTGGAAGTGCATTCCCCATTTGTTCATCAAACATGAAAAAACTACTAACTCATTATAGACAAAAAGTTAACTTCTTATTAAATTTTGTATTAAATACATTTTTTGTGCTTTTCTGTTTATTTAATATTTTTACAACAAAAAAATAGCAATATATTTAATGAGTAATAAAAACATATAGTGTAAACATCCAACTACCCAATACATAAAAAGTGATTCTTATTCAAATTTGTATTAAAGTAGATTTTCTGAACTTAACATTCTTACAACATAAAAATTGCTTCATACACACACATAAAGGTCGAAGGCGGCGACCGATCCAGCACATCAGGCAGGTACATTCATTTATACACCATTTTTTTATAGATTGTTTTATTGTTGACTTTAAGCTAGATACACACAACCCTAACATGCACAAATGGTTTCTATCCTGTATGAGTTCTCTGATGTTTTGTAAGTTTTGAACTTGTGGCAAAACATTTCCCACACTCATGGCACGCATGTGGCTTCTCCCCTGTATGAGTTCTCTGATGTGATATAAGACCTGAACTACTGATGAAACATTTCCCACACTCACGACACACACACGGCTTCTCCCCTGTATGAATTCTCCGATGTTGTATAAGGCTTGAACTTGCAGTAAAACATTTCCCACACTCACGACACACAAAGGGCTTCTCCCCTGTATGAACTCTCTGATGAGAATCAAAACTTGATTTCTGTCTAAAGCTTTTCCCACACTCAGAACATGTAAATGGTTTCTCTCCTGTGTGAATGCGTTGATGTTGTTTTAGACTTGAGGGGCTAATAAAACCTTTCCCACAATACAAACACACAAATGGTCTCTCTCCTGTATGAACCCTCTGATGACTAATGAGATCGGACTTGGTGCTAAAACATTTATCACACTCAGTGCATATATGTGGTTTCTCTCCTGTGTGAATTTTAACATGTTGCATTAGGTTGGCTTTGCTGTTAAAGCTTTTCTCACACTCAGAACATGCAATTTTTTTCTCTTCGGAATGAACTCTTTTGTGAGTGGAAAGAGATGATTGAGATGTGTAACATTTCCCACATTCTGCACATATATATGGCTTCTCTCCTGTATGTGTACGTATGTGATAACAAAGGTCAGCTTCTCTAACAAAGCGTTTCTCACAATCAGAACATGCAAATGGTTTATCCCCTGTATGTAGTTTCATATGTTGTATAAGGGTAGTTTTCCGGGTAAAACTGTGCTCACATAGAGAACATACAAATGGTTTCTCCGTTCTATGTAGCTTCTTATGTTGGATAAGGTTAGATTTGCTAGTAAATCTTTTCTCACACTCAGAACATGCAAATGGTTTCTCTATATAAGTCACTATGTTGTAATGTTGTCCAGAAGTATTCTGTCTTGTGGATCCATCTGTTCAAGGAAAATATAATGGGAATAAAGACATTTACTGAAGTGCCATATGTACAAATACATACTCATGAAAAGCAGTTGTGTAAATAAAATATATACAACTAAATAAATAAGCAAAATCTTTACTTTTAAATATGTTTTATTCAGTTTGGCTTTAACTTGACTCTAAGTGCCAGGGGATAATCAGTAATTTTTAAAAAATACATTAACAGAAGATTATAATATTATGTCATGGGTGGATCAGAAAGACTGACACTATAGATAGATACAGATATACACCCACTACCTCCTCATTATATATGAACTCTGTATAGCTACAGTTATATAAACACTCCCTCCACCATATATATATAAACTTACTATAGATATATAAATATACCCTATCCCTCCTCACACGATACATGTATATATGAATATATTCATATATACACACACACATTCACTATAGATTAATACAGATATATATACCCACTCTCTCCACACTATATATAAACACACTATAGATATCGCATATATAGTTGTCAGCAGTGCGGGTTGGCAAAAGTTGTTGCTAATGCTGCGGCCCTCTTCGCGAGGGCCGCTGTTGCTGGCAAGAAGCGCCAAAGGTGCTCCTTGCGCTGCTGATGAGCGCCGTAGGCACTCATCCCTACGACGGGACTTACGCAGCACAATTTACGGACTTAGCATCCACAAATACGAGCCGCGGGACTTAGAAAAAAAAATACGTCCTTACTGTCCGAAACCCGCGCACATGAAAATATTAAAAACACAATAAATACACACAACAAATACATAGCTTACCCACAGAAAGGGGGGGGGGGAAATACACACAACAAATACATAGCTTACCCACAGAAAGGGGGGGGGGCACCAGGCACCTCTAAAAGTGAAGTTACACCTCAATTTAAGTAGAAATTCAAGAGTTTCCACACCCGAAAATCCCCTAAGCGAGAGAAAAAATGGCCGCCGAAAAAAAAACGAAAACTAGGCTGCAGGACCCTAAACACGCAAAATACCACAAAACACCTACAGATTTTCCCAAAAAGACGTGCGAGGTCCAAGATACACTATGAACAAGGATGCAAAATCATCCACAGCCGTGTACCACACACATTAGGAGCCATTTTAAAACACTAACTAAAACACAATGCAGAAGTTCATAGCTACCCTAACGGATTTTCCTCGCGCACGCACACTATTTACACTACACACAACAGTGAAAACACACATTGTATGCTGCAGAAACAACAAAACAGATTGTCAGCTATTCAACACAATGCTTCCTGCATATATTACTTCAAAATAGGTAAAGTATATTAATTTATTCATTATTTCATTAGCATATAAAAAACAACCTCCAACGCTGCTCATAGCACACAAACAACCAACAGCCTCGCAATGAGCGCCGGCTGTTGGTTGTGTGCTATGAGCAGCGTTGGCGGTCGTTTTTTGTATGCTAATGAAATAATGAATGCGCTCAGCGCGAGGCTCGCAATGAGTGCCGAAGGATCTCGGAACACCAACAAAATGAATGTCGCAACCAAACACCATTACCTGCTGTACAATCTTATTGCCGTCATTTTTTTTACGGGCAAGTCGCTACTAGGAAATAATAAGGAATCATTCCATGCACTGGAGGTTTATTGTGATATTTACAAAGATTTGTATTACACATTGCTCAAAAATATATTACACCTCTTTTGAAAGGCCTCATAGGCTGCAACACCTAAGCAAGAGGCACCACTAACCAAACACTGCCATGAAGACCAAGGAACTCTCCAAACAAGTAAGGGACAATGTTGGTGAGAAGTACAAGTCAGGGTTAGGTTATAAAAAAATATCCAAATCTTTGATGATCCCCAGGAGCACCATCAAATCTATCATAACCAAATGGAAAGAACATGGCACAACAGCAAACCTGCCAAGAGACGGCCGCCCACCAAAACTCACGGACCGGGCAAGGAGGACAACAATAAGCCGTACGCTCCATAGAGTTGGGCTTTATAGTGGCCAGAAGAAAGCCATTACTTTCAGCAGACTTCCTCCATTACAAGTATATTTTGCGCTCCTCCTACTAAAGGCTTTTCCAGCTATTTTAAGCAAAAAATTTAAAACATTTGTAAGGAATTCTCCGCTCACATTTTAATGACTGCAGCACGCAAAGAGTTCACAAACTGCGCTGTTTCAGAAATACTGTCATCTTGGCCCGAAAGCCAATGATCATCTAGTTTTCAAAGTCGGATAAATTGCACGTTTTACCCATTACAGCAATGGTTGATATGTTTGCAGACCACAAATACAATTTTTTTATTATCACTCACCTGTACAGGGATCTGAATAGATGTCCATCTGGTGAATAGACTTCTCCTCTCTCTTATATTCGCCCTCCTCATTAATTAAGTCAGGATATAGATTTCCATCTTCGGGTTCTGTTAGTCACATGAGAGAGAAGTTTCTGTATTTGTACAGATTTACACAACAACTAGTGCCTGCATACTACAAGTTGCTTGATTGTACTTACTCAGTGGGTTTATTTTGATACTGAGGAAGCTGCCACGAGCAGCAAAACACCTCTATCTGTCACAATTTACATCACATACACTATACCGATTGGTATATACTGATATTTTAAGTTCATATATTTATTTCAGAGATCAATAAACACCTTTTAGTTGTCACCATCACAGTGGTATATTGCCTTTATAGTTCCTTACGTATAAATAATTTATACAGTCACACACCTGGATATAGATTGTCAACTTAGATCTGCAATCTAAACATCTCCCCGATATTATAGGGGGTGCTTACCACATACACTCACCTGTGAATTACATAGAGACTGGGAACCACCTGAAAGGATTCCAGTAGAGCCATTACAATACCTCATATATATATATATATATATATATATTTGAGGTTGTTCCAGGTGACAGTAATATACATTTACTTCTTTGTATTGATCTCTAAATTTAACTTAGATTGATCTGCACTAGGTGCTGGTACGCTTTCTCCCTCCCTCCCTTATTCCATATCGACAAGAACACTTCAGTGAACAGTGTTAATAAAAGAGAAGCAGCAAAGAACATCATGTTCCACATAAGAATAGCCAAATTATTGTATTGCTATCATACCTACTCAAGGAAATCGCAAACACCGTCCGGAGTTATCTTTCTATATGACCTGAGCGCCAGGCAATCTACTGAGACCTGACCTTCTAAGAAATACGTGCTTTATCTGACATTAATTATATACAAAAACAGATTCTGGGTGAAAATATACAGACTGATGCTAATTAATGGTTTATGACTTATTTAAGTATCTATATGAAAAATGACAAACTGATTTTAATTAATTCATGTATTATTAAAACATTTATCGCTGTACATTTACTGTGTGGGTGTATTAGAAAGTCATGAGCCTGTTATAGACAGATATTAGTAATGATTAGAAAGTATTAACCTCTAGACCTACAGTAATTGTAATTTTGCCAATAGAATAGGGCCCACAGTCTACAATAGAGCAGTAAAGATCTGGGCATGAAGAAATGGGGTGGCAAAGTGTCCCCCTGTACCTTTAAAAATCCAGTCGTGACAGAGATAAATAGATATTGCAATGTAAAGACAGTTTTTAATACTAAGATGGATTAAACGTATTGTTATGTGACAGTATGAGTTTATTATTAACTAGCGACTTGCCCATCCAAAAATTACTGCAATAACATTTTAAGCCAGGCAATGCTGTTTGCCACACAAGGCTATGGCCCCTCTCAGCACCTTTAACGCTCATCATAAGCCTCTCCCCGAGTGTACTTTGAAGGCCTTGTGATGAGCGCCTTTGCCACTCATTGATGTTTTTGGCAAGCCGCAACTTTCCTGCTTTGCAATGATCACCTTCGGTGCTCATGGCATGCCTCTCCCTGACTGTGTAGATTAGGGGCCTCGCAATGAGTGTTACTGACTTTGGTTAAGTGTTACTGCCTTGTGGCTCTTTTTTACTGCCTTCAGCCTTGTTTTCATCCTGTAACGTTTTTTTGGCCTCAATTTTTTCTCACGCTTTGATCGTGAAAATATGCCAAATATGCCTCAAGTTAACTTGCAACCTCACCCCCAGGCTCTCCCCCTGTGCTTTGTGTTAGTGTATAAGTTATTTTGAGGCATATTAGTTTTTTTTTTTTTACTGTTCTTTCCAGTTCTGTGGTTCGGCCGTTAAATTCGTAATTTAGTGCAGCCCTGCAACTGCGGGCCTCGTCTTGCGAGGGCTGCAGTTGCATTTACAGGCTTTAGTCTAGAATAATCTCGCCACTGTACATTGGAGGAGCCTGGTTGCCCGCCTGGTGCCTTTTGACTATGGACCGGCATTTAAATACTTTATTTTCCTATGCCGAAAGACTTTGGTTCCATGGCCATTGAACTGTATGTATGTGGACTGCGCGCCATTCAGTAATAATGTGTGCTCAGACCTAAGCTATCTGCAGATATGTTCTGGGTTATAATATGTTGTGGTTATATCTGTAAAAATATTGTATTGTGTGGTATGCAGTCAAATATCTATGGTCTCATACACTTGGTCAGGAGTTGCCCATCTGCCTCGTTATAATATCTGCTAAAACACACAAGAGATAGCAGAACAAAAAGGTTTTAGCAGACAAGATGGCACCATGAACAATGGGGGTAAGGACTCTTGAATAATGAGATGGCCTGGGGTTTCCCCATACTCCCAGCAGGGGAGTAAGTGAGCTAGTGATGTTACTCTCTCCACCGCCAGAGGTAGAATGAGCAGTTAGCCATGCCTAGTGGGCGGCTCCTGGGGGAGGGGACCCCTGGTTCCCACGCCTTAAACCTGTCTGATTGGCCAGAGGTAATTAGGGGTTGACCAAAGGTAGTCACTGCCCCTACTGTGTATGTGAAGTGTTTAAAAATGTGTTTTTTCAATAAAGAAAAGAGTTCACTGCTTGACCCTCAAACACAGAGCTTATGTCTCGTTCTTGGGGGGATTCATGGTATGCTGTTACAGACTGACTGCCAGGAGTGTAAGCATCTTGGGGTGCTTTTCCTGTTCAGCTGCTAGCAGCTATTCGTGAGGTTCCAGTTCCAGGCTTGGAGCATATTCCCCTTGGATCCAGTTTGGCGGAATGGGTGTCCTGCAGTAGCTGTCCCTATATGGACGGGCAGATCGACTAAAACGGCCTTGGCACCCCCTTATATGTGTGGGGGTACCGTTACATTTGGTGGCAAGCGGCGAGATTGTTCCCACAGCCAGAAGGACAGCTACAGGAGACACCATTCTGTGGATTTACAAGTTGGGGGCAACGCATGTCCCAGTACAGCGACCCTAAAAGCAGCAGAATGGAACCAGCAGTGCTATACGAGGATGAGGTACATATTGTATAACACCACCACACAATGCGTTTTCACATACTTTTATTGTTTTCTTCGCCAATGCCATAAAATATGACAAAATATATGAAACAAGAAATAAATAGGTCTAGCTCTTTATGAGCACTACCTATTTCTGTAAGATGGTTTTCTTCACTATCCAGGCTAACACTCAGCTACTCTGGATGTAGCAAAAAACACACAGTCCCATATACTATATGTAATGTACTGGCCTTTATCCTCTGGATTCAAGTCTCAATTTATCTTTGTCAGTGATTGGCCATTCAGCTTCCATGCGTTGACTCATCGGCACTCTGAGAAAATAAAGTGTTTTTTTTTTTTTTGGTCGTTACTCAGCGGCTGGCTATACGCTGTGACACTCTCTCTGGGATTTGGGCTGCAACACACTCGCTGACCCAGCTGCAACTCTCCCTGTCAGCGCTGTGGCTGCAACTGAATTTTCAACAGACAGTCCCAGCCTGTTCACTTCTGCAGCTACATTATGATGTATGTGAGTTGTTATAACACCTGAAGTACTGTATTGGGCAAATGGCTCTATTCATCCTCAGGATCACACAACCTTCTTCAAGAACTCTCTCACATCTCTGTGTGACTGGCACATATCCTCTCTCTCAGGTCAATACCAGAGGGTTGAGCAACTTCATCGGAGAGGCCAAAAATGCTGCACGTTGCATCCTCATCATGTTGACTCATTTCTGTGCATTCTTCCTTCCTTTTTTGCACTGGTTAATTGTTCTGGTAGCTGCTGAAACTTCTGCTCTTCCAGCTCTTTTACTACTGCCACCATTCACCTCAGGAAATAATTTTGGTCTCTAACACTATGGTAATATGTTCTCTATCTCTATTCTCAATTGTGGAATTAGTCTTCTTGTCCTGCATGTACAAGACCTCTAGGCTCTTCAACTCAGGGTGTCCCAAGTCCATCTCACTAACTCTAGTACTTCTCTGGTAATTACTGTAAGGAGAATACGTGCCTCTCACATTAAGCATATGCTTCTCGAATTGTATGACTATTCCAGGGGAGACCCATGCAATCATCTCTATGAAACTTTCTCTGAAGCTTTGGAGTAGAACATTTTCATCAGATGATTTCTTCTGCAGCTCCTGTTTTATACTAGTGATTGTGGCTTCCTGATTCACTAGGTCACTTTCCATCATATGATATTCAGCTTCTTTCTTCCTCGCCAACACTTCAACAGCACTCCGTTGCTCCTTCAATGCAACCATATAAGAGTCAGTCTCTGACTCAGACAACAACTGACTCTCTACTGCCAATCCTTGCAACTCTTGATCAAACTCTGTGACAGTTTCAGCTTGTTGGGCTCCCTTCCTCAGCTCATTCTGCTGTTTTTTTACCCTCCAAGGCTCAGCTGTTCCAATTCCTACTCTTTAATTCCACCATCATCAGCTTCCTTATTAACTCTTTCATTGTTTGACAGCAAATCCAGATGCTGTATCTCTTCCCATTTTTCCTCTCTGTCTGCTTCATAGTTACATAGTAATTGAGGTTGAAAAAACACTTTTAGCCCATCAAGTTCAACCTTTTAAGATGTCCTCTGCATATGTGGATTAGTTGTTAATTGATCCAGAGGAAGCAAACAGAAAAAAAATCCAAGTAAAACTTTGCCAGTTTTTAAAAAGGGAAAAATGTTTTTCCTTCCTGACCCCAGATACCGGCGATTGGATTTCTCCCTGGATCAATCCTCTCTCTCTAATTAACCAGGATAACCCTGAATACCCTTTTTATTTAAAAATATATCAATCCCTTTTTGAATTTATCCAGTGATTCAATTGTCACCAACTACCTTGGTAGAGAATTCCACAGATTAACCACCCTTACTGTGAAGAACCCTTTTCTTTCTTTAAGGTGGAATCTTTTTACTTCTAACCTCAAGGGATGTCCTCTTGTCAGTTGAAAACCTCTTGGCACAAAAAGCTCCCTTGGCAAATCTTTATACTGACCCTAGATGTATTTATATAAGGTAATCATATCTCCTCGTAGAGGCCTTTTTTCTAGAGAAAAAAAGTGTAATTTGGTTAGTCTTTCTTCATAACTTAGCCCCTCCGTTCCCCTTACTAGTTTTGTTGCCCTCCTCTGTACCTTCCAGCTCTAAAATGTCCTTTTTATGAAGTGGTGCCCAAAATTGTCCTTCATATTCCAAATGAGGGCGCAATAGAGATTTGTATAGTGGCATAATTATATTTGCTTCCTTTGCTTCTATACCCTTCTTAATACATGCTAATATTTTATTTGCCTTTGCAGCTGCTGCTTGGCATTGAGCACTGTTACCTAGGTGGTTGTCCACAAGCTCCCAAATCCCTTTCAATATCTGAAACCCCTAGATTTGCTTCATTAAGTTTATAAATTGCATGGTTATTTTTCCTTCCCAGGTGCATAACCTTAGATTTATTCGTATTAAATCTCATCTGCCATTTGATTGCCCATTTCTCTAATTTATGCAAATCCCTTTGGAGGGAAAGCACATCATTTTTGGAATTAATTATCTTGCACAAATTCTTGTCATCAGCAAAAATGGAGACAATACTTTCCAGTTCTACTTCTAAGTCATTAATAAATATGTTAAAAAGGAGAGGACCTAATACTGAACCTTGAGGAACCCCACTTTTCACATTAGTCCTAACTGAGTATGTTACATTTACAACAACCCTTTGCTTCCTGTCTTTTAGCCAGCTCTCAATCCATGAGCAGATATTTACTGCAATTCCTGTATCTCTTAGTTTGCTCACTAGTCTTCCATGTGGCACTGTATCAAAAGCCTTTGCAAAATCTAAAAAGATTACATCCACTGAGTTGCCTTGATCCAAGTTCCTACTAACCTTAGTCCTGCAACCTGTTTACAGCCCATGGTTTGCAAGGACAGATGACCTGGCTCTTCCTGTTCCAGGTACCACACTAGGCTGGCCAATAATTAACACAAATGTAGCCATTGAGCTCTGGTGCCTTATCCTTCACAGGCTCTACAAACATGAACTTTCCTAGGACCGCTTCAGGCTATTCTAGGTTCTGTGCATCATCTGCATCACTATGCACAGCAATCACGCCTGGCACCACTGTACCCCCTTTCCTACTAGGTCTGCGACTCTTTATCTTTATCTTGAAAGGACACCCCAGCAATTTCAATTTTCTGATACTTTTCTTCCTCTTGTAACTGCTTCTTTTTAATATATTTTCTGTTTTTCTTTCTTTTTTACCCAAGGCTACTAGCTTTTCATTTTGTTATGCAGCCACAGCTTTTCCTTCTGGTCTTGCTGCACACCCAGTTTACTCTGCTGGTGCTGGACCTCTTGCTGCATGTTCAGAAGAAGAACCTTCTGTGTCTAATTTGTTAGGTTCTCCCTAAATCATTCTTCCTGCTTAGGCAGTCTGTCTTCCTCTTTTTTCTATTCCGTAGAAGCTGATGTATGCTTTGCATAGCAGCTTTCTGAAGGCAGCGTTCTGCACTCAGTGCATCACATTGTTTACGCAGGTCCTGGTCAGTGTCAATCTCCTCTAGACCATCATCCTTCTGAGCCAACTGTGTCCTCAGTTCAGAGAGTTCAGCCACCTGTGCTCTTGTGGAGTAGGCATCAGCTGCTTCTTCTCTATCTCGCTGTCTCTTCTAGCTAAGAGTGTAGATCATTCATTTGGCTGTGCATCTTTCATTTTACCTGCTCCCAGTAGAGATTCTCCTCCTTTAACTTACATTCTGTTCTCTTTTGTGCTTCTAGCAATGTCTTTGTTTGCTCCTCAAACTTCTCTTGAGCCTCCAGGGTTTTGTGACCCTGTCTATGTATTATGGTTGCCTATGACAGAGGTCTGTCGGGATACTTCACAATTTACATGGAACTCATGTCCATGTTCTCCTTCATATGTCCTCTCAGAGACGTTGATTGCTTTTCCAAAGGCTCAATCTCAGATTCTCATCTTTCACTTTAAGACATTTTCCAGTATCCCTTTAAAAATCAGGACGTTCTTCCTTTGAAATAACATTAGCTGCAATCGTCTGTTCGATCTCTCCTTTTTCTGGGTCTAAGGTTGTTGTCAGGCGTTTCCTTTCTAAAATGTCATACTCCACCTCAGGAGCAACCAAGTAACCTGGACAGAACAGATGGCTGGGTCTGTCCAAGTTACTTATAGAGGCCTCTTCATCACTCTTCCCCTTAAGGTTTCGGCACCGGCCTGGGTTCATATCCTCCCCAGTATCTTGTTCTTCCCTGAGCTCCCGCTCGGACCGGCCAAAGTCTTTATCAGTCAGTGCTACGTATTCACAAGTCATCTGAGCTGGACTTGGATGTGTTGATGTATCAGTCACAGGGAAACTTTGGTCGGTCCGAGCGGGAGCTCAGGGAAGATGATTCCAGAAGGCAGGTTGTTTTTGTGTGGCATGCTGAATGATAAATGAGGTTTAATTTCTTCCTACTTTACACTCCCAGTAGAAATAAAGGGAAGGTATAAAGCTTTATATTTCTAAACTGTAGAAGAGGAAGATTTATAAAAGAAAACATTTGGTACCTCCCCATTATAACTGTTTATTGATGTCTGTCACAACCTACAATGATGATGGAGTATAGAGAATCCTAGTCCTCTTATCTCCTGTAGGTTTTAGACCTAAGATGTGGGTGACTCAGACCAATGGACAGTCTTTGTAGATGCAAGAGCATAAGTCCCAGCTTTTGGTAGTGTGCCTGGGAAACCTGGAAGGGAGTCAGAAACGATCTCCTCTACCAGCATATGCCCCTGGGTCAATAATACACCTGCACACAAAGTCTTGATGAAAATTATGAACCACTTTATTTGGAAAACAACATCTTTTAAACAGGCATACAACATTACCAGGAGGGGCTACCTTTAGTCAGCCCCTAACTGCCTCTGGCCAATCATGCAGGGTCCCTACGTGGGAACCATAAGACTCCTCCCCAGGTCCATCCACTAGGTGTGGCTAACAGAGTCATTTGGGCCCTGGCAGTCAAGAGAGACACATGTCTTTGCTCTGGCCCAGGCCCCTGGATCTGGGGTAGGGAGCCCCCAGAGGCCCCCTGGAGAGATGGTGCCCCTGTGTCTGTTGGGACCCTATTGTTCCTGACTTAAGTATGTGTACTTAAAGGATTAACCTTGGTGGCCAGCTGGGGTCCTTCTCCTGTTGCAAGATGTATGTGGCAATGTATCCAGCATGACTACCCCATACCATCATATACATATGTGTATATATTCCACACACTGTCAGTCTATTTAAGTACAAGCGTAAAAGCGCACCCCACATAAAACCACCTAATGTCCTCATAGTATATGGGATTGGGGCAGGGTTTCCACATCAATCCATCTCATGCATTATGATGACTTTTATTGATGGTGATGGGAACCCTGCTCATTTCCTTAGACAATAATCATAATAATATAACAGTATAACCGTATAACAGTATAACAGGGGGTCTGGGAGCCCCAAACCCCCAGGTATCGTCTCTTGTGTCAACAGCCTGTGACAGACATCTGTCCAAGTCCCAGATGACTGCCAAGTGAGCCATGACAATTACCCCCCCCCCCCAAGTACAGATGTAGGTATCCTGTACTCTAGGATGCCTATCTGGACTGACAGTCAGGGCTCTAGTTGGCGCGACAATCCATCTGCGTTCTGGTGGAATTTCCCTTTGCGGTGTTGTACCGTGAAATTAAAAGTTTGTAGGGCTAAACTCCACCTCAGTAGTCGGCCATTCTCTCCAGCCACTTTAGATAACCAACAAAGAGGGTTATGGTCTGTGGTGACTGTGAACTGTCTTCCGTACAGGTAGTACTGTAGTTTGCGTACAGCCCAGACTACTGCTAAACATTCCTTTTCTATAGTTGCATAGGCTGTTTCTCGTTGCAGTAGTTTCCTACTAATGTAGGCCACTGGGTGCTCAACTCCCTGGTTGTCTGGCTGACTCAATACTGCCCCTATGCCATACATGGAGGCATCAGTCTGTACCACGAAAGGGCGGTTATAATCTGGGGCAGCCAGGACTGGGGAGCAGGTTAGAGCATCTTTCAGTGTTTGGAAAGCCAAATGGCATGCAGAAGTCCAATTCACTTCCCTGGGTAGCTTCTTCTTGGTGAGATCCGTCAGGGGTTTGGCTGTGCTGCTGAAATCAGGAATAAATTTTCGGTAATACCCAGTAGTACCTAGGAAAGCCATCATCTGCTTCTTAGTTTTAGGGGTGGGCCAAGCTGCTATTCCCTCTACCTTGGCTGGTTCGGGTCTTAACTTCCCATTTCCCACCCAATGACCTAGGTATTGCACTTCTGCTCTAGCCCATTGACATTCGTCAGGTCTTATGGTCAACTTAGCTTGGTGAATTGCCTGCATAATTTGGCTAATGTGCCTTATGTGGTCCTTCCAAGTCTGGCTAAAAATGGCTATATCATCCAGGTAGGCCTGGGCATACTCTTGGTGCCATTGCAACAATGTGTCCACTAGTCTCTGGAAGGTAGAAGGAGCATTTTTCATCCCAAATGGCATTACTTTAAACTGGAAGAGTCCAAAGGGGGTGATAAAGGCAGACTTCTCCTTTGCAGTCTCTTCTAAAGGGATCTGCCAATATCCTTTAGAGAGATCTAAAGAGGTCAAATATTTGGCAGTATCTAGCCGGTCCAACAACTCATCCATGCGTGGAACAGGGTAGGCATCTGTTTTGGTTTTATCGTTCAGCCTACGGTAATCCACGCAAAAACGAGTGGTTCCGTCTTTTTTGGGCACCAATACCACTGGAGATGCCCAGGGACTACTGTATTCTTCTATCACTCCCAACTGTAGCATAGTGCGTAATTCTGCCTGAATGTTGGCCCCAACTGCCTCCGGTACCCTGTAGGGGTGTTGCTTTAAGGGGGCACATTCCCCGGTTACTACTGGGTGGACAGCTAAGGGGGTACACCCTGGCTTGGTGGTGAACAGGGAGTGGAAGGGTTTTCTGTGGGACAGCTGCTCTTTCTGCTCTGCGTCTAATTCCAGGGTCTGCTGGATACTTTCTCCTACTGTATCCTGGTCTGCTTTGTTTAGCATATCTGGGATCTGTCCCTCCTCTGGTTCGTCCGCTGTGGCCCTACAAATAGCTAGTAGGTGAGCTGCTCTCTGAACGTACACCTTAAGTCTGTTGATATGGGCAACTCTGGTGATGGCCCTATCCGAGGCTATCATTACTACATAGGCCTTGTTCCCCACTTTCTGGCTGATTGTGTAAGGCCCTACCCACTGGGACTGTAATTTATTCTGGGGGTGAGGTTCCAGCATAAGCACCTTCGTTCCCTCTTCCAGAATTCTATCACTGGTCCCTGCCTTGTAGTATTTCTGATCCCTCTGCTGGGCTTTCCTCATGTTTTGGCTGACTATTCCAGTTAGTCTGGCCATGTTCTCTCTGAAGGCTAGTACATAGGTGGCCACTGGTATGGGTTGCTGCCTATACTCCCCTTCCCAGGTTTCCCTAATTATGCTTAAGGGTCCTCTCACATGTCTCCCATACAAGAGTTCAAAGGGGGAGTGCCCTGTAGACTCCTGGGGTACCTCTCTATAGGCGAACAGCAAACATGGCAACAACCGTTCCCAGTCTGGTTCCTGGTCTGTAAAAGTGCGTATCATATGTTTAAGAGTTCCATTGGACCGCTCACAGAGAGCATTAGTCTGGGGATGGTAGGGGGAAGAGGTAATATGCTTAACGCCACACGTGGCCCATAGCTGTTCCGTGACCTTGGCCATAAATTGTGGGCCTTGATCGGACAAAATCTCATGGGGAAACCCTGTTCTGGTGAATATTGTCACCAGGGCGTCTGCTACCTTTGGAGCTGTTACACTGGACAAGGCTACTGCCTCAGGGTACCTAGTGGCATAATCTACCAGGGTAAGGATATACTGCTTCCCCGTTCTAATGGCTCTAGCTAGGGGCCCAATGATGTTCACAGCTACCCTCTGGAAGGGTTCTTCCATTACTGGGAGGGACTGTAACTTGGCCCTGCTGTTCTTCTTGAGACGCCTGTTTCTTTGGCAGGCATCACAAGAATGGCAAAACTCCTATACATCCTTATCCAACCATGGCCAGAAAAATATCTCTTTCACTCTACTCCGGGTTTTCTTCTCCCCTAAGTGCTCTCCCAGGGGTATTTCATGTGCTATTTGTAGCACCTTGCCCCTATATAGCTGGGGAACCACTAATTGTTTCCTGGGTTCTCTGCCTCCCTCATTATTTATAGGTACCGTGACCCTATATAACAATCCCTTATCCCAGATAACGCTGTATAGGTCATCCACTCCTTTGCCTCGTGCTGCCCTGTCCCTTAAACCAGCCAAAGTCTCATCTTTCTGCAGAACTGATCTCCTCTCCCTTGGCCCATCCTAAAGTTAATGTATTAGCAAGCAATGGACTTACCTCAGGTCTTGGGTATCCCCTCTGCTCCTGGTATGCCTCTCCAGGGTGGTTGCTCTTGGCTTGAGCTCTGGTAATGGGCTGTACATATTGGCTCATCATGTGGCCCAAATCATTGCCCAGTAAAACATCCGCGGGGAGCCCATCCATGACTCCCACTTCCTTGCTTTGGTTCCCCATGCCCCAGTCCAAATTAACATGAGCCATGGGGATGGTTAACTGTTCTCCTCCTGCTACCATCACCCACATTTCCTTTTGGATAGAATCTGTAGGGCGTACCCATTTGGGTAGGACTACTGTGACTGCTGATCCAGAGTCACGGTAGCCAGTAGCTTGGCGTCCTTGTAGCCACACGGCTTGCCGATGTTGTTCTCCAGACAGCTTCTGCGGGTTCCTTACAGTATAGACCCCTGGATATCCTCCCTCTGCTTCTGGCTCCCAAAGAGCTGCGTTGGAGCTCACCGGCCCCTCAGTCCACTCCCCCAAATAATGTACATGGCGGTGGGGAGGTCCTCTAGAGTTTTTGGGTGCCTGAGGACAATCCTTAGCAAAGTGACCTCGTTGGTTGCAGTTGTAGCATTCGGAGTTCATTGGTTTGGTCCCCCATTGTGTCCTGGGAGCAGGCTGGGACTTGGTACCCCTGTGGTCAGATGTTTTTACTGGCCGTGCCCAGGGCGCATTACGCATTTCAGGAGCTGATCGTGCTGGCACCACCTCTCTGGGGCCCTACCCGTATTTAGGCTAGGTTTTGTTCCTTGGGACACTCTTTTGGTCCTGGTGCTGATAAACCGATCTGCCAGCGCAGCTGCTTGGTCTGCAGTGGTCGGTTTTTGATCTTGCAACCATTCACCTACTTCTGAGGAGCAAATGTTCAGGAATTGTTCCATCAGTACCACTTCCAATATCTGTTCGGCTGTGATGGCTCCTTGTGTGGACCACCACTGGGTACAAGCTCGCCTTAACCTGCACATAACCTCCACATGACTGTCTGCTGGTCCTTTGGTGGTGCCCCTGAATCTATCCAAAAATGTCTCAGGCGTCACAGTATATCTGCTCAGCAACACAGTGCACAAATATTTATAATCCTGGGCTTGTTCCCGTGGAAGGGCTCCACATGCCGCACTGGCCCTTCCTGTTAACTTGTTTAGCAGCAATTTGGCCCATTCTCCATAGGGAATATCTTGGACCCCACATTGCTGCTCAAACTCCTGAAGGAATTCGTCCATATTGTCCATACCATCCTGGAACTTCTTAAAGTTCTGGTATGCCATCTTAACTCGTGCTGGCAATTCCTCTGTGCGGCAACCAAGCCATTGCTGAGCTTGATCCCGCTCCCCAGTGCGCTCCTGCCAGATTCTCTGGTAATGCTGGTCCAGTAAGTTGCCCACCTCTTGTGCGGTCATCTCACTCGGGTATAGGTGTCTGGCTTCTTCATACCTCCTTGTTGCCTCTTTGGTGATGTCTTGCTCTGGTTGGGGTCTTGGAGCCCTTGGTGGTCCCTCACCCAACTCCTCTGCTTCCCCCTGCTCCACATCATTTTTTCTCAGGGCTGCAATCATCACCGCTCGTTGGTCTCCCTTCCTCCTAGGGATTCCTTTCTGCTTCATTGCCTCCCTTAGCTCCGCTGAGGACCATTCCTCGTATTGCTGCTCCATTCTTGGTCTTTCTGTAGAGTCGTCCCACCGCTGCCAGCCAATTGTCCCAACCTACTATGATGATGGGGTATAGAGAATCCTAGTCCTCTTATCTCCTGTAGGTTTTAGACCTAAGATGTGGGTGACTCAGACCAATGGACAGTCTTTGTAGATGCAAGAGCATAAGTCCCAGCTTTTTGTAGTGTGCCTGGGAAACCTGGAAGGGAGTCAGAAACGATCTCCTCTACCAGCATATGCCCCTGGGTCAATAATACACCTGCACACAAAGTCTTGATGAAAATTATGAACCACTTTATTTGGAAAACAACATCTTTTAAACAGGCATATAACATTACCAGGAGGGGCTACCTTTAGTTAGCCCCTAACTGCCTCTGGCCAATCATGCAGGGTCCCTACGTGGGAACCATGAGACTCCTCCCCAGGTCCATCCACTAGGTGTGGCTAACAGAGTCATTTGGGCCCTGGCAGTCAAGAGAGACACATGTCTTTGCTCTGGCCCAGACCCCTGGATCTGGGGTAGGGAGACCCCAGAGGCCCCCTGGAGAGATGGTACCCCTGTGTCTGTTGGGACCCTATTGTTCCTGACTTAAGTATGTGTACTTAAAGGATTAACCTTGGTGGCCAGCTGGGGTCCTTCTCCTGTTGCAAGATGTATGTGGCAATGTATCCAGCATGACTACCCCATACTATCATATACATATGTGTATATATTCCACACACTGTCAGTCTATTTAAGTACAAGCGTAAAAGCGCACCCCACATAAAACCACCTAATGTCCTCAGAGTATATGGGATTGGGGCAGGGTTTCCACATCAATCCATCTCATGCATTATGATGACTTTTATTGATGGTGATGGGAACCCTGCTCATTTCCTAAGACAATAATCATAATAATATAACAGTATAACCGTATAACAGTATAACAGGGGGTCTGAGAGCCCCAAACCCGCAGGTATCGTCTCTTGTGTCAACAGCCTGTGACAGACATCTGTCCAAGTTCCAGATGACTGCCAAGTGAGCCATGACAATGTCTATTGTTTATTCCAATGGTACTTCATGTTCAATGCATTATGATACATATTATGTAAATGATGGTCATAACGTATAATGTTATAATACTTCATGTCTTCAATAAAAAGATTGAAACAAAAAAAATGAAATCAATACAGACCAGATCATCACAAAATAACAAGATAAATATTAATACATTAATACCATAGGTCACCCACATACATTAAATGATAACAATCCTGACCAGATAGTCAGAAAATAACCAGATAAAAAATATACATTTATACCAAACAAGTATAGGCCACTAATATACATTAAACGATAACAATCCAGACCAGATCATCACAGAAATAACCCGATAAATATTATACGTTTATACCAAACTAGTATAGGTCACTAATATACATTAAATGATAACAATCGACACGAGATCATTACATGACTTATTGACTCGGTATAAAGTCCATCTCACTTCTCCAGGTTTGTGGTCACAGAGATCTGATATTATTTTATTTCTTCTCATTTGTACATAATAATTCTGAGCCTGACATTTTACTCTCAAGAATTTTACTGACAGAAAGTTTTCAAAATGGCTTATATTGTAACTAAGGTCTTTGGAATGTTTTTATATATTTTTGGAGGCAAAAAATGGCCATTAAATTATAGACATATAATATAATAATATACTATATATAAGTGTCAGCAGTGATAATAGGTGATATATCCAGCTAAGATTTAAAAATATCTTGTCCAAACATCTAATGACCTGTTAGTTACCATTAGATAAGCTTTCTTTCGATACTTGTTGGGTGACAGTGTGCCTTTAAATAATTTCCTTATTGTGTACTAATTACTCACCTTCCCTGATATTTACAGGACTTTCCTCTTCCTTCACCTGCTGCTCATCTCTTATCTTCAGATCTTCTTGTTCCACCTTGAAGACAACTGGAGGCTTCACATCTAAACGCCCTACAAATATAGATACACTGCTTATAGATTTTCACCATTTTATTATCCAACTAGCGAATTGCCCGTCAAAAAATGACGGCAATGAAATTGTAAGGTAGCTAATGCTGTTTGGTGTGTAGTACTGAAATATATAATACATTAATACATGAATATACTTTACCTATTTTGAAGCATTGTGTTGAAGAGCTGGCAATCTGTTTTGATGTTGCTGCAGCATTAGTGGTGTGGAGCTGCTGTGTAAGCGTGCTGAATGTGTGCAGTGTAATAGTGTGAGTGCGCGAGACCAAACCGTTAGCGTAGTGGTGTACTTCCGCATTGGCGTAAAATGGCGGGTAATGTGTGGTATGCGTGTTAACGGAATATCCGTAGGTCTTTTGTGGTGTTTTGTGAGTTTCTTGTGGTGTTTTGCGTGTTTAGAGTGTTGTAGCCTCGTTTTCGTTTTGTTCGCCGGCCATTTTTTCTGTCGCTTCGCTAATTTTTTAGTGTCTAAACTCTTTTATTTTTAGTTAAATGAAGGTGTAAGTTGTTTTTTTGAGGTCGTGGATGCTCCCTCTTGCTGTAGGTAAGCTTTTTATGTATGTGCTGTGTGTATTTATTGTGTTTTTAATTTTGTAATGTTTGCGAGTTGCGTCCGATTGTTGCGAGGTCGTAATGTGTGCTAACGTGTCTCGTATGTTGTTTGCGTTGCGAGGTAAAGTTTGCAAGGGTCGTAGTTGGTGTGTCGTGTTGTTTGCGTGGTCGCGGTTGTTTGCGTTTGAACGTAAATTTTGCGAGGGTCGCAGTTGCTGGCAAGGAGCACCTTCGACGCTCCATGCCAGCAACTGAGGCCCTCGCCCACAGCCCTCGCTACACGAGGGGCGCGGGCTCGCTATCCGAGCCCTCAAGCGTTAGCAACAACTCGTACGCTCACAACTATATATGTGATATCAATCTAGTGTCTAACATATAATCGTAATCCTTTTGGTTGAACGTACCTGTATATAATATTCAGGGCGGGGTGTGTTACATTAATAACAAAAAGATCACTTCTGTTTCCACTGGTTCTGATCACTTGGTGCTCAAAGTCATAAAGGTTACAAATAATGTGTTGTCTGATAAAGTAGTAATTTAATGGAAATCACAGATAGGGTCTGGTTCAAGGTCACCAGGAATATTTTTATGGTCTGAAAATAGGATTAATAGTAACCTCTAAATACAAATTTACAATATTAATACACTTTGGCATAGTCTGCTGAGTGTTTATAGGTGCAGATATACTTTCTATGGATGGTGTCTGCAAACCTGTGTAAACCTATTAAGTAATAGTTGGACAATGAGACAATACAACTAGATGTATTAAATAACTGAGCACAGACAGACAACATTGACTTATTAGGCTATGTATCTGCCATACTCTCTCAAAAAATGCTTAATGAGTGAAAATTATTTATGTAAATTCAGGAAGTAGTTAGAAAATAACTAACAAGTGAGTGGAGCAGAAAAACAGATAGATGCGATGTCCCTTATGGTTACCACTAAGTGATTGGGTCCCACATATAATTTCTATCACAGTACTGTATAAAAAAATGTTTCACTCACCGTCACTGATATTTACAGGAATGTCCTCCTCTTTAATCTCCCGGGGGCTACTCATTTTTGTCTCTTCTTCTTGGTCAGACTCTGAGAGAACTGATGGTGTCACTTTGTCACTGTCTGTACAAATAGACATGAGATGGTCACACACTGGGATGTGTTACACATCTGTGACAGACCCCTTTTCCAGTTCGTGGATCTTAGGCATTGAGTCATTACAAAGGACAGCCTGCTTGGCTCCATTCACTTAACTATGTGCATAAACACCTCCATTGTAATCTGTTTTATGCCATTGTTTGCAAGATAAAGTGAATGTACTATATTTGAGGCCAGACAGGACGCTAGACTGTTATACCCCATGTGGAGTCAATCTCCTGCCATTGTGTATGTTGTATATACCCCCCTCTGCTGTATCTAAAGCCCATAAATATTGTTGACTTTCCAAAAATAAATCAGTTCACTGTTGAGACATATAGAAATGGTATGTTCTTTTATTTGCCCCTGATGGCTGCGATAGTGACCCTTTTTTCACCCTGCAAGTAACTTGTCTTGGTCACTACCACAGGAAGTTTACGAAGAAGTGATGGAGAGACCCTGATGGATACACATATATACAGTGAGGGAAAGAAGTATTTGATCCCCTGCTAATTTTGAACGTTTTCCAACTGACAAAGAAATGATCAGTCTATAATTTTAATGGTAGGTTTATTTTAACAGCGAGAGACAGAATAACAGAAAGTTATAAATTGATTTGCAGGTCAATGAGTGAAATAAGTATTTGATCCCCTATCAATCAGCAAGAGTTCTGGCTCCCAGGTGTCTTTTATACAGGTAACAAGCTGAGATTAGGAGCACTCTCTTAAATGGAGTGCTCTTAAGCTCAGCTCGTTACCTGTATAAAAGACACCTGTCCACAGAAGCAATCAATCAGATTCCAAATTCTCCACCATGGCCAAGACCAAAAAGCTGTCCACGGATGTCAGGGACAAGATTGTAGACCTACACAAGGCTGGAATGGGCTACAAGACCATCGCCAAGCAGCTTGGTGAGAAGGTGACAACAGTTCGTGCGATCATTTGCATATAGAAGAAACACAAAATAACTGTCAGTCTCTCTTGGTCTGGTGCTCCAGGCAAGATCTCACCTTGTGGAGTTTCAACGATCATGAGAACGGTGAGGAATCAACCCAGAACTACACAGGAGGATATTGTTAATAATCTTTAGGCATCTGGGACCATAGTCACCAAGAAAACAATTGGTAACACACTACGCCGTGAAGGACTGAAATCCTGCAGCGCCCACAAGGTACCCCTGCTCAAGAAAGCAGATGTATAGGCCCGTCTGAAGTCTGCCAATGAACAACTGAATGATTCAGAGGAGAACTGGGCAAAAGTGTTGTGGTCAGATGAGAGCAAAATCAAGCTCTTTGGCATCAACTCAACTCACTGTGTTTGGAGGAGGAATGCTGCCTATAACCCCAAAACACCATCCCCACTGTCAAACATGGAGGTGGAAACATTATGCTTTGGGGGTGTTTTTCTGCTAAGGGGACAGGACAACTGCACCGCATCAAAGGGACGATGGACGGAGCCATGTACCGTCAAATCTTGGGTGAGAACCTCCTTTCCTCAGCCAGGGCAGTGAAAATGGGTCGGGATGGGTATTCCAGCATGACAATGACCCAAAGACACACATCCAAGGACACAAAGGAGTGGCTCAAGAAGAAGCACATTAAGGTCCTGGAGTGGCCTAGCCAGTATCCAGACCTTAATCCCATAGAAAATCTGTGGAGGGAGCTGAAGGTTTGAGTTGCCAAAACACCAGCCTTGAAACCTTAATGACTTGGACAGGATCTGCAAAGAGGAGTGGGACAAAATCCTGCCTGAGATGTGTGGAAACCTGGTGGCCAACTACAAGAAACGTTTGACCTCTGTGATTGCCAACAAGGGTTTTGCTACCAAGTACTAAGTCGAAGGGGTCAAATACTTATTTCACTCATTGACCTGCAAATCAATGTATAACTTTTTTTTACTGTTTTTTTTTTTGTTATTCTGTCATATATATATATATATATATATATATATATATATATATATATATATACATATATGTAACGGTACCCCCACACATATAAGGGGTTGCCAAGGCCGTTTTAGTCGATCTGCCCGTCCAGTGATATAGAGACAGCTACTGCAGGACACCCATTCCCCCAAACTGGATCTAAGGGGAAAATGCTCCAAGCCTGGAACTGGAACCTCACTAATAGCTGCTAGCAGCTGAACAGGAAAAGCACCCCAAGATGCTTACACTCCTGGCAGTCAGTCTGTAACAGCATACCATGAATCCCCCCAAGAACGAGACAAAAGCTCTGTGTTTGAGGGTCAAGCAGTGAACTCATATATAATTATTGAAACACACTTTTTTTAAACACTTCACATACACAGTAGGGGCAGTGACTACCTTTGGTCAACCCTTAATTACCTCTGGCCAATCAGACAGGGTTAAGGCGTGGGAACCAGGGGTCCCCTCCCCCAGGAGCCGCCCACTAGGCGTGGCTAACTGCTCATTCTACCTCTGGCGGTGGAGAGAATAACATCTCTAGCTCACTTACTCCCCTGCTGGGAGTATGGGGAAACTCCAGGCCATCTCATTATTCAAGAGTCCTTACCCCCATTGTTCATGGTGCCATCTTGTCTGCTAAAACCCTTTTTCTTGTGTGTTTTAGCAGATAGGATAACGAGGCAGATGGGCAACTCCTGACCGAGTGTATGAGACTAAAGATATTTGACTGCATACCACACAATACATTATTTTTACAGATATAACCACAACATATTATAACCCAGAACATATCTGCAGATAGCTTAGGACTGAGAACACATTATTACTGAATGGCGTTTAGACCAAACACATACAGTTCAATGGCCATGGAACCAAAGTCTTTCTGCATAGGGAAATAAAGTATTTAAATGCCGGTCCCTAGTCAAAAGGCACGAGGCGGGTAACCAGGCTCCTCCAATGTACAGTGGCGAGATTGGTCCCGTCACATCTCTGCCCTTTTCCAAACAGACTAACAGGGTATCTGACCTCCTGCCGGTCAGTGCCCTGGTTAGTCCAGCAGCCCACCCACAAAACACAATCAGCAGTACAGCCCACCCAAAATAACTGGTTACTACACCTGGGTAGAGGAGAAACTTGTCCATGTCCAGGTGCCTCACCACGGCTGTGCTGGGCACTAGTAAGCTGCATTGGTGGGTTGCTGAGTTGGCAGAGACCAGCGGTTCTCTGCCCTGGTGCCAGCGCTACCACGGAAGTAGCCTGTTTGGAGCCTGGTTGTAGGAGGGGGAGACCGACTGTCTCCACTTTGGCTAAACAGCCCTGTTGCTGGAGGACAGGACCGACCGTCTCTGCCCCTGGTAGCTCAGCCTGCCGCTGGGGAATGGAGACTAGGCTCCCAATTCCCTGTACATTGCTCTGCCACTGGGGAATGGAGACGGGGCTCCCAATTCCCTGCATATCACTCTGCCGCTGGGGAATGGAGACGGGGCTCCCAATTCCCTGCATATCACTCTGCCGCTGGGGATCTGGGCCAACCACCCAGGATCCCTGTAGCTCACCCTGACGCTGGGGAGGGAGGACGCTGCTCTCCTCTCCCTGCAAGGTACACTTCCAAAGGGGAGGGGAGACAATGCTCTCCACTCCCTGCACTCCACACTGGCGCTGGGGATCTGGGCTGGCCACCCAGCACCCCTGTAGGGCCGGTGGAGGGACCTCGGTCCCATCTCCACCTACCGCCTGGGGTTCCTCCCAATAAATCTCTACAATATCTTCCCAGCTGAAGGTGTCTGGATCTGGGTCTGTCACCTTGCTGTCCTGCTGAGCCTTCCCAATGGAGTGGAAGAGATCTCGGTAGTCCTGCTCCAGTTCCCACTCCAGGGTTGCTAGGTGAACAAGGTCTTGCTCTACCGCATGGGGGTCATCCCAGTCATGCCTAGCCTCCCTCTCATAGAAAATATCCTGAAGTCTGGTCTGCGCAGGGCTCCCGAAGTCAGGCTCTGCAAAGGACTCCCATAACAAGCCAGGACCATCAAACTCCTCTCCCTCTGGCTTATCATGCTCGGCTGTCCAGGGTATATACTGTGCCATATACCACCAGAGCGCCTGGTAGGCATCCTCCAGCCATAGCTCCTGCCATGCACGGAGCTTGAGTTCCTCCACCCATTCCTCCAGGGGCTGCTCTCCCATGAAGGGCATGCGCAGGGCCACTTGCTTCTGCAAACGCTGCTCTTCACTGGGGAGACTCTCACCCCGCTGGTATTGTACATTATCCAGGGCCTGGTACCAGATCCCTTTCCTTAATGCATCCCGGCCATCCAGGTCCTCATCCTCGTATAGCACTGCTGGTTCCATTCTGCTGCTCTTAGGGTCGCTGTACTGGGAAATGCGTTGCCCCCAACTTGTAAATCCACAGAATGGTGTCTCCTGTAGCTGTCCTTCTGGCTGTGGGAACAATCTCGCCGCTTGCCACCAAATGTAACGGTACCCCCACACATATAAGGGGGTGCCAAGTCTGTTTTAGTCGATCTGCCCAACCAGTGATATAGGGACAGCTACTGCAGGACACCCATTCCCCCAAACTGGATCCAAGGGGAATATGCTCCAAGCCTGGAACTGGAACCTCACGAATAGCTGCTAGTGGCTGAACAGGAAAAGCACCCCAAGATGCTTACACTCCTGGCAGTCAGTCTGTAACAGCATACCATGAATCCCCCCAAGAACGAGACATAAGCTCTGTGTTTGAGGGTCAAGCAGTGAACTCATATATTTATTGAAACAACACACATTTTTTAAACACTTCACATACACAGTAGGGGCAGTGACTACCTTTGGTCAACCCCTAATTACCTCTGGCCAATCAGAGAGGGTTAAGGTGTGGGAACCAGGGGTCCCCTCCCCCAGGAGTCGCCCACTAGGCGTGGCAAACTGCTCATTCTACCTCTGGCGGTGGAGAGAATAACATCTCTAGCTCACTTACTCCCCTGCTGGGAGTATAGGGAAACTCCAGGCCATCTCATTATTCAAGAGTCCTTACCCCCACTGTTCATGGTGCCATCTTGTCTGCTAAAACCCTTTTGTTCTGCTATCTCTTGTGTGTTTTAGCAGATAGGATAACGACGCAGATGGGCAACTCCTGACCGAGTGTATGAGACCAAAGATATTTGACTGCATACCACACAATACAATATTTTTACAGATATAACCACAACATATTATAACCCAGAACATATCTCCAGATAGCTTAGGTCTGAGCACACATTATTACTGAATGGCGTTTAGACCACACACATACAGTTCAATGGCCATGGAACCAAAGTCTTTCTGCATAGGAAAATAAAGTATTTAAATGCCGGTCCATAGTCAAAAGGAACCAGGCGGGCAACCAGGCTCCTCCAATGTACAGTGGCGAGATTGGTCCCGTCATAATATATATATATATATATATATATATATATATATATATATATATATATATATGTATCAATATCAGGGGTTTGCATTTTTATCTGAAACATAGAAGCCAACAAGACTAGTTAGGAGCTAGCTAGACATTTTTTAGGAGCCATATTATGGCGAGGCAGCTCCTCAGAGTCCTCTTCTAATGTCCAAAGACACTTCTTATGAGGCTTAAACTCAAACAGACTTTAGGCCCCAGCAGTTTAAATAAAAGTCAGTGTTACAAAAATGGAAGGAAACATTTATGTAATCAAACTAACTTTACTCCAGGAACAGCTTCTCTTAACCTGTACAGCTTGTCTTCTACAGGTAGCAAAAACCCTGCAGCCACAACACATTCTCTGGAGTGCTTTGCAGATCCACATGTGTCTTACTTTTGGCCCCAAGCCTCCAGCCAACGCAAGTGGATGGAACACTGGCCAACCCTTCTCTCCATATCCTCCACACAAGGGAACTCATAAACATCAAGTGATTACACTAACATACATTCATTTATTTGGAAGTTTATACTGCATCTCTTGCACAGCCATCATTTATTACCAGACGCGCGGTTAGTCTTTGAGCGATTCTGGACAAATTCCTCTCCTAAATACTTCCAGTCATATAGACTCTCTTTCCTACATCTGCTTTATTTGACAGACTCCATTTTCGCAGAGTCTTTCCCTCTGTCTCTCACAGGCCCTTCTAAGGTTTAGCTACACCTGACCCATTGGTAGGACTCCCTGTCATGACTAATTTTGGGGCTAGGGAGGACCCTCTGCACCCCACAAGCAACTCTGTTCTTAAAACCCTAACACCTGTGATTAGTAAGATCAAAAGGCTATCAGAAAGGACACAGGGCTTGTTTTAAGGACTGCAACGTTGTTTTTATGTGTAATGTTTAAAGATATTGGTCCTTGTCTGTTATGTAGTCACACACAGTCTCAACACTGTGGTTGAATGTTGTGCCACAGCACCACCTGGTGGTGTAAAAAAAGTTACTGCAGGCAAAACAATATTCCCCCCTCAGATGTGGCTCATAAGGCGCACCGACAGAAGAGGCATCGAGGTATGAGAGGCGCGAACGAGGACCGTGTGCCCACGCCGAACATACGGATGGCCTCGCTGTTGGTTCAGCGCCGTCGAGTTGCGCCACGTCGGAGGGGAGAATAGTTCTTTGCCTGCAGTAACTTCTTTTTTGCTGAGGTGCAGCATTCAACTACAGTGTTGAGACTATGTGCGGCTACATAACATACAAGGTCCAGGATATTGTATGTTTTACTGCTGTTCTGCTGTTTGGTCACCAGTAAACACCCAAAATGGAGCCCATTGCATGTGGCTGGTCTGGACTAGTGTCCATTGAGGCCTTTTCCTTTGTGCTAGAGGGCTGCTGACTTTCAGCTCAGGTAACAGACGAGCCCACAGGAGAGGGCTAACCCTTCTGTGACATCATCTCTGTTCTCACATGCACAGGACTATTCTGATTGGGCTATGTTAATTCAAGTATTACAGCTATCCATCTCATTGATGCTTATGCACTTAGGCGGGGAATTCAAACCTGTTCGCTCCCCAATTCATGTTAATGTTGAATTGCCCTATGGTTCTTTGTTCTCTTCTGAAATGCCCTGGAGGGAAAGCCATTAAAGTGTGTGTTATTCATCTGATTTTTCTGCTTCTCCATGAATTATGTTCTGATCTGAATTGCTGGGTGCTGAGATGAATATTAAAGTCACAACCTGAGAATGCTCCTGTAAGCCAAAGCAGGAGAATTAAGAATATGTGGACCCCTTGTCTCTGGGTCGTGACACTGCCTAAGCATTTTTCAGAAGCTGCCTCATTGTGATGCTAGAGATTGTTAACATCTACCCAGCTGGACTGGGCATAGATCTTTACTCAGCCTCTCACATGTGCCTTTAATTACTCTTACGTATATCCATCCCTGTCTGGGTTGACCACAACAGATACATATATGTGCACTAACTACATGTTATGTTGATTATCCTATGTATGTTAATTACTAGATGTTATGTTGCTTCTCTATGTGTGTTTGACTTATGATGCTAGATTCTGTATGTTCAGTTCATGAAGAGTTAACAGACTTAGAAAGTAGTGATGTAATCTAACTATCATATTGAGAAGCTGTCAGTTATTAAAGTTTGCTCTGCTGGTTGAGACTTAAAAAAAGTATTTGTCAATTTATTATTTTGCCAAACCTGCTTTTTGCCTCCTGTGTTCCCGAGGGCCTGAGCCGATTACTGCCATAAGTACTGAGGTTATTATAGCCCAGACCATCCAGGGGTGCTCCTGTAACAGTAAGCAGGAGGGTTAAGGGGTGAACCAGGTCCCCCCTCACCCCTGAGTCTTTACATGGTACCATCTACTTCTTCAGTGGACTTGAAAAAGTCAAGGTGACCAATCCTACCCAGCTGATTCCAGTACGGTATTAAAACCCTTTTTTCAAGGGAGCAGCAGAGGTTCAGGATAGCAAAAGTAATTATAGGACATAAAAATAATAAAAGTCTTCCCTCTAAATGAAACGCACCATTTACCATGTGTCCCCAAAAGAGCATGGTTTTATTTTGTCAATGACACAGTATTTATGCAGTTGAGAACATAAACATTCAAATTTCCCTCCCAGGTTAGAATCGCCCAGTAGAAGTGCCTCCAGGGGGTATGTTGCTGATTGGTCCATGTAAAGGAGTACATAATAAAAAAAACACACAGTAATATATTCACTATCAGCATGCTATAACAAACATTATTGGTAAAGGAAAAAGCAGAATGTCACAAGCTTACCCCTGTATGGTGCATATTATATATATATATATATATATATATATATATATATATATATACATATATATATATACATATATATATACATATATATATATATATATATATATATATATATATACATATATATATATATATATACATATATACATATATATATACATATATATATATATATATACATATATATATATATTTTTTTTTTTTTTAGATAATTACAGTCTCAAAAAGTACAGTTTTGCTCAAAAGTTTGCATAACCTGGCAGAAATTGTGAAATTTTGGCATTTATTTTGAAAATATGACTGGTCATGCAAAACAAACATATCTTATTTAAGGATAGTGACCATATGATCAAATCGTTGTTTGGCTTCTTTCTATATTTAACAGAAATCACCCAAAATGGCCCTGATCAAAAATGAACACACCCTTGAATGTTTGGCTTTGTTACAGACACACAAGGTGACACACACAGGTTGCAAAAAATTTCAGTTAGTGTCTGTGTATAACTAGTCAATGAGTTTGTTAGCTCTCACGTGGATGCACTGAGCAGGCTAGATACTGAGCCATGAGGAGCAGAAAAAAAAACTGTTACAAGACCTACATAACAAGGTAAAGGAAGGATGGAAAAGGATATAAAAAGATATCCAAAGCCTTGAAATTGCCAGTCAGTACTGTCCAATCACTTATTAAGAAGTGGAAAATTTGGGGATCTTTTGATACCAAGCCAAGGTCAGGTAGACTAAGAAAGATTTTAGCCACAACTGCCAGAAGAATTGTGCGGAATGCAAAGAAAACCCCACAGGTAACCTCAGGAGAAATACAGGCTGCTCTGGGAAAAGACGTTGGGGTTGTTTCAAGGAGCACAATATGCTGATACTTGAACAAAAATGAGCTGCAGGGTCAAGTTGCCAAAAAGAAGCCTTTACTGCGTCAATGCCACAAAAAAGCCTGGTTACAATATGCCTGATAACACCTTGATATGCCTCACAGCCTCTGGCACACTGTAATTTGGAGTGACGAGACCAAAATAGAGCTTTATGATCACAACCATAAGCGCTAAGTTTGGAGAGGGGTTTACAAGGCCTATAGTGAAAAGAATACCATCCCCACTGTAAAGCATGGTGGTGGCTCACTGATGTTCTTTTTTGGGAGGGGGTGAGCTCTAAAGGCACGGGAAATCTTGTGAAAATTGATGGCAAGATGAATGCAGCATGTTATCAGAAAATACTGGCAGACAATTAGCATTCTTCTGCTCGAAGGCTGCGCATGGGAAGCTCTTGGACTTCCCAGCATGACAATGACCCTAAGCACAAGGCCAAGGTGACCCTCCAGTGGTTACAGCAGAAAAAGGTGAAGGTTCTGGAGTGGCCATCACAGTCTCCTGACCTTAATATCATTGAGCCACTCTGGGGAGATCTCAAACGTGCGGTTCATGCAAGACAACCAAAGACTTTGAATGACCTGGAGGCATTTTGCCAAGATGAATGGGCAGCTATTCCACCTGCAAGAATTAGGGGCCTCATAGACTACTATTACACAAGACTGCACGCTGTCATAGATGCTAAAAGGGGCAATACACAGTATTAAGGCTATGCAAAATTTGGAACTAGTCATTTCATTTTTTACTTTGTTGCCATGTTGTGTTTAATGATTGTGCCATTCTGTTATAACCTACAGTTGAGTATAAATCCCATAAGAAATAAAATAAATAAGTTTTGCTGCTTTTCTTTAAAAATAGTACAGATGTCACCAATTCGCCAAGGGTATGCAAACTTTTGAGCACAATTGTAAGCTTTATTATAATTAAATATTCTTTATAAATAAATGATACAGTACTCAATATAGAGAGAGATATACACTCCTTGCTGCACACACCATGCATACAGGTGGATTTTGAGACAGATGGTTGCATCAACAGACTAATGGGTAGATACACAGATATACACAAATAATATATATATATATATATATATATATATATATATATATATATATATATACTCCTTCATCCACACACCACATATTTCTTACCTTACAGCTTTAGAAACTGAGTTTGGCTCCAGTAACTTCATGAAAGATCATCCATGTTCCCTTCTGTTTTCCTATGGACAGTGCGGGCATTTTAGACACAAGACTCTGAATTAGCCATCTTGGTTATGGGCAGTTTCTAAGGGATGTTCTCAAGGCTGCAATGTTATCGAACACTAACTAATTACATGTAATCTATACAACAACATACACATAATCAGTCTGAAGTAGCGAAGTTATATTAGTAGTTTATATCTAATATGATACAATGTTGCACGATAAACAGTGTTATCTTTCTAAGTGAAGTAAAATTGTATGTTATTAGATAAACATGTTCTAGAAAATATAAACAAAATCATATATATTGCAAGATGTGGGACAGAAATGGTGTCCCAAGCACACTTCATGTTATTCCATCTTACTCAGTCTGCTTTCTTCATTTCCATCCTGACATAACATAAGCGGGCCCTGGAGTGAGGCTGTATGCTGTTTATCAGGGGTGTATATACACATATATATATATATACACATATTCACATCTGAATGTCTAAAACAAGTTAAAAAACCTGCTTCAAGCTCAGAATTCCGAGAAATACAGTTATCACACTGCATTCTGGGAAGCTGAGCAGGGACATGCATAAAAGCTGTGCAATGCAGCGGGCATAAGCTTAAAGGAAGCCATGTTTGAAATGATTTATGGATTGAAGAGCGAGGCATTTGTGGCACATTTGCATGTCCCTGTTCAGCTTCCCAGAATGCAGTGTAATAACTGTATTTCTCAGAATACTGAGCTAGAAACAGGTTTTTTAAACTTGTTTTAGACACTCAAATGTGAACACAGATGTACTATTTATTTACTATATATATATATATATATATATATATATATATATATTTATATATATATATATATATATATATATATATAGACAGAGAGATAGGTAGGTAGATAGATACAGGCAGAGAAAGATAGATAGATATAGAAAGACAGGTATGTAGGTAGATATACACTTAGATAGATATATCCCATATTCCTTAGGCCCTGTATAGTTGCACATACACTCCTTACTCCCCACTTGTACTATAGGTACATAAAACCCTCCACTCACAATACACACATACTTATTTTTGCCCATATTTATCCATCAATCAATTAATTTATTTCATACAAACTTACATGTCTAGAAGTTCTCCTTGGTGCGATTTTATAAACAAGCACTATAGACGCCGTCTCACTCGTTCACTTCCGGTTTCTTCTTAGGCCACGCCTACTGTGAGTAAGAAGAGAAAACATGTGATGGGACCAGGGATCCGCCATCTTGGTTGTGGGCAAAAGCTGAAAATTGAGAAGAAGTGCTGGTGATAATGCTCTCAATGTTACAGGATGAGATACATTACTAGGGAATAAGTTGAAATCAACTCACTAATTGTATTATATATATGACATGTATAGATTCCATTAAGGATATAATATGTATGAGATGTGTGTAGGGAAAACAACAACAACTACATATATATATATGTATATATATATATATATATATATATATATATATATATATATATATATATATATATATATCTTACATTCAAATGTTACTACTTTCACAACAAAAAAGGTTAACAGTTTGTCGCCAAAAAGTTGCATGTTAAAACAATAAACATTTTTCATATAATAATTGTACTTCTTTACAGATAAGAAAAAGGTTACAAGTGTCAAATACGCATATTACTGACAAAACAGAATTACAAACATACACATTTAATTGCCGTCATTATTTGAAGGGCAAGTCGCTAGTATATATATATATATTATCTTGAGAGTGATATATTATATTTAATACAAGTCTGTCAGTTCTTGATTGGATTTTCCCCCTTGATCTTATATAGAGGAAAATAACTATTATTACATATGTCTCAAGGTCATGCTACAAGTACCTATATAGATATGTTTGAAGTGTGTGCACTTATATGTATTTTATATTCAAAGACCATTTATTAAATGTCTTTTAGTGGATGATGACAAATTAGCTCTTGGGTACAAATAATATGCTCTTTAGTGGCTCAGCCTCCCAGTAGTAGGCACAAGCATGCCTTGGGTAAACATAAGGTCATCCACAATTAAGCAATGTTCGTATGGAAAACATAATGGACAGTTTACAATGGGCTTTATTATTTGTTTATTGTTCTTCAGTCATGTCCAACTCTCTGTGACCCTATGGAACTCAGCATGCCAGGCACATCTATTGTTATGTTTCTGGTTGTCCTTATCCATAAGGGTTTCATGGCAAAGATACATGAGTGGGTTGCCAGTTTATTCTCCAGTGGATTGCTATTTGTCTGACCTCTCTGCTATGACCTGCCCATCTTGGTGACCCTACATGGTATATTTTACAGCTTCATTAAGGTACACAAGCCCTTTCGCCACAACAAGGTAGCGATACAGAAGGGGTTATTCATTGTTATTCGCCATCAGATCTATGTTTTCTATCCTGATGAGAGTACATGATGGGGGTGGGGGGCAACAGAAGGTCAGCTAGAAATTTGGATAGTGGAGCATGGAAGAACAGGACAGATGTTTTATATTACCAGGTGTGAATATTATTATTATTTCCTTTATTTGTAACAAGCCAACATAATCCTTAGCACTATACAGGGGTACGTTCAAGACAAAATCCAAATAACACTGTAGAGATGGCTCCTTATAGGTATATGCCTGCTGTATTACACAGCTTTGAAGCTTAGCATAGGATCGATTATGCACAAGTTAGGAGACCAACCCACAGACAGTCACTGTTTGAATCTAATGGATCTCAACAGTTTGGGGCTGGTAGATTGACAGACGACCAGCCGGGGGGCGTGACCGGAAGTGGTGATGTAGCCGCGAAGGTCGGCGCTAGCGGGTGGAGAGGCGTCCGTGTGATGGAGGACCAATGACCCGATGGTAACCGTGTGCTAAACGAGCGAGTGAGGGTATACCTTCCCAGGATAAGATCCCTTAAAGAGAGGAAGAAGTAAGAAGGGGGTCTCGGTGGTTGCACGGCGATACGAAGCTGTGGCTACACGGAGCAGTGTGCAGCAAGGAACCTGAGACCCAGGAACCCAGGGAAGGGCAAAACCACGCTGCAAATAACGCTAAAGGCAGGAGGGGACTCCAGAGCCGACCAGAGAGTGAGTGGAGACTGGGTCCCAAGGCACACTGCCGCGATAGCGGTCCTAAGCAACACAAGCAAGGAGTGGTCTGGCGAGCAGAAACGGTGATGATGTCAAATCAGTGGCAAAACAGATGGAAATTCGGAGACAATCTTCCAAAAGCTAAGTAAACAGCTGCTTTTCCTTTTTTCTGTTGTCTGAGATGAACATAAGTCACCTACGGCTAATATATATGGTATGAGATTAAATAATTGGATTACCCCCCTGCAGAGAGCACACATACAGTAATAAGAATAAAAGTGTGCAAAATGTCATTCTACAAACATATAATTCTATAAGGAAATCAAACTTGCTTAAAAAAGACTGAATACAAATATTTAAAGATTAGGCACACGGTTAAGAAAACCATCAGGTCCACAGTGAATCAGACAATACCACAATTAATCCCCTTCAAATCCCTGAAAGGATATAAATTCTAGTGTTGAGAAGGAAAGCATACCTTTGGACAATTTGTTACAGATAACTGGGTAACTTAAAGGAACTCATTAAAGTCATATTGAGTCTGGAGAGGTGAAAAACAGCTGGAACCGGACAAAATTAAACTAATATGGAACTTCAAATATAACTATAAGTATATATACAAATATCGTAACAAATAAGGGGTCTTTTTTTTCTTTTACGACAATAACCAAATCCAAGGAGCTTAAAGTGGAAGACATATTGAGATATTGAGAGTAAAATAAAGGACAGAAGGATAGGTGAAACTGGGGAGGAAAAAAGGTGTTAAAATGGCTACGAAAAGCAAAGCTAAAATAAGAAAGAGCTTGACGACAGAGCCAGCTACCTTCTTTACCCCAAAGAATTCCACTAATTTGACACAAAAACAATTGCAAAAAGAAGGATCAAATCCAAGTTTATCCCAACCTTCCCCTACTTCGCTAACTAGAGAATTGGAGTTACAAGAAGGCAATTTACTCACTATTGATAAAATGAAAGAAATTTTAAAGAATTTCCAAACCGAATTTTTAGCAGAGATTAAGATCCAAATTATGGAAAACGCTAAATCAATAAAGGAGGTGAATGAAAGATCAGCAGTCTTAGAAGTCAAATTTGACAAACTAGTTAAGGATCATAATATGTTACTGGAGCAATCCGTAAAAATGTCTACTCAAATTACTACTCTGAACGATCAAATAAATAAAATGAAAGATAAAGATCGAAAAAACAATCTCCGAATAAGAGGTATCCCAGAAACTGTAAAAAAAGAAGAAATTTCAACTTATGTAAAAGATCTATTTCTTAAAATTATGCCATCCTTTTCACAACTGGATCAGAAATTTGATGCAGTTCACAGAATCCCCCTTCCAAAGCATTTACAAAACAAAACCTCTAGAGATGTAATAGTTAAAATTCATCACTTACCAACAAAGGAAGCAATCTCAAGAGCAAGCTATATAAAGAAGACATTTGAAGCTCCGTATGAAAAAATACAAATTTTTTCAGATCTGTCAAAAGCGACAATTAATAGAAGAAAAGAATTTAAGTCCATAACTCAAGAATTAAGGAAGTACAATCTTATTTACAAATGGACGTCTCCAGCAGGTTTATTAATCTTACAAGGATCTATGTGGCATAGGATTGGTTCCATTACAGAAGGAGAAACTTTCTTGAACAAATTGAAGACCAACTCACGAGACTTAAAGGTCTCATCATTGGAACTGGAAATTACAAATCCAGAATGGCAGGAAAAATAACTTCAAAGGAAAAGAGAAAAGATACAAGTCGTAGACATTTCAACCTGGACTATTATTATATAATTTAGAAGATATAAAAAAAAAAATATATATATATATTTTTTTTTTTTTTTAACCAGGAAATGGCAGTAATAACGATTTACGAGAGTAGAATTATTATCTAAATCTCCTTAAGAATAGGGGTAAATTGTTTAAGGGAAGATCAATAATGATGCAGCTTAGTAATTGATAGCTACAAGGTAAGAGAAGTACTAATAGAATTAAGGGTAGAGAAGGGTACGAAGGGAAGAAAAAGTGAAAATAGTAATTTAAGGAAACGGTACTGCCATCTCCACAACATTCCGCTAACCACTTTTGAACAACGGCTGAACCCCATGCGGAGCAAAATTGGGGAAAAGAATGCAATACAACCCAGTTTGTTCCAAAAGTATGAATGTATGTATGAATGATTATGAGGGAAATATGTGTTTGTTGACTTATAAAATTATAGCAAATGAAGCTCACTCAAATAATTGTTTGGTAAATAATAGTATAGCCAGAGAGGCTCTCAAACAAAAATGGCCCTGAAATTACTAAGTTGGAATGTTAGGGGCTTAAACTCCCCTAGCAAAAGGAAAACAATTTATAGATACTGTAAAAAGGAGAAAGCAGACTTGATTTTTCTCCAGGAAACCCATTGGGGGAAGGGAAAAACTCCGGGGTTTGCGGAAGGTTATTTTGATTATAGATATCACTCAAAAGGGGAAAAAAAAAGAGAGGAGTTTCAATATTCTTCTCTAATAATTTAGGAATAGAGGAAGTAATTACAATTATAGACCCAAACGGACGTTACATATTATGGAACGGCCAAATAAATAATCAAAAAATAACGTTGATTAATATTTATGCTCCTAATGATAAACAAATAAAATTTATAAAAGTAATAGGAAAACTAATTAATAAATATGCACAAGGTCCGCTTATTATAGCAGGAGATTTTAATTTGATTTCAAACATAAATTTGGATAGGTCGAAAATATTAGTGGATAAAAATTTAAAAAGAGTGAACAAAAACGCTCAATTATTTACAGAATGGATTATAAATAATAACTTATATGATGCTTGGCGAGTCCAACATCCGAATCAAAAAGAATTCTCATTCTACTCAAATCCTCATAACACGTATTCACGAATTGATTTAATTTTAGTAAATTCCCAAATAATTAATAAAATAACACACTCTGGAATAGGTAATATTGTAATTTCAGATCACGCTTACACCACACTAATGGTGGAAATAAATAAAATAAAATTAGATAGACCACAATGGAAATTAGATGACACTATATTAAAAATAGAAAAAAATAAAGAAACACTAAATAAAGAAATTTCTGAATTTTTTGATTTGAATAATCACTCAGTCTCTTCATATTGCACAATTTGGAACGCACAAAAAGCTTTCACAAGAGGTTTGATTATCAAACTCAAAGCTCAGTTGATAAAACAAAGAGGAGATTCACTAAAAAAATTACATATAGATTTGAGTAGGTTGGAATCTAGATTTTTGATCGACCCACAACCACATATTATGACTGAAATTAAACTAATACAAAATAAAATTAATAAGATCAACCAACAAAGATCAGATAGTGCCCTTTGGCATTTTCAACAAATATATCATTTTCAAAACAACAGAAACAGTAAATTACTTGCCATCCAGGCGAAAAAGAAAAAAGAAAAGAAAAGAATAATAGATATTAAAGAGAATGGTAAACTCCTCTCTTCCCCTCAAGAGATGGGACAAGCATTTTCAAATTATTACCAGAGCCTGTATAATCTAGACAAAAATCCCTCCTTTAATAAACCAACAGCAGAGGAAATACAAACTTTTTTGGATGGTATTCAATTGCCGAGATTATCGGAGGAAGATCTAAAGGAATTGAACAACCCCATTACAGTCCAGGAAGTCCAACAAGTGATCAATGAATTAAAAGCTTACACGACCCCAGGCCCAGATGGATACACTAATTTTTTTTACAAAACTTTTTGCCAAATTTTAAGTCCATGGTTGACAGAAATGTTCAATGAAATCAAAATAAGAGGTACTATGCCAGGGGAAATGACAAAAGTAGCATTAATAATGATACCTAAGCCCAATCTAGACCCACAATTGTGTGCCAACTACAGACCCATTTCCCTATTAAATGCAGATATCAAATTGTACGCAAAAATTTTGGCACTTAGAATTCAAAAAAATGTAGAGAAACTAATTGCAATAGACCAAATGGGTTTTGTAGCTGGAAGGCAAGGAACAGAGAACATCAGGAAAATCATGAATTTGGGCGAGATAGCAAGAGCAAATGGTATTCCCACCCTATTTCTGTCCTTAGATGCCGAAAAAGCATTTGACAGAATAGGGTGGGACTATATGCAATTAACACTGTCTAAATTTGGATTTGGGAAATTTGGGGAAAGAGCAATAGGAGCTTTGTACAAAGTCCCCCTGGCAGAAGTAACGGGATTGGGATGTAGAACAAACCCCTTTGAAATATCTAATGGCACTAGACAGGGTTGCCCCCTCTCCCCCACCTTGTTCGCATTAATGATCGAACCATTGGCGGAAGCCATAAGATCATGCCCACAAATCCATGGGATTAGGGTGGGAGAGAGGGAGCACAAAATTAGCTTATATGCAGATGATGTTATTTTATCTCTTACTAGACCTGAGGTTTCACTGCAACATATGTCAAAACTAATACAAAACTACAGTAAAATTTCTTACTATAAACTAAATTATAAGAAATCAGAAACATTGTTTTTTAATCTTTCAATAAGCTCATTAGCTAAGTTGAAAGTTACCTATCCCTTCGACTGGAACTCTAAATCATTCAAACATTTGGGCATTACGATCTTGGGTGATTCTCAGGGAATAGTAGATAAAAATTATAAGGAATTATATGTTAAGTTTCAAAACATTACAGAAAAATGGAGAGGAGAAAAATTCTCATTTTGTGGTAGAATTGCTGTAGTTAAAATGATTTTACTCCCAAGAATGAATTATGTTTTGAGATGCATTCCATACAGTATCCCTAGATATTGGTTAAAGAAATTACAACAAACAATTGATTATTTCATTCATCAATCGAAATATATGAGGGTGAAAAAAGCGGTGATGGGGAGGAGCTTCCTAAAAGGAGGGATCTCCTACCCATCGCTGCAACTTTACCAAGAAGCGAACAGTATAGTACATACTTTGAAATGGTTGGAACCAGCGAATAAGCTACCTTGGATGACTATAGAAAGGGCCCTAATCCCAGACTATCATCTATCTGCTTTGGTATTTGGGGAAAAACCACTTTACAAGGATCTTGCGATTGGATCATCTGTGATAAAAGAAATTGTTAAAAATTGGAGACAAATTAACAAAAGTAAAAATTTACTTCCCAAAGGCAGTGTAGTCACGCCAATGGAGGCTTTGTTACACCCAAATATGGGAGGTGGGCTTAAAGTGTGGAATAACAAAGGATTAAAACGTGTTAAAGACACGTTGATTGAAGGGTCAATAGCGTCCTTCAATCAAATTAGAAACAAATTCGATATCGCAGCAGAAGGATGGTTAATATATGAAGCCTATAGAGCAACCTGTCGCGATTTTAAATTTGGCCCCCAAAATGAGAGGATGTTAAAACCTATGGAAAACATCCTCCTTAATCCAGGGAAAAAACACTTGATATCAAGATGTTTCAATATCATAAGATCCTTGGAAGAACAAACCAAAACTAGCAATATGAAGCAATGGGAATTAAACTTAAATATAATTAAAGAAATGAGCGTCTGGGAAGGAGCCTTTAAACTGACCAACAGATTTATTAAGCAACCATCTCTTAGAGAAATGCATTTCAAGATAATTAACAACTGGTATATCTCTCCGATGAAAATTTCGCAAATTTCACACTCTCCTTCGGACAGATTATGCTGGAGGGAGTGTGGAAATTCTGCTAACTTATTACACATTCTATGGGATTGCTCTAAATTAAGTTTTTTTTGGGAAAAATGTTATGAATTGACATTTAAGATAGTGGGAATTCATTTCCCAAGGACAGGAGAGTGCAGCTTGCTACATTTTTTTCCAAATGATGTCAGCACGGAAAAAAAAGCATTTGCTGTTATAACTTTTTCGATAGCCAAGAAGTTAATAATTAGTAATTGGAAAAAGGAATCCGCTCCTTTCTTTGCTGACATTGTTTGGAAAATAAATCATACTCGCGAATTGGAAAGGAGCTATACTCAGAAGGGTTTAATTAAAACAGATCCTTTAAAATGGAAATTATGGGACGAAAATCATGAAACAACTGGTTGATTTCTTCCCTTCTGTGGAGTTCCCTTCCTTTATTATAATTGTGGAATGAATGAGGATGAATGGTAATTCTTTAATGTAATGTCACTTTTGTAAAAGTATGCTAATATGTGTTAATTTGTCTGTATGTTTAATTTTTTTTTTTAAATAATAAAAATTAAAAAAAAAAAAAAACAGTTTGGGGCTGGTTCATATCTTGGGCATTCGATTTTGTGGGAGCCATGTATAAACTAGTATTTAGATTAAAAAGTGAAAATGCATTGTGAACTAATTTGCCCAGTTTCCCAGCGTGCAGTGCAATAACTGATTTTTTGTGAATTCTGAGCAGGAAATTATTATATTTTTTTCATTTACATTTAGACATTCACCATCACTCACTAGACTGGTTCTCACCATCGCCTCTCCCTCCAAACATTCTTGCATTACATTGCATTCTTACAATCAAAGTCACTTTCTCATGTGATTATAAAGATAGATGCTCTTCAGCCCTCCATTCATATGACCTAGTCACTTCTACCTCCATCTCACAAGCCATTTCACTTTCCTAAGACCTCAGGGGAAACATTCCCCCTTGCCGATGACCAAGGAAAACATTTTCCCTACCATGAATATCGGGCACTTTAAGCAGGCTAGGTTTACCTATTTAGATAGATTTTGAAATATATAAATATATATATATACTGCCTGGCTCCTTCTGAATCACTTTGTCTCCTGCAACTAACCACACTTAAGAAGTGAAGACTTCACACACCGCCTGGCTCCTTCTAATTATCTATCTCCTGCAACTAACCGCCCTTAAGAAGAGAAGACTTCACACAACACCTGGGTGCTTCTTAATCACTCTGTCTCTTGCAACTAACAGCTCTTAAGAAGAGAGGACTACACACCACTTTGCTTCCTGGGACTACTGGATGGTTTCATAACACCTAGTTGCAACATTTTGCGCAATTCCGCATATATAATAGCCCTTACTGCCTCCGGTACTTTTTAAGAATGTTGCTTCAAAGGAGGACAGCCTTCTGTCAGCACTGTATGTACAGCTAACTGTGTACACCCTGGGTTGGGGGCAAATAATTACTTAAATGGGGCTAAACTCTTTGCTAGCTGTTCCTTTTGAGCCCATCTAAGTTATGGATCTGTCTCAATCCCTCCTCCAGAGAATTTCGCTCTGTGGGAGCTAATATGTCTGGCAACTGTCTCTCCTCTGGGTCACTTCATGTAGGTAAAAAGATGGCTAGCAGGTTCTGAGTACTTCTATGATAGAGTTTTAATCGACTGATGGGCTATTCTTGGACGTTTCTATCATCTAACTGTCCATCTTGAGCACCCTGATTTTAGTGTTTCTGCCTCCTGGCTTGTGCCTTGCGCATGTTTTTTTCTGACTAACCCAGTCAGCATGGCCAATTTTTCCTGAAAACCCAAAGCATATGTGGCTACTGGCACCTGCTGCTGCCTATACCCTTCACAAGCCTCTCTGATCACGTTTAAGGGATCTTGGACTTGCCTGCCATACAGAAGCTCAAAGGGGGAAACACCAGTTGACTTCTGTGGCACTTCTCTATATACAAAGAGAAGATAGGGTAATAAATATTCCCAATCTTTCTCCTGCTCTGTAAAGGTACAGAGCATCCACTTCAAGGTCCCATTAAACCTTTCACAGAGCCCATTGGTTCGAATGTGATGTGGAGAGGATGTTAGATGCCTAATGCCACATAATGCACATAACTATCCTGTAACCTTGAGTCATACCAAATCTCCTGGGGAAATCCTGTTCTAGAGAATACCCCTCTGCCACTTTTGGAGCTGAGATATTAGATAATGGTACAGTTTCAGGGTATCTAGTGGCATAATCCACTATAATAAGTAGGAGTCAACATGGATTTATGAGGGATAGGTCATGTCAAACAAACCTAATTAGGTTCTGTGAGGAGGTTAGTAGGAATTTGAATCAAGGCAACTCAGTGGATGTAGTCTTTTTGGATTTTGCAAAGGCTTTTGATACAGTGCCACATGGAAGACTATTGGGAAAACTAAGGGATACAGGAATTGCAGTAAATATCTGCTCATGGATCGAAAACTGGCTAAAAGACAGGAAGCAAAGGGTTGTTGTAAATGGAACATACTCAGATTGAACTAATGAGGTAAGTGGGGTTCCTCGGAGTTCAGTATTAGGTCTCCTCCTCTTTAACATATTTATTAATGACATTTTTTGTGATTGAAAATATTGTCTCCATTTTTGTTGTGCAGGGAGGAGTCTGATTGCCAGTATCTGGGGTCAGTAAGGAATTATTTTGTTTTCCTTTTGAGACAATTGGCAATGTTTCACTTTGTTTTTTTCTGTTTGCCTTCCTCCTCTTGATCAACTAACAATTAATAATTAGTCTCAGAGGAGATCTTAACAGGTTGAACTTGATGGACTAAAAGTCTTTTTTCAACCTCAATTACTATGTAACTACTGTATGTTTCTCAGTGGTGGCCATAACTGCCATGGCTGTTTGCGCTCTGGTCACAGGGTGCACATACCGACTCTCATATATCCTAGGTCATTTCCCAACAATACTTCTGCAGGCAGGCCTTGCATTATGCCCACCTCCATGATCACTTTCCCAGTGCCCCAATCCAAATGCACATGGGCAACTGGGATGGGCAGCTTGTCTCCTCCAGCCATCATGACCATCATCGGTTTTGGTAAAAGCACTGCATGTGGTACTAGGTCAGTGTGGATCACAGTAACTGCAGCCCCTGTGTCTCTGAACCTAGTGACCTTGCGCCCCTAGCATTAGCATGTGTATGGCATGTGTATGGCATGTGTATGTTATGTGTATTTTATGGTATGTGTATGGCATGTGTCTGGCATGTGCATGGCATGTTTATGGCATGTGTATGGTATATGTATGGCATGTGTATGGCATGTGTATGGTATATGTATGGTATGTGTATGCAGGTGTATGGTATGTGTATGACATGTGTATGGCATGTGTATGGCATGTGTATGGTATATGTATGGTATGTGTATGGCAGGTGTATGGTATGTGTATGACATGTGTATGGCATGTGTATGGTATGTATATGGCATATGTACTGCATGTGTATGACATGTGTATGGCATGTGTATGGTATGTGTATGGCATATGTATTGCATGTGTATGATATGTGTATGGCATGTGTATGGTATGTGTATGGTATTTGTATGGAATGTGTATGACATGTGTATGGCATGTGTATGGTATTTGTATGGAATGTGTATGGCATGTGTATATCATATGTATTGCATGTGTATGACAGGTGTATGGCATGTTTATGGCATGTGTATGACATGTGTATGGCATGTGTATGGTATGTGTATGGCATGTGTATGGCATGTGTATACAGGGGATGAACTCCCGCCCAGTACTGTAAAAAAAAAAATCTGTTTCAGACGGCCCTGTGAGGCCCCTCCTACCACTACCCATGATATTAAGATATCATGTAATGTTCCAGAATGTTCTATGTCAACTAGAAAACATTTGGGGAATGTTGAGTATAAGGGACAATGTCAACAGTACAACATCTTACATCTCCATAGGACATCTAGCAAATTTAGAAATATGGGTGATAGGGGGAATCAGACGTGGACTCCTTGCTCACTGTGCTTTAGGAAAAACAGTTACACCCTACGGATGAGGGCTAACTAACGCTGAAACGTACTTCTGGGGTTTGCTGTTTCTCCTGTTCAGGGTGGGTTGCCTGGTATTTCCGAGCTGGATCACTCATCTGAGTGAGGCCAGACTGATATACTGCAGGATATTTCTCCCTATGAAGGGCACGAATGAGATACAAGAGGATGCTTTCAGAGTGGGTTACTAGACCAATAGAGCAATCCTACTTATGTGTTGTTTGTTCTCAGATTAAGCGCCTCTAACTCTTTTTGTTTTGTTTTTTCTTACCCTAAGGGTGATAGGGGACTCCAGACGTGGCCTCCTAGTTCCCTGTGCCTTAGGGAGTACAGCTGCACCTCACTGACGCTTTACATTGTGTGTCAAACAGCATTGCCATGGCTTAGAATTGGCAACCATTATGGGATCACAGGCAGAATAGAATCTTTTAATGGTTGCCAGGCAGATTATAGACTCGTATTTGTTTCCATGGCAACCATAGTGTTGTGTATATTCCATTGGCATATAAGGGGAAAACAGTAGAGAGAGTGCTTTTCCACTGTCTATAGTTATCTGTTCCCAAAGGCCATCCACCGCCATAAATATTATCATCTAGTTCCCCCTCCAGTTTCTCTGTTTCAGTCACCATGGCTACCGTGTCTGACATCATAAACCAGGCTAACCAGGAAGTGTTTATTAGATTCCCAGACAGAAGGGGCGCCATTATTGTCAAGCAGCTAGACGGCAGCACAACTCAACTAATTCCTGGCCGGACACACAACACTGGACACCAGGTTTGTGCGTTTCTATAGTAAGCTTTGGATACTAGATATAGGCCGGGTTCCATCAGGAGTGAGCCAGCCTATGGTTCTCTGCAGGGGGCATATCACACAGAGGGGAAGGTCTTCTTTGCTATGGATATGGGGCCTTTAAGTCAGTATGTCCAGCCCCAAATGTCCCAGATAAGGCCCCATTACATCACAACATTAGTACTATTATTATTATTATTATTTTTATTCACTTATTTATGTCCCTTGATTACCATGTAATAGATATGTGTTGATTATAGTATATTTAATTTTTATATTATATTATAGTATATTATTTTATTATGTTATTGTTATTTTATATGATGTTATCTCTCTTTATGTATGATATGTGAAGGATACAGATATCTAAATGCACATATACATTCAACAAAGACATATAGTTTTATATTGATACTGTTAATGTGCAGGCAGCTGTATAAAGGAAATACATTGTATGTGTGCAGGCTGTTCAAAGGTATAAGAAGTTTACAGTACAGTAGTTTATCGTATTTTATTTTATTATGTCACCACGCTGGAGTACTCACTGTTCACGCATACTTGTTATTGAATAGGGATTGCCACGAATTTATATACAGGAGCGGATCATGTCAAGCATTCATATATGGATGTCCTAGCTTATATGTACTAGTCTATGATATTTATAAAATTCACTAAGGCTAACCTGGTTACTAACTAAGACCCTGACCTTAGAGGTCTCCATAGTTGCATGTATACATGTATGTATATGTATGTATATATATATATATATATATATATATATATATATGTGTGTGTGTGAATATATATGTATGTATGTATTTATGTATGTGTATATATGTTGTGACAAACCACTTCTTTTTCAGGTAAGATTGTCACCGATCTTGCAGTAACCACAGCCTTCTAGGGTATACAAAGTCCAGGACACCTTCAGCTCAGTTTTCCTTCTTTATTCAGTTTGAAAGCAGGTACTTTAAATAATAACAAAACAAACAAAATCCCTTGCTCTTACTTGAGCTCTTACTAGACAGTACTTGCTATCTGCAATTGGGTGGCTTTCCCACTTACCAATTTCCCAAACAAAAGCAATGTCTTTTCAATAAGCGCAGCCTCTCCTAGCTGTCTTTTCCTCTCCCCCTTGGAGCAGGCTGCTCTCTTCTTTTAAAGGCCTGTCTGCTAATTGAGTAGCTACAGGTGAGTGCCAATTAGCTAACTCTTAAAAACCAGATCCAAGCTGTGGTCTGTTATACAGCAACTAGTGCTGTTGGAGCATTGGCCCCCCCTGCTCTCCAAATACTCCGCCCCAGGGACCCATACCATGTTTTGCAGAGCATCAGCTATGCATATTGCAAACTGTAACATCTCTCCCTGGGGCATTTAACTGAGAAATCCTCTGGTTGCTGTCTAGCAAATCAGGTCTGATGTATCTCCCATCCACCACTATTCCACCTTTATGCTCACATATCCTCCCCCCCAGCTCATACCCAAGGGTTTGAGCGACCATGGAAATCAGGGAGTGTACCCTCGAAAGCCCATCAGCATTACCTTGTTGCAGACCAGCCCTGTGTTCCACAGTGAAATTAAAAGATTGCAAACTCAAAAACCATCTGGTTACTCTGGAGTTACTTTCCCTGTTCTGATACATCCACGTCAGAGGAGCATGGTCCGTTATCAATCGAAACCTTCTGCCTAGTAGGTAGTATTTAAGAGAGTCTAGTGCCCACTTAATAGCAAGACACTCTTTTTCAACAATAGAGTAGTTCTTCTCATGTGGGTTTAACTTTCTGCTCAAAAAGAAAACAGGGTGTTCTTCACCCTGGTATTCCTGTGAAAGAACAGCCCCCAAGCCCACATCAGAAGCATCTGTCTGAACTATAAAATCCCTGGAAAAATCTGGGGTCACTAAGACAGGATGGCTACAGATAGCTTCCTTCAGACTCTTAAAAGCCTTTTCTGCCTCAGGGCACCATTTAACTATGACTGGGGATTTTGCTTTAATAAGGTCTGTCAGGGGTGCAGCAATGGTAGCAAAATCTGGAATGAACCGCCTATAATATCCAATTAAACCCAAAAATGCCTTTACTTGTTTCTTTGTAAGGGGCTGTGGCCATTTTTGTATGGCTTCTACTTTGGCTTCCTGTGGTTTAACCAAACCCCTCCCAATAGAATAACCTAAGTACTTAGCTTCCTCTAAACCAATCGTACACTTGGAAGGATTGGCAGTTAAGCCTGCTGAGCGGATAGCATCAAGTACCGCTTGAACTTTAGGGAGGTGGGATTCCCAGTCTGCACTGTGGATGACGACATCATCCAAGTATGCTGCAGCATAACGAACATGAGGTTTAAGAATTCTGTCCATCATTCGTTGGAATGTGGCAGGTGCCCCATGTAACCCAAATGGCAATACAGTGTACTGAAACAGGCCACTGGGTGTTGAAAAGGCTGTCTTTTCTTTGGCTCTTTCAGTGAGCGGGACCTGCCAGTAACCCTTTGTTAAATCCAAGGTTGTTAGATAACGGGCTTTGCCCAGTCTTTCTATTAACTCATCAACTCTTGGCATTGGGTAAGCATCAAATTTTGAGAGGGCGTTTAACTTGCGGTAGTCATTGCAGAACCTCCATGTGCCATCAGGTTTTGGCACCAATACAATAGGACTACTCCAGTTACTCTGGGATTCTTCAATGACTCCAAGTTTTAACATGCTCTCAACCTCTAAGTTTATAACCTCCCTCCGGGCCTCAGGAATTCTATAGGGTTTGAGGTTAACTCTTTTCCCTGGTTCGGTTATTATGTCATGTTTAATCACTTTAGTCTTGCCTGGAACTATCGAGAAAACATCCCTATTTCTTCTGATGAAATCTCTGACCTCTTGCTTTTGATGGACAGACAGAGTCTTAGATACGTTCACATCTGGCTCTACTATAGGAGGTTCTGAAGGTTTTAAAGCAACCAGGACCTCCCTGTCCTTCCATGGCTTTAACAGATTTATATGATACAACTGTTCAGGCTTTCTTCTTCCTGGTTGTCTGACTTTATAATTGACATCACTCACTTTCTCTATTATTTCATAGGGTCCATGCCAAGTCGCAAGGAACTTATTCTCCACAGTAGGGACCAGAACCAATACCCTGTCTCCAGGTTGGAACACTCTGACTCTAGCATTACGGTTATAGCTGTTTTTCTGAGCCTGCTGGGCTTCCAGCATGTGTTCCCTGACAATAGGCATGATGGTGGCTATTCTATCCTGCATTTGAGCTATATGCTCAATTACACTCCTGTGAGGAGTAGTCTCCTGTTCCCAGGTCTCCTTAGCAATATCCAATATTCCCCTGGGATGTCTTCCATATAATAATTCAAAAGGAGAGAAGCCCGTGGAGGCCTGTGGAACTTCCCTAATGGAAAACAGTAGATATGGCAATAAAAAATCCCAATTTCTTCCATCTGCATCAATTACCTTGCGTAGCATACTCTTAAGGGTTTTGTTGAACCTCTCTACTAAACCATCAGTCTGTGGGTGATATACTGAGGTCTTAAGATGTTTAACCTGCAAGAGCCTGCACAACTCTTTTGTGACTCTGGACATGAACGGGGTCCCCTGGTCTGTCAGTATTTCTTTAGGGATACCCACCCTACTGAACATCAACATAAGTTCCTTAGCTATTAGCTTTGCAGAGGTATTACGCAAGGGAATGGCCTCAGGATAGCGAGTTGCATAGTCCAAGATGACTAATATATATTGGTGTCCCCTAGCGGACTTTACCAGTGGCCCCACTAAGTCCATAGCGATCCTTTCAAAAGGCACGTCAATTATGGGTAAGGGTACAAGTGGACTACGAAAAGTCTTGAAAGGAGCCCTGTACTGGCACTCAGGACATGAGGAGCAATAGTTTGTAATAGCAGCAAACACTCCAGGCCAGTAAAACCGTCTAAGGACTCTCTCTCTAGTCTTTCCGACTCCCAAGTGTCCCCCTAATATGTGGCTGTGAGCCAACTTTAGCACTATATTCTGGTAAGTCTGAGGAACCAACAGCTGCCTAATGATGTCTGAATCCTTTTTTTCTACACGGTAAATTAGGTCATTTTGTACTTCAAAATAGGGGAACGGCAGTGCTCCTCCTGGCTGATTAGCAACCCCGTTTACAACTTTAATATCATTCCTAGCTGTCACTAAAGTGGGATCTTCCCACTGAGCGCTTTTAAAGTTACCTGGACTAATTCCAATATCAATTAAGTCCTTATCCTTGTCTGCATTATTAGTAGGCTCCTCACTAGTTTGAGCTGGGTTATCTCCTATTAATACTGGTTTAGGACAGTATTTTTTCTTTTTCCTTATTTTTCCGTCACAGTGGTCAAAACCCAAGTCAATATCGGAAAAAGGGAACACATTATCCTCGACAGACTGACTCATTTCTGATAAATTTTGGTCTGTCTTTTGTAAAGCTGCCCATAATTTTAGAAAATGAGGAAAGTCTCTACCGATCACTACCTCATGGGCTAATCTAGGTACTACACCCACTCGGTACTTTAAATTCCCATACTGGGTTCCAATATTTACTTCCGCAGTGGGGTATTCCTTTTTATCACCATGAACACAGATAATGCCTATTTTCTGTCCATGATCAGGTTTTTCACAAGGTATTATAGACTCTGCTACCAACGTAACCATACTACCTGAATCAAGTAATGCTTTAGACATCTTTCCATTCACAGTTACACAGCATTTATGAGCGTTATTATCATAGTCATTGTTAACAATACCATAACAACTGAGCAAAAATGAACGTGTTCCCTCATTTTTGCCCATATTGCATTCCATAGGTTCATCCTTAAATGGACAGTCTTTGGCCATATGACCATCCTCTTTGCACTTGAAACATTTGACAGTACAGTCTGACCACCAATTAGTTCCTTTCCCAGGCCTATTAGACCTGGATGCCCCCCTTAAACTTTGAACAGTCTTACCCGGCCTTGCAGAATCTTGGGGCTTAGGATTGCGAGGGTTTGCCTGTGAAGTAGGACATAGCAGTTCTCCTGCAGCCGCATATCTTTCCACCAAGGCAATCAGTTGGTCAGCTGTATGGGGGTCACTTTGGCTGACCCAGCGACGCAGGGAAGCTGGTAAACCACGCAAAAACCGGTCCATTACTAAGGTTTCCACAATGTGGCTAGCTGAATGGATTTCAGGTTGTAACCATTTCCGTGCAAGGTGTATGAGGTCAAACATTTGGGAACGTGCGGCTTTGTCTGAAGAATATGACCATGAGTGGAACCTTTGGGCACGTACTGCAGAGGTTACACCCAGTCGTGCCAAGATTTCAGCTTTCAATTTGCTGTAGATACTTGCATCGGCTGGTTCTAGGTCATAATATGCCTTCTGCGGCTCTCCACTTAGGAACGGTGCCAGTATGCTTGCCCACTCACCAGCCGGCCATCCGTCCCTCTCAGCAGTGCGCTCAAATGCCAGAAGGTACGCCTCAACATCATCTGATGCGGTCATTTTCTGAAGATAGTGGCTCGCCCGAATCACCTTTGGCCCCTGGTATCTTCCATCAGGGTCCCCATTCAGTTTTCCAGAGATCGCTTGGATTACCTGTTGTAGTCCCTGGGTGACTTTTTGCTGCTCCTCACGGGCTACTTTAAACATCTCCGCTTGTGTCACAACAAGCTGTTTCACCAAGGACTCAGTGCCCTCCATTTGTGTTTTGGCCAGGACTTTAGCACACTCTGCCTGGGCCAGCACCAGTTGCTGCAGGGCTGCACTGTTTTCTGCAGCTCTCCTGTTTGTCTCCTGTTGCACAGAGGAGGATTGGATCAGAGCCTTGATAACATCCTCCATGTTGAGCTTTAAATGACTTCTACCCTCAGGCTTCCGTGGGTGCCCGCATTCTCCACCATATGTGACAAACCACTTCTTTTTCAGGTAAGATTGTCACCGATCTTGCAGTAACCACAGCCTTCTAGGGTATACAAAGTCCAGGACACCTTCAGCTCAGTTTTCCTTCTTTATTCAGTTTGAAAGCAGGTACTTTAAATAATAACAAAACAAACAAAATCCCTTGCTCTTACTTGAGCTCTTACTAGACAGTACTTGCTATCTGCAATTGGGTGGCTTTCCCACCTACCAATTTCCCAAACAAAAGCAATGTCTTTTCAATAAGCGCAGCCTCTCCTAGCTGTCTTTTCCTCTCCCCCTTGGAGCAGGCTGCTCTCTTCTTTTAAAGGCCTGTCTGCTAATTGAGTAGCTACAGGTGAGTGCCAATTAGCTAACTCTTAAAAACCAGATCCAAGCTGTGGTCTGTTATACAGCAACTAGTGCTGTTGGAGCATTGGCCCCCCCTGCTCTCCAAATACTCCGCCCCAGGGACCCATACCATGTTTTGCAGAGCATCAGCTATGCATATTGCAAACTGTAACATCTCTCCCTGGGGCATTTAACTGAGAAATCCTCTGGTTGCTGTCTAGCAAATCAGGTCTGATGTATCTCCCATCCACCACTATTCCACCTTTATGCTCACAATGTGTATGGGTATATATCCATACATTAAAAGATTTTATGTCTTATTTTATATAGGTTCTAGTTATCTAGACGCATATCCATTTAATAGGTGAAGGCATGTACCCGCCATTCATCCCTATAATGGACAAATAAAAGCTTAAAAATATTATAGTATATAAAGCATGCAATCTTTTTGTCCAATATTTGTGCTTATTATAGGAACACCAATCACTGAGGAAGCTAAAGCGAAACGTTTTTGATCTACCATTTACATACAGTGGATATAAAAAGTCTACACACCCCTGTTAAAATGTCAGGTTTCTGTGCTGTAAAAAAATGAGACAAAGATAAATAATTTCAGAACTTTTTCCACCTTTAATGTGACCTATAAACTGTACAACTCAATTGAAAAACAAACTGAAATATTTTTGGTAGAGGGAAGAAAAAATATACATGATATACATATATAATATACTATACATGAATGACATCTTGGTTGTGAATGTTTGAAATGTTTCTTTTTTTTTTAAAAAAAATTTGGGGGGTCTTTCTTAATAAATGTAATATATTATAGCTTACCTCTCAGTTGGAATTTGCAGATTGTGAAGTTGTAAATTGGTAAGTAATTCTCTTCTGAAGTAACATGTCCAGTCACACGCGCATCACCTGAGGAGAAATGGAGAATTTTCTGGAAAGTAGGCAGTATTTATAAACTTTTAGGTGCTTAAAACCGTTAGAACGCAATATGCATGCGCTATTTGTGTTCTAGCATAAAATTTGCGTTCCCGAGGCCATTTCGTGGCTAATAGTTGTGTAGTTCATGTAAAATGGTGTTTAATAGCAGTGTGGTAAGTGCCGCATAGTGGAGCGTTCGTTCCGTTTTGCGAGTAAGTGTAGTAGTTTTGCGTCCTTAGCCTTGTTTTCGTTTTATTCGACGGACATTTTTTCTCTCTCTTAGGAGATGATGGCTCTGTGTGTATATATATATATATTTGTGTTACGATCCAGATTTGAGGGGCCACATGCACCTACATTTTCTCTCTCTCTTGTCTTTTTTGTGTTCAAGATCTCAGCACCCAGCAAAATACCTCTCAGGAGAACTCATGACATCAGAGGTTGCATGGGAACCCCAAAACCAGTCATGACAATAGGTGACTGATGAGATCTGTGTAAATACAGAAGACTGATGGGATCTGTGTGTATATATAAGTGACTGATGGGCTGTATGTATATATGGGTGAATGATGGGCTTTGTGTATCAGTTATAGGCTCTATGTATATATTGGCTGTGTGTAGTAATTACATAGTACATTTGTGTTCACATGTGAATGTCTAAAATAATAAAAAAAAAATATTTCCGGATGTCCTTGGGCTTGTGTAACTGGTCAGATAAAGGTGGAGCAAACTCACTCATATGAAGCTATATTTGTCACTTTATGAACTACAATCATACTTTTTTTGCGATTATTGAAGACATACTGTGTGGTGGACAGTAGGATGCTGTGAATCTCCATATTGTATCTTTTAATGAGCACAGCACAACCAGAAACATGGTTCACTTTGTTTTTTAGTGCTGGCTTCTGTATTAGAAGCGTCCAGGGATAGAGGACGGGGCTCATTTGCAGACATCTCTAACATTAATATAAATATGACCCTGAAAGGACCAAGCTCAGTCTGGTTTTATCTGTGCTTCTCTCTTATGTATATTTCATCTTGCAAGGTCACACATTAGACCACAAAGGAAACAGAATGGCTGCGTGTTTAAAATCAGGAAGTGGTTCAGCCAGACACCACCTAACATCCCTTATTCACAGAAAACAGACAGTGTTGCAGGGGTGTTACATGGACACTCAATGAAGGGGAAATGATACATGTCTGAAAAATGGGAGTCTGGCTAAGTCCAGAATTAGGCATAGAAATGGCATAAAGCAATTTTTTTTTTTTTTCAATGTCTCTAGTTAACCCTCATGAAGGATGCATGTATGGGAGTTTGCATTTAGTGTTGCTTTTGATGCTGAGCAAAGGAAATGGATAAGTGTCAAATGCCAAAAGGTTTAACCATTCTCCATCACCTCTTACTTTTTCCCCACCCCTCCCTCCACTGTTCAGTAGCTGTCAACAAGTGCTCAATGCAGAGAAGATGGAAAATTGTATATGCAGTCAGGGGCTCTCATCGGGTGGGTGGGCCTTGCATTGTCTTGATATGTTTTGTCGCAGGTGGGTGAATGCGGATCGTGGGATGTGGGTGGGGCTCTCATTGGCACCTGGATAGGTAGCAAGAGCAGCAATGGATGTAAGGGGCGAAATGTGAATTGGCAATGGTTCTTGGCCGATAATTAGAGGGGCTAGTGGTTTAAATGGAAAAAGAGCTGCTTTGTGAAGGGGCCCTGGGGTCTTATTAAAAGGGGACAGTGGCTGGAGGAGAGGGGTTTGAGGGAAGGGAGGTACTTTTAGGCAGTGACTGGGGGGGGGGGGGGCTGCATTTGGACAGGGTCTTTTGTGAGTGGTACCAGGGGTGGCAGAAAAGGTGCCCTCCATTCACTAGCTCTCCCACTGTCACAAACACCTGACTGTTTCCCTAACATACCGTATTGGTCCGAATATAAGCCGCACCTTTTTTCCGATTTTTGAGCTTGCGAGTTAAGGGTGCGGCTTATATTCGCGACCGTCAAAAAATCATTGCCGATTTGCAAATTTTGCTTGTAACGCGTGCGACTTCTATTCGCAAATTCAAAATTACTGCCGATTTGTGCGATTGCGAGTTAAGGGTGCCGATTTTCATGCTTTAGACTGCGGTATTGAATAGCGATTTACGGTTTTAGTGATTCTAACATCCTGTGAAGCCTGTAAACTGCAAAAAAAAACCTGTTTCTTGCAATGGCTGATCACTTTGAGAGTCTTTTTCTCTCCAATTTAACGGGTGCGGCTTAGATTTGAGTACTATCTTTTTTCTATTTTTTCCCCTTGAACTTTACGGGTGCGGCTTATATGCGTGTGCGGCTTATATTCGGAACAATACGGTACATTTTAAACCCATTACAAGACAGATAGTAACATTATTGGTGAAATTCAGATCATCATAGGCAGATGGTTTAAGTAGTGGTAGTTTTAGCAACCCTCCATGAGGTACACTGAGTCCATTAGAGGCCAGCCCAAACAATGCTATAATTAGTGGAGGTTTTAGCAACACTCAATGGGGTACACTGAATCCATTAGAGGCCAGCCCAAATAATGGTATAAGTAGTTGAGGTTTTAGCAACCCTCCATGAGGTACACTGAATCCATTAGAGGCCAGCCCAAATAATGGTATAAGTAGTGGAGGTTTTAGCAACCCTCCATGCGGTACACTGAATCCATTAGAGGCCAGCACAAACAATGGTATAAGTAGTGGAGGTTTTAGCAACCCTCCATGATGTACACTGAATCCATTAGAGGCCAGCCCAAATAATGGTATAAGTAGTGGAGGATTTAGCAACCCTCCATGAGGTACACTGAATCCATTAGAGGCCAGCCCAAATATAGGTATAAGTAGTGGAGGTTTTAGCAACCCTCCATGAGGTACACTGAGTCCATTAGAGGCCAGTTATTATGGATACCTGTCATGACCGCCATCTTTGGGGGACCACGCTCACCCCAAATCTCTCTCTCTCTACGGTCGCAACTGTTGTTCAGATCTCGACACCAGCAGACACTTCAGATGACAGCATCATTACTGCAGAGACCGGCACCATCAGACCCCTATTCTTATGATCTATGAATAGATCCAAGATTAGATTAGTACAAGCAGACTCTGACACAACCTTTCTTTAGTGTGTCCAAAGTCAGACTGGCCACTTATTTATTATTACAGAGATATATATATAAACACAGAAAGATTACACAAAACACCAGACCTTCCCCCAGTTCTACCCCATCCTCCTAGGCAAATAGCTTGCTAACCCCCTCACCCACATGATTTCCAGACGTATAGAGGCATCTGGCTTTCTTCTAATTACACCTTTTTTTTCTCCTATTACAAAGCCATAAAGCTAGTTCCCCCTTTTATGAATAAAGCCAGAGCCTTCACATGTGGTCAATTGCAGGGCCATAAAGATTCTATAGAAGATTAACCCTTTGTCACATAAGTGACTACAGTATTTTTTAGATAATTCTAGCATCCTATGGCCTACTTCTATCACAGATGCATTATTACAGTGCATATAACATGATCTAGTTACCACCAAATGAATTATTGTAGTTCAGTCCCCAACAACAAGTTTCAGGTCCGTTGTAATAGTTCTTGACATTAACAGCCAGCGTGCCAGCATTCCAAATAGCAGAGTTACTTGTGGGTTGCAAGGGGTCCCATCATGGCCTCAAATCGTTCATGACAGCTTGCCCCCATTTTAAAATGCAGAATCCCGTCATCCATCTTTAATCGGATGGATGCCGGCATTTCTGCGGCTTAGAGATACCATCCCAGGAGAAGCATTCTGTGGTTCCCCCCTTTCCTGCGGCTGCGGGAAGTAACAAGTAGTGGGGTATGTCATGAATCAGCCAGTGGCCATATTGGATTTGGCCTGAATAGCCGGTGGCCATGTTGTGACTAGCAGCAATGGTCACATTTGAGAGCCATGTGTTATATTGTTATGTTGTTGTCTAGGGAGAGGAGCAAGGTTCCCATCACCATCAATAAAAGTTATTAATGCATGAGATGGATTGATGTGGAAACCCTACCCCACTCCCATATCCTATGAGGGCAGTAGGCGGTTTTATGTTGGGTGCGCTTTCGCGCTTTTACGTGACCAGACTGACAGTGTGTGAAATACTATATGTGACGATGTCTTACAGTAGGGAGTAATTCTAATGCACACATTGCCACATACATCTTGTCAGGGAGATCTGGCCCCAAAGGCTAATCCCTTGTGTACACACTTAAGGGATAATGAACAATGGGATCCCCACAGCCACAGAGGCACCATCTCCCCAGGGGGTTTCTCAGTTCTTAGCAGAGGACCCAGGAGAGAGTTAGGACGTGCTTCCCCTCTGGTGGTCAGAAGCCAAGTGAATAAGGTAGCCACACCTAGTGGGCGGACCTGGGAGGAGTCTCATGTTTCCCACAGTGTAACTCTACCTGATTGGCCAGAGGCCATTAGGGGCTGACTTCAGGTAGCCCCTTCCTCTACTATGTTGTAAAGAGTTTATATACGTGTGTTTTCCAAATAAAGGTTGTTCTTAATTTTCATACTTTGACTAAGCATGTATTATTGATCCAGAGGCATATGCTTGTAGAGGAGCTCGTTCTGACTCCCTACTAAGGTGCTCCCAGGTACACTACCAAAGCAAGCTGGGACTTATGCCTTTGTACCGACAAAGACTGTCCATAGGTCTAGAGTCACCCAAACTTAGGTCTAAACCTACTGGGAATAAGAGCACTAGGATACTCTAGATCCCATGCTCATAGTAGGTTGTGACAGGGTGGGCAGGAAATAGCATCCTGTAAACCCCTATTATAATCCATAGAACGAGATACATCCAGGCTAGCAGGCATCTTGAAGGGTCAACTACCAGTACAAGCCCCCCAATCCTGAGCAGTAACCCCATCTGTCCGGCTGAAACAAGTAGACCACCCAACTCAATTTGGGCCAATGTGGTAAATAATTTCGTCAGGCCCACCAGCACGGGGCCTGATCCTGGGTGTGCATGGCAGATTCTTGTCATGATTCCCCTCTACCAACTCCAGGGAAGAATTAAAAGCCAGGGGAAAGTCCTGTGGATTCCTGGCCAGCACAACCTCAACAGGCCAGGGCAAGTACTCATCCCTGGCTATTAAGCCAGGAGCATAGTCATTTTCCTTTGGAACAAAAGCAGGCATTGCCAGTATGTACTGGCTGGCATTAGAAACCTGAGCCTTGGGTGTAGCCTTCACCCCCCTGTGTTGACACATGACCTGAGCACTGTATCCCACTTTCCCCTGCACTGCAGTCTGGGCACAGTAATCCCTCTCCCCTCGAGCAATGGTCTGGGCATGGGACTCCATTTCTCCATCTCTTTGGACCACAGTTGGTGCGCTGTATTCCATCTCGCCTGGATTAGGCACACAATAAGGAATGTGGTCCCTCTTTAAATGATTTGCAGTGTCTCTTTTTGGCAGGATCTCAGGGATCATAACCTCCCCTGCCCCCTTGTCTGTGGCTAGCTCTCTGACATTTTTTATCAGCGGGAGCTCCATGCTAGGCCCAAAGTCCATTCGCAGGGCACAGTGAACATAGCTGCTCCTATCCAGACTGTTTGCTTGGCCTGGGTTCTGCCAACAGTCCTCTGTGCCAGGGTAATCAATACAGTCCAAGGGTGCCATTGCCAGCCCACCCCCCAATAACCAGGGCCCATACACTCTTCTGCCCCACTGCATGGGTAAAACACTCCCCTGGGGTGCCCAGAAAAATAGTAATTCCAAGGGGGAATTTACTGGACAGGTCTGGAAGTCGGCACCCAATGTTGTGGTCTGGTCTAAAGGCTCCAAATATCTATGTGGTATCTGGATCAGCATGTCACATCCCCCTCTCTCTGGAACCACCGCCTGGTCACAGCACTCACCTCCCTTGGGATCTTTGGTCACTGTGTTCCCTGGCAGGACCTCACAGCTCTCATTCAGACATCCCCTTGGGCCATCAGTTTTACAGACATTCTCTGTCTTCTCAACTGCCTTGTTATTGGCAATTGTGCCCCAGCCATTTGGGTCTGGCTGGCCCCCTTGGTCTGACACAGTCCCAAGGTTGTACTCGGTGTTCGCCCCTGTACCCATGGCTGGTTCCTGGACTGTAGTTATCCACGGGAACTTTCCAGAACTCTCCCAGGCCCTCCATCTGGCCTGCTATTCCTGTCTGAGACTCAGACTCCACTGGTTTTGAGATGTACCGATAATGTATGGTACACTCCTCATCTGTCCCAGTTGTAGCAAACATTAACTGGGCCTGGCCCATTTGTACCTCCACATTGGTATTGTCCTGGTCAGAGTCCACAATATCCTCTCCCCAGACCTCTGGTAACCAATCCTCTTCTTCCCTGTCTGCCTGACAGGGTTCCTTCCAACTGGATGGCCAAAACCCCTCCATGGATGCCTCATCCAGCAATTCAACATACTCAACCGCCAGCTGTAGCTCTTGCTGAATCAGGGTTTCCAGCAAATTAGCCTCCGGGGACCATGGTTCTAGTCCCAGACCTTGACAGCGTTTAAGAAATAAGTTATTTTTCCTCCTTACAGTCCCCATGCCACATTCAGGATCACCATAGACAATCTCCCAGAGCCCATCTATTAGCTCCAATTGAACATAGAGATCCTCTTCAAGGGCACCAACAGGCCCTATCCTGGCATGATACTGTTTCTCCAAGGCAATCTCTTTCCATACCAGTTTCTTTAGCCAGCCTGACAGCTGCCACAATTCCAGGAACGCCATCCATTGCTTTAGAAGGGCCATTCCTCTGCAGTCCTTTGCCTCTGTCACCTGGCTCTCTTTCTCTCTGCCTTTGTAAGTAGCCATCCTTGCTGCTGGTAAAAATGCTTGAGATCTCCCACCGCTGCCCCCAGCTGTCATGACCGCCAGATTTGGGGGACCACGCTCACCCCAAATCTCTCTCTCTACGGTCACAACTTTTTGTTCAGATCTCGACACCAGCAGACACTTCAGATAACAGCATCATTACTGCAGAGACATGCACCTCAGACCCCTATTCTTAGGATCTAAGTATCCCACACCATGTACCTTGGATTAGTACAAGCAGACTCTGACACAACCTTTCGTTAGTGTGTCCAAAGTCAGACTGGCCACTTCTTTATTGTTACAGAGATATATATAAACACAGAAAGATTACACAAAACACCAAAGACCTTCCCCCAGTTCTAGCTCATCCTCCTAGGCAAATAGCTTGCTAACCCCCTCACTCACATGATTTCCAGATGTATAGAGGCATCTGGCTCTCTTCTAATTACACCTTTTTTTTCTCCTCTTACAGAGCCATAAAACTAGTTCCCCTTTTCATGAATAAAGCCAGAGCCTTCACACTTGGCCAATTGCAGGGCCATAAAGATTCTATAGAAGATTAACCCTTTGTCACATAAGTGACTACAGTATTTTTTAGATAATTCTAGCATCCTAGGGCCTACTTCTATCACAGATGCATTATTACAGTGCATATAACATGATCTAGTAACCACCAAATGAATTATTGTAGTTCAGTCCCCAACAACAAGTTTCAGGTCCGTTGTAATAGTTCTTGACATTAACACCAAGTGTGCCAGCATTCCAAATAGCAGAGTTACTTGTGGGTTGCAAGGGGTCCCATCATGGCCCCAAATCGTTCATGACAATACCTAATACTTCTTCTCTACTTATTGACGTGTGCTTGAGACATGGTGAGGAAATATGATACATTAAAACCATTTCCTATTCAGTGATTGGGACACAGTAACTTACTAACTGCCATGTTACCCAGATCCTGAAGCAGCCTCCTTCCAGGGGATCCCTAGCACCACTACACAGAAACCCACAGAGGAAAGAACCTAACTGACGGGATACATTCATTGGCCGATCCATTTGGTCCCTCCACTTGACAATTGGCTTATGTATAGTTATAATCCAATGACACTTTTGGATGTACTAACTACCTTACTGCTGGAATTGAAATAGTTAACTTTCAGTAATTATATTGCTATAAATAATGGAGATTGGGAGGTATTCCATTACCCGTGATGGAGCCACATCCAGTGGTGAAATGTACCTTGTGATTGGCTCGGCTAGTGTTTCAGTGGAAGCTAGGCCTATTATTTGCATTTGTTTTGTTTCTTAATTTTTTATCACTGGCTAAAGTTTTTGTACAACTTGGAAAAGGCAAACCAACAGAATCTTTCTTCACTAAAATCTTGCAATAAAGATCACTTTTTTCCAGTATAAGTGTCTAAAATATATAAAGCTTATCCTATGTGGACTAATACATTTAAATGGCTATATAATATTATAGTATTAGTCAACTACGATCAGTATAGTTTTTTTCTTGTGTTCACAGAGCACACAAAATATATGGTGTTCAATAAACAGTATAAAAATGTACGGGCAACAAAAATATTGCGCTTCATGTATTTTCTTATAAAAACTTTAAATGTTTATGGTGATTTTGATGATTTTTTAAGCAAAACAAATTAATAAGAATATACATTTTATACATTTTTGGTGTTTAGTTGTTCATTAGAGTCCGACTCTCTGTGACCCTATGGACCCCTGCACAACAGGCACATCTGAGCTCCTTCAATCTCCATTAACCATCCTTACTGTAAAGAACCCTTTTCTTTCTTTAAGGTGGAATCTTTTTACTTCTAACCTCAAAGGATGTCCTTGTGTCAGTTGAAAACCTCTTGGCATAAAAAGCTCCATTGACAAAACTTTATACTGACCCTGGATGTATTTATATAAGGTAATCATATCTCCTCTTAGACGCCCTTTTTTCTAGAGAAACAAAGTTTAATTTGGTTAGTCTTTCTTCATAACTTAGCCCCTCCATTCCCCTTATTAGTTTTGTTGCCCTCCTCTGTACCTTTTCCAGCTCTAAAATGTCCTTTTTATGAAGTGGTGCCCAAAATTGTCCTCCATATTCCAAATGAGGGCGTACTAGGGATTTGTATAGGGGCAGAATTATATTTGCTTCCCTGGCTTCTATACCCTTCTTAATACATGCTAATATTTTATTTGCCTTTGCAGCTGCTGCTTGGCTTTGAGCACTGCTACCTAGGTGGTTGTCCACAAGCTCACAAATCCCTTTCAATATCTGATACCCCTAGATTTGCTTCATTAAGAATATAAATTGCATGGCTATTTTTCCTTCCCACATGCAAAACTTTACATTTATTCATATTAAATCTCATCTGCCATTTAGATGCCCATTCCTCAATTTTATGTAAATCCCTTTGGAAGGAAAGTACATCATTATCTGATTTAATTTCCTTGCACAACTTTGTGTCATCAGCGAAAATGGAGACACCACACTCCAATCCTACCTCTAAGTCATTAATAAATATGTTAAAAAGGAGAGGACCTAATACTGAACCCTGAGGAACCCCACTTACCACATTAATCCAATCGGATTATGTTCCATTTACAACAACCCTTTGCTTCTAAATACATGAGCAGATATTTACTGCAATTCCTGTATCCCTTAGTCTGCACAATAGTCTTCCATGTGGTTCTGTATCAAATGCCTTTGCAAAATCCAAAAAGAATACGTCAACTGAGTTGCCTTGATCCAAGTTCCTACTAAACTCCTCATAGAAACTAATTAGAGTTGTTTGACATGACCTATCCCTCATAAATCCATGTTGACTCCTACTTATAATCACGTTTGAATAGACATATTCTTGTATATTATCCCTTATTAACCCTTCTAAAAGCTTACCCACTACAGAAGTGAGGCTCACTGGTCTATAATTCCCCAGATTTGCTCTTGCTCCCTTTTTAAATAAAGGTATCACATCTGCTTTTCTCCAGTCATCTGGTAGAGACCCTGTGTTGAGGGAATCTTGAAAAATTAAGACACGAGTGACTGAGCCAGTGCAGTGTTGGTGTTACATTCCCCGGGCATGAGTGACTGAGCCAGGGCAGTGTTGGCGTTACATTGCCCGGGCATGAGTGACTGAGCCGGGGCAGTGTTGGTGTTACATTCCCCAGGCATGATTGACTGAGCCAGGGCAGTGTTGGGGTTACATTCCCTGGGCATGAGTGACTGAGCCAGGGCAGTGTTGGGGTTACATTCCATGGGCATGAGTGACTGAGCCAGGGCAGTGTTGGGGTTACATTCCCCGGGCATGAGTGACTGAGCCAGTGCAGTGTTGGGGTTACATTCCCCAGGTATGAGTGACTGAGCCAGGGCAGTGTTGTGGTTACATTCCATGGGCCAGCGCAGTGTTGGGGTTACATTTCCCGGGCATAAGTGACTGAGCCAGTGCAGTGCTGGGGTTACATTTCCCGTGCATGAGTGACTGAGCCAGGGCAGTGTTTGGGTTACATTCCCCGGGCATGAGTGACTGAGCCAGGGCAGTGTTGGGGTTACATTCCCCTGGGCATGAGTGACTGAGCCAGGGCAGTGTTGGGGTAACATTCACTGGGCATGAGTGACTGAGCCAGGGCAGTGTTGGGGGTTACATTCCCCGGGCATGAGTGACTGAGCCAGTGCAGTGTTGGGGTTACATTCCCTGGGCGTGAGTGACTGAGCCAGTGCAGTGTTGGGGTTACATTCCCTGGGCATGAGTGACTGAGCCAGGGCAGTGTTGGGGTTACATTCCCTGGGCATGAGTGACTGAGCCAGGGCAGTGTTGGGGTTACATTCCCCGTGCATTAATGACTGAGCCATTGCATTGTTGGGGTTACATTCCCTGGGCATGAGTGACTGAGCCACGGCAGTGTTGGGGTTACATTCCCTGGACATGAGTGACTGAGCCAGGGCAGTGTTGGCATTACTTTCCCCGGGCATGAGTGCTGAGCCAGGGCAGTGTGGGCGTTACATTCCCCTGGGCATGAGTTACTGAGCCAGGGCAGTGTTGGGGTTACATTGCCCAGGCATGAGTGACTGAGCCAGGGCAGTGTTGGGGTTACATTCCCCTGGGCATGAGTTACTGAGCCAGGGCAGTGTTAGCGTTACATTCCCCTGGGCATGAGTTACTGAGCCAGGGCAGTGTTGGTGTTACATTCCCCTGGGCATGAGTGACTGAGCCAGTGCAGTGTTGGGGTTAAATTCCCTGGGCATGAGTGACTGAGCCAGTGCAGTGTTGGGTATGAGTGACTGAGCCAGGGCAGTGTTGGGGTTACATTCCCAGGGCATGAGTGACTGAGCCAGGGCAGTGTTGGGTATGAGTGACTGAGCCAGGGCAGTGTTGGGGTTACTTTCCCCATGTTCAGCACTGCACCCTCCAGCTGAAGGTACCCGTGTGTAAGTGAGGAGTGAAAGCTGCTGCTGCTAGAACAGTCCTAACTGACAATTATACTTAGCAGAGCATCTTATGTGCAGCTATTCTAGGCCTATTTTATATGTAACTCTCAAGCAACCAGAAACTACATTTATCCGGCATCTACCAATCCCTGTGGGTGCCGGATAACCGAGAGTCTACTGTATTGACCCTGGATATATCTTTATATAGGATAAGCTTTTATAGGGTAAGCATTGTAAGTTTTTTAATTTATCCATTTGATTTAATACATTTTGTCTCTTCTTTGCCAGCTGCTTTGAGCTACTTAGTTCTATTTTGGTTGTTGTGGGAATATTTGACAACAGGTTATATGCCCCAGGAAAACTCACTGATCTGAAGGATTTATTGTTTTTTTTAGGTACCATCTGATTTTGATAAAGTTGCAGTTTACGTCTCCAAGGAGGAGTGGAACTGTTTAACAGATAAAGACAAGGAGCTTTATAAGGAAGTGAAATATTACAATACACAGTTGCTGATTTTTCTTATGTACAAGAGGCTAGTAATAACTTTTTAAAGACTTATTTACTGCAGATTTACCACCTGTTTGAAATGTTACAGGACAGCAAGATTTCATTAACATACAGTAACATGATACCCTGGATTCATTAGAATGACCATTGGACAATTGTGGCCACAAGCCGATGTGGCTACCAACATCAAGTGGCCAAGGGCTTTCCCAAAAGGACTACGATACTTTTTTTTGTTTTGAGGATGTGTAATGTTGGACTACTGAACCTGGCTATATATCCCCTACTAGGCTCGGGGTCGTATGTGTGTTTTTTCAGAGGTTTATTTTGTGTGCAGGATGTGCTTCAGGGTGTACCATTTGTATTGGGCCAATACAAATTTTGTGGGGTTAATACAACTTTAAGGGCGACCAGTCGGCACTTCCAGTTGGCAGCCATGATAACCATTTCATTGCCAGTCCCCAGGCTAAGCAGCTAGACGGCAGCACAACTCAAATAGCTCCTGGGCAGACACACAACACTGGACACCAGGAACACCAATCACTGAAGAAGCTGCAACAAAGAGCAGCAAAATGCGTTTGATCTACCATTTACATACATACACACTTTTAGGGTACTTTCCCACTGATAAACATTGAGACCTAGTGTCTTTTATGACATCACGGTTCTTATTGTGTTTTTTACCAATTTTTACCTTTTAGTTGTACCTATATTTTTTTGGATATTTTGTCTAATTCCAACATTGGCCAGTATGTTTTTTATGGCATAATAAAAGTATATCTTTTCAAGGGATTGAGTGTGTGTGTATCTTTCCATTAGACTTGGATTTAGATCACATAGACACACATGAACATATACACATACTAGCGACTTGCCCATCAATGAGCCTCCCGGAGACTTTTGAGGAAGAAAATAGGCAATGGCGCCTTCTGATTGGTTGTAAACGCTGTCTATCAAATTCACCCAATCAGGAGGCACCAATGTGACAGGTGCGTTATCTAATCAGCGTGGGATTTTGGGGTGTATCCCTTTCTCATTGGTACACAGTTGGCGTCTTCTCATTGGCTGAATTTGATAGACAGCGTTTTCAGCCAATCAGAAGCCGACATTGCCAATTTTATTCTGGAACACTCCGTGCTCATTAGCGTCAGAGACATCCGCTGGCGGATGTGTGTTTTTTTTTTGTTTTTTTTAAAGAGCGCGGATGCTTCAGGGGCAGAACACGAGGAGGCCGGAGACATCGCGGGCAGGTAAGTACAATGTAGATTGTGTTTATTTTACTTGGTTTCATGTTTATGTATGTGTATTAATGTAATGTTTTTTTTTAACAGGGGCCACGCCGCAGAAACAAAGATGGAGGAGGACGGGACATGCTGGAAAGGTGAGTAGAATAATTAGAATAATTCGAATGTTTAGTTATTTTATGTAAACGTGTTGTAGTCATTTTTTTAATCTTTTTTACCCTAGGTTGGTGATCTGAAGAAACATCTCAAAGGTAAGTGGTCTTAATTATTTTATTGTAGCTTAGAATTAGGGTTGCTATATAGAGATAGCATGTACTGTATATTAGATAGATAGGGGGATGTATATTAGATAGGTAGTATTGTATATTAGATAGGGGGGTGTATATTAGATAGAGGGATGTATATTAGATAGGGGGATGTATATTAGATAGGGGTGTATTGTATTGTATTTAAATGTATTGTATTGTATGTATTATATGTATTTCCTTTTCAGGTGTGTAATTTTCTGCGTGGGGGGGGGTTGTAATGTATTTTTTTATTTTCTGTAATGTTCCTTTTTTTTTTTTTTTTGTGACTTAGGTTTTTTTTTTCTCTGTAATGTACATTTTTTGGGGGGGTGATTTTAGGTTTTTTTATTTTATGTAATTACAGTGGTGGGGAGGGGGTTATTAGGGGGTAGGCAGGTAGGTAGTGTAGGTGTTAATAGGTTAGTGTAGAGGGTGTTTAGTTGATATTTAATGTTTTATTGGGGGGTGTATAGTGCAGTGTAGTGTTTATACTTAGTGTCATGATGGTCCTTGAGGACTGTCATGTCCCTTATGTGGTTAATGTTGGGTTGTAACATGCCCATAATGGTCATAATATACCCTTATGTGACTGATGGGGTTAAATAGAGGCTTATGAGGGTCTGGATAGACCCCCATAAGTGACCGGGTTAAAATGGTGTAGTGCTTACACTTTGGGTCATGAGGGTCCTGGATGACCCTCATGGCACTTATAGTGTTATTACATGCGTTCATTAATGTGTTAGAGGGGTCTATATAGATGAGGCACACAGTACACTCACATTGTGTGGCAAACAGCATTTCAACACTTTCTTTTATTGACCGTCATTTTTTGACGGGCAAGTCACTAGTTAAACATATATATTTCCTTTTTTTTTCTACTTGTTATACTATACCTTGATTGAAGTGTTGTTCTTTCCGAATGACAGAGGGTCCCCTCTTGCCAATCTTAATCCGACAGTCTTCTTGTAGTGTCTGTTTGAAAAAGAAAGTTAAATGGTTAATTGTATATTTCTTCTTTTTGATTTAGCAAAGCATGGTCTTTTTCAGCATGTAATGTATTTTTCTATCTTACCTCTTCTTCTTTCTTTGTGTTCTTTAAAAGTGATTCTCTTTCACAGTCCACGGTGCAAATTCTTGATTAACGCTGTTGATGCAGAGTCTGTTTGAATAGTGAAAAAAAGGGCAAAGATTCAGCTTCAAGTTCCATATGTATTAGTGTCATATTATTTTTTGCTATGAGTTGCAGTAAATTAATGTTATTTAAATATACTTGTTTAATTAGTTTCGGTTAACATTAGTTTGTTGTAGGGCCTATACACATAAATGTGCGTGTCACATGTCACTATACATGAATCACATTTTCATAGTTTCAGTTTGTTTTTTTAATTGAGTTGTACAGTTTATAGGTCACATTAAAGGTGGAAAAAGTTCTGAAATGATTTATCTTTGTCTCATTTTTTTACAGCGCAGAAACCTGACATTTTAACAGGGGTGTGTAGACTTTTTATATTCACTGTATATAGCTACCCTAATTGTAAGCTACAATAAAATAATTAAGACCACTTACTTTTGAGATGTTTCTTCAGATCAGCAACCTACGGTAAAAAAGATTAAAAAAATTAATACAACACGTTTACATTAAATACCTAAACATTCTAAACATTCTAAATATTCTAAATATTATTCTCACCTTTCCAGCATGTCCCGTTCCAGCATGTCACGTCCCCCATGTTCCGTCGTCCATCTTTGCGTCTTGTCCGGCAATACTCCTGTAAAAAAAACCATTGCATTAGTAAACATAAACAAAATTTAAATAAACACAATCTACATTATACTTACCTTTCCGTGATGTCTCCGTCTTCTCTGGAAGCATCCGCGCATGAAGAAGAAAAAAATAAAAATAAAAAAAAAGCGACACACATCCGCCCTGGCGGATGTCTCCGACGCTAATGACCTTCCTATGGAGTGTTCCAGAATACAATTGGCAATGGCGGCTTCTGATTGGCTGAAAAGGCTGTCTATCAAATTCAGCCAATGAGAAGACCCCATTTGTGAACCAATGAAAAAAGTATACACCCCAAAATACAACAGTGATTGGATAACACACCTGTCCATCTTTATTTGAACCAATCCTAAGGCTTTATTGCCATCAGCCAATCACAATGGAATATACCCCCACGTACTGATTGGTGAAGACATCTGCGCCTTCCCAGTGGCTGTAATATTGATTGATATTAACAGTAGCCAATGAGAATGCGCAAATCCTTCAACAATCAGTACGTGAGGGTGTATTCCATTGTAATTGGCTATTGTCAGTGCAACCAATCATAATGCGCAAAGGGCTCCAACCAATTACCCTGTGGGGGTGTATTCCATTGTGATTGGCTGATGTCATCTGCGCCTTGTGATTGGTTTAAATAAAGATTGACAGGTGCATTATCCAATCAGAGTGGTATTTTAAGGTGTATCCGTTTATGATTGGTTCACACATTGACGCCTCCTGATTGGGTGAATTTGATAGACATCGTTTTCAACCAATCAGAAGGCGCCATTGCTTGTTTTCTTCCGGAAAAGTCTCCTGGAGCCTCATTAGTGTCGGGGAAGTCCGGGAGTGCGGATGTAAGTATATATATATTTCTTTTTTTACAGGGCGTGGCAGAAGAGGATCCAGAGGAGGCTGGAGACATCGCCGGGAGGTAAGTATAATGTAGATTATGTTTCTTTTATTTTGATGTATGTGTATTAATGTTGTTGTTTTTTTAACAGGTACCACGCAGGAGAAGGATGTAAAGAATAAGAACGGGACATGCCGGAAAGGTGAGTAGAATATTTAGAATGTATAGAATGTATAGAATGTTTATTTTATAACTGTAAACGGCTCGTATGCTCACAACTATATATGTGATATATAGAATCATTGGTGCATACTCTTATATAGAGATATACAGAAATTTGAGTGCTGTTGTCAGTATACCTGACACCTCACAGAGGTAATTTCAAGTACACCTCATAGATCATAGAAACACACTGTATATTGAGGTGCACTACGAAAACCATGAAGAGTTCTTGAAATATCCCTTCTGACACCTCTATTGCGCTTTCTCTCCCTCCCTTTTTTCTTATATCTAGTACTTCAAATACACCACATTTGCCGGTGTACCAGGAGAAGCGGCATCCTCCAAGAGTGAGATCTACAGAGCCCTAGGAATGTAACAACAAGACCCATCCAAGATCCCGTAGAAATTGTGTGGAAATATACTAAAATCCACATATTATCCATATCAGCATATTATCTACAGAAACTGAGAGAGAATTATCTTGGACTGACATTATCTGAGTAAACTAAGCACTAAAGCCCAAATTGGGAATACAAAAAGCCCAATACCATATCCATCTAAGCTATGTCCCTGGCTGGGATCGAACTTGCGTCAACAGTAATTTAGGCTCCATAGGTTTCAATTGGGGAAATCAAAGAATGTCAAAACCCCCATTAAATATAATAGGAGCTGGATTGTCTAAAAATATTGTGGATGTCCTCATCAGCCCCGGAAAGCAGGGACCCCTTAGTCCCCTCCGAAACAGTTAGCCGGCTCCTCTACAACTTAATAAAGATAATTCTTCCCAGGGTAGATTAGTTAGAGCCAGAGTACACCCAGCAGTACAGTCCATTGGAAGCATTGGGCTCTGCCACTATGCATACATAGCGCAGGGGGTACCCCAAGCCTATTGATTTCAGCATAGACGAATCCCTGATTCCAGTAAATCCAATTTGGTAACCTGTCTTCTCCTTTTTCCCATAGTTTACTTGCTCAGACACTATGGGCCCTATTAAATTATCCCTCGTAGTTCTCTCGGTGCTCGCAAAAGGCAGTTTTTCTGCTGTTTACGAGTACCGAATCTCTCGCAGCCTGATTTGCGATATGACTGCGAAAAAATTGCCGAGAATAGGCTCAGAGAGAGCTACGTAATCACACACAGCCTTAAATCTACGCATGATTCTCGCATATCATAAGAATCCCTACAGGCACAAAAAGTGCCCGCAAGGGATCCGAAAGCCTCTACGTCCTGCCTCCGAGCAGCCCAAGACAGCAGTGTGAGGCTCCCCCCTGCACCCTATACACATCCCCATGCTGCAGGGGTCTCTATCCACGTCCCCATGCTGCAGCACCCCCACATTAACCCCTTGCAGCGGGGGTCCCGGATCCGCACCGATCAGGCCCCCGTTGCATTTAAAACTTTTAAATTCTCCGCCGCGGCTCCTTATAGGGGCCGCGGCACACTATTACCCAATCCCGGCTGCGGCACCTAAAATGAACCCCCCTCTATGCTGGGGGTCCCCATCGGGACCCCCGAAGTGTCCTCACATAAACCCATTGCAGGGGGGGTCCCCGATCTGCATAGATCAGGCCCCCCGCTGTATTTAAAACTTTTAAATTCCCCGCCGCGGCTCCTTAAAGGGGCCGCGGCACACTATTACCCAATCCCGGCCGCGGCACCTAAAATTAACCCCCCTCTATCCTGGGGGTCCCCATCGGGACCCCCGAAGTGTCCCCACATAAACCCATTGCAGCGAGGGTCCCCAATCGGCACTGATCGAGACCCTGCTGCATTTCAATTTTAAATTTCCTGCCTCGCGGGTCCTTAAAGGACCGTAAAGGTCCTGAAAGGACTCGCACTAAAAATATTAACCCCAGGCAACTATAATTAACCCTATAACTCATGGTGGTCAATCCAGACCCCCATAAGGCCTTAATTAACCCTATAAGTCATGGTGGTCAATCCAGACCCCCATAAGGCCTTAATTACCCCATTAACTCATGGTGGTCAATCCAGACCCCCATAAGGCCTTAATTACCCCATTAACTCATGGTGGTCAATCCAGACCCCCATAAGGCCTTAATTAACCCTATAACTCATGGTGGTCAATCTAGACCCCCATAAGGCCTTAATTAACCCTATAACTCATGGTGGTCAATCCAGACCCCCATAAGGCCTTAATTACCCCATTAACTCATGGTGGTCAATCCAGACCCCCATAAGGCCTTAATTAACCCTATAACTCATGGTGGTCAATCCAGACCCCCATAAGGCCTTAATTAACCCTATAACTCATGGTGGTCAATCCAGACCCCCATAAGGCCTTAATTACCCCATTAACTCATGGTGGTCAATACAGACCCCCATAAGGCCTTAATTAACCCTATAACTCATGGTGGTCAATCCAGACCCCCATAAGGCCTTAATTACCCCATTAACTCATGGTGGTCAATCCAGACCCCCATAAGGCCTTAATTAACCCTATAACTCATGGTGGTCAATCCAGACCCCCATAAGGCCTTAATTAACCCTATAACTCATGGTGGTCAATCCAGACCCCCATAAGGCCTTAATTAACCCTATAACTCATGGTGGTCAATACAGACCCCCATAAGCCCTTAATTACCCCATTAACTCATGGTGGTCAATCCAGACCCCCATAAGGCCTTAATTAACCCTATAACTCATGGTGGTCAATCCAGACCCCCATAAGGCCTTAATTAACCCTATAACTCATGTTGGTCAATCCAGACCCCCATAAGGCCTTAATTACCCCATTAACTCATGGTGGTTAATCCAGACCCCCATAAGGCCTTAATTAACCCTATAACTCATGGTGGTCAATACAGACCCCCATAAGGCCTTAATTAACCCTATAACTCATGGTGGTCAATCCAGACCCCCATAAGGCCTTAATTACCCCATTAACTCATGGTGGTCAATCCAGACCCCCATAAGGCCTTAATTAACCCTATAACTCATGGTGGTCAATACAGACCCCCATAAGGCCTTAATTAACCCTATAACTCATGGTGGTCAATACAGACCCCCATAAGGCCTTAATTAACCCTATAACTCATGGTGGTCAATACAGACCCCCATAAGGCCTTAATTATCCCATTAACTCATGGTGGTCAATCCAGACCCCCATAAGGCCTTAATTAACCCTATAACTCATGGTGGTCAATACAGACCCCCATAAGGCCTTAATTAACCCTATAACTCATGGTGGTCAATCCAGACCCCCATAAGGCCTTAATTAACCCTATAACTCATGGTGGTCAATCTAGACCCCCATAAGGCCTTAATTAACCCTATAACTCATGGTGGTCAATCCAGACCCCCATAAGGCCTTAATTACCCCATTAACTCATGGTGGTCAATCCAGACCCCCATAAGGCCTTAATTAACCCTATAACTCATGGTGGTCAATCCAGACCCCCATAAGGCCTTAATTAACCCTATAACTCATGGTGGTCAATCCAGACCCCCATAAGGCCTTAATTACCCCATTAACTCATGGTGGTCAATACAGACCCCCATAAGGCCTTAATTAACCCTATAACTCATGGTGGTCAATCCAGACCCCCATAAGGCCTTAATTACCCCATTAACTCATGGTGGTCAATCCAGACCCCCATAAGGCCTTAATTAACCCTATAACTCATGGTGGTCAATCCAGACCCCCATAAGGTCTTAATTAACCCTATAACTCATGGTGGTCAATCCAGACCCCCATAAGGCCTTAATTAACCCTATAACTCATGGTGGTCAATACAGACCCCCATAAGCCCTTAATTACCCCATTAACTCATGGTGGTCAATCCAGACCCCCATAAGGCCTTAATTAACCCTATAACTCATGGTGGTCAATCCAGACCCCCATTAGGCCTTAATTAACCCTATAACTCATGTTGGTCAATCCAGACCCCCATAAGGCCTTAATTACCCCATTAACTCATGGTGGTTAATCCAGACCCCCATAAGGCCTTAATTAACCCTATAACTCATGGTGGTCAATACAGACCCCCATAAGGCCTTAATTAACCCTATAACTCATGGTGGTCGATCCAGACCCCCATAAGGCCTTAATTACCCCATTAACTCATGGTGGTCAATCCAGACCCCCATAAGGCCTTAATTAACCCTATAACTCATGGTGGTCAATACAGACCCCCATAAGGCCTTAATTAACCCTATAACTCATGGTGGTCAATACAGACCCCCATAAGGCCTTAATTGACCCTATAACTCATGGTGGTCAATACAGACCCCCATAAGGCCTTAATTATCCCATTAACTCATGGTGGTCAATCCAGACCCCCATATGCCTCTATTTAACCCCATCAGTCCCATAAAGGTATATTATGACCATTATGGGCCTGTTACAACCCAACATTAACCACATAAGTGCCATGACGGTCCTCAAGGACCATCATGACACTAACTACAAACACTACACTAAACCATTTAATCTAAGCTACCCCCCCTACACTAATCTATTAACACTTACACTATCTACCTATACTACCTACCCCATAATAAACCTCCCCAACACTCTAATTACAAAAAATAAAAAAACCTACCTTACAGAAAAAAAACTACAGTACAGAAAAAAAAAACCTACAGTACAGAAAACAAAACAAAACATTACAATCCCACCCCCCCCACTACAGAAAATAAAAAAATTACACACCTGAAAAGCAAAGACAGATAAACAAAATACAATACATACATATAATACATTACATACATTACATACAATACATGACATTACATACATTACATATAATATATTACATATATTACACATAATACATTACATACAATACATGACATTACATACATTACATGTAATACATTACATATAATACATTACATACAATACATTACATACAATACATTACATATAATACAAATCAAATACCCCCTATCTATCTAACATACAATCTATTTAATATAAAATAAATCCTTACTATATCAAATACATCCCCCTATCTATCTAATCTGCAATAAATCCTAACTATATACACAGACCCTAATTCTAAGCTGAAATAAAATAATTACAGTCCTAACTACATACACAAACCCTAATTCTAAGCTAAAATAAAATAATTACAGTCCTAACTACACAGACCCTAATTCTAAGCTGAAATAAAATAATTACAGTCCTAACTACACAGACCCTAATTCTAAGCTAAAATAAAATAATTAAGACCACTTACCTTTAAGATGTTGCTTCAGATCACTAACCTAGGGGTAAAACAAAACAAAATAATTAGTACAAAACATTAACATGAAATAAATAAACATTATATATATTCTAAATATGATACTCACCTTTCCAGCATGTCCCGTCATTGTTCAGTTCTTCCGGCGCGGCCCTGTTAAAAAAGCACAATATATTAATACATTAATACAATATACAAACAAGAAATAAAATAAACATATAAACATCTAAATATACATTTAACTTACCTCCCCGCGATGACCCCGGCCTTCTCCCCTTCAGCCCTGGCTGGGCCGCGGAACCATCCGCTCTAAAAAAAACAAAAAAAAAAACTAACGGAGGTCTGCACTCGCAGACCTCCCCGACGCTAATGAGCCTCCCGGAGTCCTTTCCTGCAGGAAATTGGCAATGGGTGCTTGTGATTGGCTGTAAAAGCTGTCTATCAATTTCAGCCAATCAAAAGTCATCAATGTGTGAGCCAATCAGGATGGGATACACCCCAATATCCCACCCTGATTGGCTAAAACACTTGTCTATCTTTATGGGAACCAATCACAAGGCTCAGATGCCTTCAGCCAATCACTATGGGATACACCCCCACGGAGTGATTGGTAGAAGACATCTGCGCATCCTGATTGGCTCATACATTGACGACTTTTGATTGGCTGGCTGAAAAAGCTGTCAGCCAATCACAAGCCGCCATTGCCAATTTCCTCCCGGAAAGGGCTCCGGGAGGCTCATTAGCGTCGGGGAGGTCTACGAGTGCAGACCTCCGTTAGTTTTTTTTTTTTTAGAGCGCGGATGGTTCCGCGGCCCAGCCGGGGCTGAAGGGGAGAAGGCCGGGGACATCACGGGGAGGTAAGTTAAATGTATATTTAGATGTTTATATGTTTATTTTATTTATTGTTTATATATTGTATTAATGTATTAATGTATTGTGTTTTTTTAACAGGGCCGCGCCGGAAGAGCTGAACAATGACGGGACATGCTGGAAAGGTGAGTATAATATTGAGAATGTATATAATGCTTATTTATTTCATGTTAATATTTTGTACTAATTATTTTGTTTTGTTTTACCCCTAGGTTAGTGATCTGAAGCAACATCTTAAAGGTAAGTGGTCTTAATTATTTTATTTTAGCTTTGAATTAGGGTCTGTGTAGTTATTACGGTAATTATTTTATTTTAGCTTAGAATTAGGGTCTGTGTATGTAGTTAGGATTTATTGTATATTAGATAGGGGGATGTATTTGATATAGTTAGGATTTATTTTATATTAAATAGATTGTATGTTAGATAGATAGGGGGTATTTGATTTGTATTATATGTAATGTATTGTATGTAATGTATTATATGTAATGTATTGTATGTAATGTATGTAATGTCATGTAATGTATGTAATGTCATGTATTGTATGTAATGTGTTATGTGTAATATATTATATGTAATATATTATATGTAATGTATGTAATGTCATTTATTGTATGTAATGTATGTAATGTATTATATGTATGTATTATATTGTGTTTATCTTTTCAGGTGTGTAATTTTTTTTATTTTCTGTAGTGGGGGGGTTGTAATGTATTTTTTTGTTTTCTGTACTGTAGGTTTTTTGTTTTCTGTACTGTAGGTTTTTTTGTTTTCTGTAAGGTAGGTTTTATTTGTTTTCTGTTTTGTAGGTTTTTTTTTCCTGTAAGGTAGGTTTTTTTGTTTTCTGTAATTAGAGTGTTGGGGAGGTTTATTAGGGGGTAGGTTGTATAGGTAGGTAGTGTAAGTGTTAATAGATTAGTGTAGAGGGGGGTTAGTTTAGATTAAATGGTTTATTGGGGGTTATAGTGTAGTGTTTGTAGTTAGTGTCATGATAGTCCTTGAGAACCGTCATGGCACTTATGTGGTTAAGGTTGGGTTGTAACAGGCCCATATTGATATTAATATACCCTTATGGGACTGATGGGGTTAAATAGAGGCTTATGGGGGTCTGGATTGACCACCATGAGTTAATGGGGTAATTAAGGCCTTATGGGGGGTCTGTATTGACCACCATGAGTTATAGGGTTAATTAAGGCCTTATGGGGGTCTGGATTGACCACCATGAGTTATAGGGTTAATTAAGGCCTTATGGGGGTCTGGATTGACCACCATGAGTTAATGGGGTAATTAAGGCCTTATGGGGGTCTGGATTGACCACCATGAGTTATAGGGTTAATTAAGGCCTTATGGGGGTCTGTATTGACCACCATAAGTTATAGAGTTAATTAAGGCCTTATGGGGGTCTGGATTGACCACCATGAGTTATAGGGTTAATTAAGGCCTTATGGGGGTCTGGATTGACCACCATGAGTTAATGGGGTAATTAAGGCCTTATCGGGGTCTGGATTGACCACCATGAGTTATAGGGTTAATTAAGGCCTTATGGGGGTCTGGATTGACCACCATGAGTTAATGGGGTAATTAAGGCCTTATGGGGGTCTGTATTGACCACCATGAGTTATAGGGTTAATTAAGGCCTTATGGGGGTCTGGATTGACCACCATGAGTTAATGGGGTAATTAAGGCCTTATGGGGGTCTGGATTGACCACCATGAGTTATAGGGTTAATTAAGGCCTTATGGGGGTCTGGATTGACCACCATGAGTTATAGGGTTAATTAAGGCCTTATGGGGGTCTGGATTGACCACCATGAGTTAATGGGGTAATTAAGGCCTTATGGGGGTCTGGATTGACCACCATCAGTTATAGGGTTAATTAAGGCCTTATGGGGTCTGTATTGACCACCATGAGTTATAGGGTTAATTACAGCCTTATGGGGGTCTGGATTGACCACCATGAGTTATAGGGTTAATTAAGGCCTTATGGGGGTCTGGATTGACCACCATGAGTTAATGGGGTAATTAAGGCCTTATGGGGGTCTGGATTGACCACCATGAGTTATAGGGTTAATTAAGGCCTTATGGGGGTCTGGATTGACCACCATGAGTTATAGGGTTAATTAAGGCCTTATGTGGGTCTGGATTGACCACCATGAGTTAATGGGGTAATTCAGGCCTTATGGGGGTCTGTATTGACCACCATGAGTTATAGGGTTAATTAAGGCCTTATGGGGTCTGTATTGACCACCATGAGTTATAGGGTTAATTAAGGCCTTATGGGGGTCTGGATTGACCACCATGAGTTATAGGGTTATTTAAGGCCTTATGGGGGTCTGGATTGACCACCATGAGTTAATGGGGTAATTAAGGACTTATGGGTGTCTGGATTGACCACCATAAGTTATAGGGTTAATTATAGTTGCCTGGGGTTAATATTTTTAGTGCAAGTCCTTTCAGGACCTTTACGGTCCTTTAAGGACCCGCGAGGCGGGAAATTTAAAATTGAAATGCAGCAGGGTCACGATCAGTGCCGATCGGGGACCCCTGCAGCAGGGGGTTTATATGGGGACACTTTGGGGGTCCCGATGGGGACCCTCAGCATAGAGGGGGGTTAATTTTAGGTGCCGCGGCCGGGGTTGCGTAATAGTGTGCCGCAGGCCCTTTAAGGAGCCGCAGCAGGGAATTTAAAACTTTTAAATGCAGCGGGGGGCCTGATCTATGCAGATCGGGGACCCCCCCTGCAAGGGGTTAATGTGGGGACACTTCGGGGGTTAATTTTTTGGGCTGCGGCCAGGATTGGCAGTGTGCCGCGGGCCCTTTAAGGAGCGGCGGGGAATTTAAAAGTATTAAATGCAGCGGGGGCCTGATCGGTGCCGGTCGGGGACCCCCGCTGCAAGGGGTTAATGTGTGGGGGCTGCGGGGGTCCCTATGGACCCCTGCAGCAAGGTGTTAATGTGAGGACACTTCGGGGGTCCCAACGGGGACCCCCGCATAGAGGGGGGGTTAATTTTAGGTGCCGGGGGGGTATTTGGAGAACCCCCCACGGCAGAGCTTATGTGGGGGACTGCTGCGGAGGTCCCGTTTAGGAACCCCGCAGCAATTGATGAGGAGTGGGAGCCTGCGATATCATCTCGCAGGCTGTCACTCCTCATGTACATTTACGCAGTGCAGATACGTACGGCTCTGCTGCGTAGCTCATACGTTGCTCGCAGCAGGGCTAATTTAATAGCATTGTAAGTTAGAGAAACTTTGCAGTACGTGTTATAAATATATGACTAATTAACCAATTTTGGAGCTGTACTGAAGAGGTTAATATGCTTGAATGCCTTGCTTGTGGATTTCCAGTTATCTGTGATGTTATCTGTCATACGGAAAGCTAACTTTCCCAAATGACACCCTGCTGGTGATCAAACAACAAATGGTCAGTACTAAAAGCCTCAGGGATGAATTTGCATCATGGACACAAAGCATGGAAATCAACTCAAGAGACAAGAGGTGTAGCAAAGGTGCAATGAAGAATCACATCCAGGGGTCATTCACTGATGAAAGATTTGAATGGCTGGGACAATCCCAGGGTGTGGCTATGATGTGTATAACTTGGCCAAATGGACTTGCTGGGTAGTAGAATTATCTTAGGAAAGGAACAGGGGAATCAGGAGGAATACTCTACACTCTTGCATACACACATTAGTATTTACACACATTAGTGTTATATAGGTAGAGCCTTGTATTTCAGATGCCAATCTCACCACTACTCTTGTATGTTAATAAACCCTTTAACTTATAAGTTTCCAGTGTATTTGGAGTTCTTATAGCAGTCAGATGTAAGTTAACTGGTCAGGATATACGGTTAGAATTCCAGTATAAAAAGGACTATATTTAACAGTATGTAGGGCTTAAGTAGAAGCCTCTTATTTACGAGGCTGGAATTTAATAGAGCCCTATGTTTTTAAGCCTGTGCTGGCTAACTAACCCCTGCTGTGCTCAAATCCTGCCACATGGATAAGCCAGGATCACAAGACTCTTTTGTACCTAGAGGCAGTGGATACAGGAAGTCTCTATGTCGGGGAAGCTAATCTTGACCCACTTGGGGTAGTTTAAAGGGGCTCCCAAGTGTGAACTATTTGCTCAAGGAGGAGAGTCTAATGTTGATTTGTTAATGTACTGTATAAGAATGTGAACTGGAAAATAAAGATGATGCTCTCTTTTGGACACATATCCAAGGTGTTTTATTTCAGAGGGAAGGTATTTATTACTTTTATCAGAAATTATATTTCTGCAACTTTTCCTGGTACCCGGTAACTTGTCCTGAATCCTGCAACTTGGTCCTGCAACCGCAACCTGAGCTAACGAACGGCAGCTTGTCCGAGCCTCTGGTAAAGCTGTTCTGTGTGAGGGGATAAAAAGAACCAACAACCTATGAGTAGGATCAGTCTAGTGACCCTTTAAAGCCCAATAAGTGTGTTGTGACATTCGGAAGTGTCTTCACAAACATATAGAGCCATATAAGTGTGGTACTAAGACGTCCAAGATTAGTTTGACTAGTGCTGCTGAGGAAGTTTTAAGCATTTTGAATATCTTAGAATACTTTAAAGCAATGTGAGATATATCATCAAATTAGTTTATAATCATGAAAAATGATTTTTTTGTTGCATCGCTTAATGATTTTTATGACTGTTGTTAAAAAATTAGAATGCATTATTTTTATGTTTAAATGTCATATATGTTAGATACTTAAACAAATGTAGTATAATCCATGTAAACAATACAATCTGAGGAGGATTGCTACTTTATTTTCCTTACTGTTACAGATCCTTTTTTTTTGGGGGGGGGGGGGGGGGGGTTACAACAAGATAACACAACTCTGTATTTGTGAAAGTAAGCTAGGGCTGTATTAGATTTGTGTGGTGTGCTTAGCCCTAAGATGAGAGGCATTTGTGAGATTTGTACTATGTATGATATCGATACCTGTTAGGAGATGGACTGTTGGTTTCAAATGGCCAACAGCTGTGTCCAAGGAGGTCCCATCAGGATTCAGACCTAAGTTCACATAAATAAGAGAGGTAACAAAGGACATTGTAGCCTTGAACTTGCTTGAAGGAGAGGACCATACCCTCTCTAATATTTATTAGAGAACAGACACAACTAACAAGAGAATCATAGGACCTGGGGATTCCGACCATCCAAAAGATACAAACAACAATCCTCAGAGTTGAACTTGAGCACATACATTAGGGGTTATTATTATGTGTCCCATATCACCCAGCAGCACAAATAATGGTAGGATAATATGCATATTAATAGACCAAATGTATGATTTGGAAAAGAAGGATGAAATATTTGTGTGATAATCTCTAATCCTGTAGAGCTCCTCCCACTATCAATTGTACATGAACATAAGCTAAGAAAGTGCTCCTGTGGACAGTAGTAGTGCCATTTCTCTTAAGTGACACAGGACAAAAAAACATTTGCATGTCCTAAAAATGGGAAATGTTTCAGCTCAGCCTAATATCTTAAGGAGCATAAGCCGACTCACACAGCAGAAAAAAACATTTGTGTGTTCTGAATGTGGAAAATATTTTAGTCGACCCTCATGTCTAAATCAATATAAAAGAACTCACACAGGAGAAAAAAACATTTGCATGTTCGAATGTGGGAAATGTTTCAGTCAGACCTCCTGTCTTAAGGAACATAAGATAGCTCATACAGGAGAAAATCCATTTATATGCTTTGAATGTGGGAAATATATAAGTGATGCCAAAGCTCTTAAGAGACATATGAGGACTAATGCAAGAGAAAAAATATTTGTATGCTCTGAATGTGGGAAAAATATAAGTGATGCCACAACGCTTAAGCGACGTATAAGAACTCACACCGGAGAAAAAACATTTAAATGTTCTGAATGTGGGAAATGTCTCAGTCAGGCCTCAAATTGTAATGAATATAAAAAAAACTCACACAGGAGAAAACTCATTTCCATGTTCAGAATTTACTAAATGTTTTTGTCATCTCTCAGAACATAAGAGAACAGGAGAAAATTATTTTCCATGTTCTGAATGTGGGAAATGTTTTAGTTATCTCTTAGTTCTTAGTAAAGATACAATGAATCATACAGGAGAAAACCCTTTTGCATGTTCTGAATGTGGGAAATGTTTCAGTCTGGCCTCAAATTTGAAATGATTGGAAATTACACAAGAAAACTCACACAGGATACAGACCAGTCGTATGTATCCCTCAGACATATCATACATGTACACTTACCTGTGCCTGTCACCCCTCAGACATATCATACATGTACACTTACCTGTGCCCTGCAGCCCTAAGACATATCATACGTGTACACTCACCTGTGCCTGTCATCCCTCAGACATATCATACATGTACACTCACTTGTGCCATGCAGCCCTAAGACATATCATACATGTACACTCACCTGTGCCTGTCATCTCTCAGACATAACATACATGTACACTCACCTGTACCTGTCATCTCTCAGACATATAATACATGTACACTCACCTGTGCCTGTCATCCCTCAGACATATCATACATGTACATTCACCTGTGCCTGTCATCCTTCAGACATATCATACATGTACACTCACCTGTGCCTGTCATCCCTCAGACATATCATACATGTACACTCACCTGTGCCTATCATCCGTCAGACATATCATACATGTACATTCACCTGTGCCTGTCATCCCTCAGACATATAATACATGTACACTCACCTGTGATTGTCATCCCTCAGACATATCATACATGTACACTCACCTGTGCCTGTCATCTCTCAGACATATAATACATGTACACTCACGTGTGCCTGTCATTTCTCAGACATATAATACATGTACACTCACCTCTGCCTCTCATCCCTCAGACATTTAATACATGTACACTCACGTGTGCCTGTCATCTCTCAGACATATCATACATGTACACTCACCTGTGCCTGTCATCTCGCAGACATATAATACATGTACACTCACCTGTGATTGTCATCCCTAAGACATATCATACATGTACACTCACCTGTGCCTGTCATCTCTCAGATATAAAATACATGTACACTCACCTGTGCCCTGCAGCCCTAAGACATATCATACATGTACACTCACCTGTACGTGTCATCCCTCAGACATAATATACATGTACACTCACCTGTGCCCTGCAGCCCTAAGACATATCATACATGTACACTCACCTGTGCCTGTCATCTCTCAGACATATCATACATGTACACTCACCTGTGCCTGTCATCTCTCAGACATATAATACATGTACACTCACGTGTGCCTGTCATTCCTCAGACATATCATACATGTACACTCACCTGTGCCTGTCATCTCTCAGACATATAATACATGTACACTCACCTGTGCCTGTCATCTCTCAGACATATCATACATGTACACTCACCTATGCCCTGCAGCCCTAAGACATATCATACATGTACACTCACCTGTGCCTGTCATCCCTCAGATATATCATACATGTACACTCACCTGTACCTGTCATCTCTCAGACATATAATACATGTACACTCACCTTTGCCTGTCAGCCCTCAGACATATAATACATGTACACTCACCTGTGCCTGTCATCCCTCAGACATATCATACATGTACATTCACCTGTGCCTGTCATCCTTCAGACATATCATACATGTACACTCACCTGTGCCTGTCATCCCTCAGACATATCATACATGTACACTCACCTGTGCCTGTCATCCCTCAGACATATCATACATGTACATTCACCTGTGCCTGTCATCCCTCAGACATATAATACATGTACACTCACCTGTGATTGTCATCCCTCAGACATATCATACATGTACACTCACCTGTACCTGTCATCTCTCAGAGATATAATACATGTACACTCAAGTGTGCCTGTCATCTCTCAGACATATCATACATGTACACTCACCTCTGCCTTTCATCCCTCAGACATTTAATACATGTACACTCACGTGTGCCTGTCATCTCTCAGATATATCATACATGTACACTCACCTGTGCCTGTCATCCCTAAGACATATCATACATGTACACTCACCTGTGCCTGTCATCTCTCAGATATAAAATACATGTACACTCACCTGTGCCCTGCAGCCCTAAGACATATCATACATGTACACTCACCTGTGCCTGTCATCCCTCAGACATATAATACATGTACACTCACCTGTGCCCTGCAGACCTAAGACATATTATACATGTACACTCTCCTGTGCCTGTCATCTCTCAGACATATCATACATGTACACTCCCCTGTGCCTGTCATCTCTCAGACATATCATACATGTACACTCACCTGTGCCTGTCATCTCTCAGACAAATAATACATGTACACTCACCTGTGCCTGTCATCCCTAAGACATATCATACATGTACACTCACCTGTGCCTGTCATCTCTCAGATATAAAATACATGTACATTCACCTGTGCCCTGCAGCCCTAAGACATATCATACATGTACACTCACCTGTGCCTGTCATCCCTCAGACATATAATACATGTACACTCACCTGTGCCCTGCAGCCCTAAGACATATCATACATGTACACTCACCTGTGCCTGTCATCCCTCAGATATATCATTCATGTACACTCACCTGTGCCTGTCATCTCTCAGACATATAATACATGTACACTCACCTGTGCCTGTCATCTCTCAGACATATCATACATGTACACTCACCTATGCCCTGCAGCCCTAAGACATATCATACATGTACACTCACCTGTGCCTGTCATCCCTCAGATATATCATACATGTACACTCACCTGTACCTGTCATCTCTCAGACATATAATACATGTACACTCACCTTTGCCTGTCAGCCCTCAGACATATAATACATGTACACTCACCTGTGCCTGTCATCCCTCAGACATATCATACATGTACACTCACCTGTGCCTGTCATCCCTCAGACATATCATACATGTACACTCACCTGTGCCTGTCATCCCTCAGACATATCATACATGTACACTCACCTGTGCCTGTCATCTCTCAGACATATAATACATGTACACTCAGGTGTGCCTGTCATCTCTCAGACATATCATACATGTACACTCACCTGTGCCTGTCATCCCTCAGACATATCATACATGTACACTCACCTGTGCCTATCATCCCTCAGACATATCATACATGTACATTCACCTGTGCCTGTCATCCCTCAGACATATAATACATGTACACTCACCTGTGCCTATCATCCCTCAGACATATCATACATGTACATTCACCTGTGCCTGTCATCCCTCAGACATTTAATACATGTACACTCACGTGTGCCTGTCATCTCTCAGACATATCATACATGTACACTCACCTGTGCCCTGCAGCCCTCAGACATTTAATACATGTACACTCACGTGTGCCTGTCATCTCGCAGACATATAATACATGTACACTCACCTGTGATTGTCATCCCTAAGACATATCATACATGTACACTCACCTGTGCCTGTCATCTCTCAGATATAAAATACATGTACACTCACCTGTGCCCTGCAGCCCTAAGACATATCATACATGTACACTCACCTGTACCTGTCATCCCTCAGACATATAATACATGTACACTCACCTGTGCCCTGCAGCCCTAAGACATATCATACATGTACACTCACCTGTGCCTGTCATCTCTCAGACATATCATACATGTACACTCACCTGTGCCTGTCATCTCTCAGACATATAATACATGTACACTCACGTGTGCCTGTCATTCCTCAGACATATCATACATGTACACTCACCTGTGCCTGTCATCTCTCAGACATATAATACATGTACACTCACCTGTGCCTGTCATCTCTCAGACATATAATACATGTACACTCACCTGTGCCTGTCATCTCTCAGACATATTATACATGTACACTCACCTGTGCCCTGCAGCCCTCAGACATATCATACATGTACACTCCCCTGTACCTGTCATCTCTCAGACATATAATACATGTACACTCACCTTTGCCTGTCAGCCCTCAGACATATAATACATGTACACTCATCTGTGCCTGTCATCCCTCAGACATATCATACATGTACATTCACCTGTGCCTGTCATCCTTCAGACATATCATACATGTACACTCACCTGTGCCTGTCATCCCTCAGACATATCATACATGTACACTCACCTGTGCCTGTCATCCCTCAGACATATCATACATGTACATTCACCTGTGCCTGTCATCCCTCAGACATATAATACATGTACACTCACCTGTGATTGTCATCCCTCAGACATATCATACATGTACACTCACCTGTGCCTGTCATCTCTCAGAGATAAAATACATGTACACTCAAGAGTGCCTGTCATCTCTCAGACATATCATACATGTACACTCACCTCTGCCTGTCATCCCTCAGACATTTAATACATGTACACTCACGTGTGCCTGTCATCTCTCAGACATATCATACATGTACACTCACCTGTGCCTGTCATCTCTCAGACATATAATACATGTACACTCACCTGTGCCTGTCATCCCTAAGACATATCATACATGTACACTCACCTGTGCCTGTCATCTCTCAGATATAAAATACATGTACACTCACCTGTGCCCTGCAGCCCTAAGACATATCATACATGTACACTCACCTGTGCCTGTCATCCCTCAGACATATAATACATGTACACTCACCTGTGCCCTGCAGACCTAAGACATATTATAAATGTACACTCTCCTGTGCCTGTCATCTCTCAGACATATCATACATGTACACTCCCCTGTGCCTGTCATCTCTCAGACATATCATACATGTACACTCACCTGTGCCTGTCATCTCTCAGACATATAATACATGTACACTCACCTGTGCCTGTCTTCCCTAAGACATATCATACATGTACACTCACCTGTGCCTGTCATCTCTCAGATATAAAATACATGTACATTCACTTGTGCCCTGCAGCCCTAAGACATATCATACATGTACACTCACCTGTGCCTGTCATCCCTCAGACATATAATACATGTACACTCACCTGTGCCCTGCAGCCCTAAGACATATCATACATGTACACTCACCTGTGCCTGTCATCCCTCAGATATATCATACATGTACACTCACCTGTACCTGTCATCTCTCAGACATATAATACATGTACACTCACCTTTGCCTGTCAGCCCTCAGACATATAATACATGTACACTCACCTGTGCCTGTCATCCCTCAGACATATCATACATGTACACTCACCTGTGCCTGTCATCCCTCAGACATATCATACATGTACACTCACCTGTGCCTGTCATCCCTCAGACATATCATACATGTACACTCACCTGTGCCTGTCATCTCTCAGACATATAATACATGTACACTCAGGTGTGCCTGTCATCTCTCAGACATATCATACATGTACACTCACCTCTGCCTGTCATCCCTCAGACATATAATACATGTACACTCATGTGTGCCTTTCATCTTTCAAACATATCATACATGTACACTCATCTGTGCCTGTCATCCCTCAGACATATAATACATGCACACTCACCTGTGCCTGTCATCCCTCAGACATATAATACATGTACACTCACCTGTGCCTGTCATCTCTCAGACATATCATACATGTACACTCACCTATGCCTGTCATCCCTCAGACATATCATACATGTTTACTCACCTGTGCCTGTCATCCCTCAGACATATCATACATGTACACTCACCTGTGCCCTGTAGCCCTAAGACATATCTTACATGTACACTCACCTGTGCCTGTCATCTCTCAGACATATCATACATGTACTCTTACCTATGCCTTTCATCCCTCAGACATATCATACATGTACACTTACCTGTGCCTGTCATCCCTCAGACATATCATACATGTACACTCACCTGTGCCTGTCATTTCTCAGACATATCATACATGTACACTCACCTGTGCCTGTCATCCCTCAGACATATCATACATGTACACTCACCTGTGCCCTGCAGCCCTAAGACATATCATACATGTACACTCATGTGTGCCTGTCATTCCTCAGACATATCAAACATGTACACTTACCTGTGCCCTGCAGCCCTAAGACAAATCATACATGTACACTCACCTGTGCCTGTCATCCCTCAGACATATAATACATGTACACTCACCTGTGCCTGTCATCCCTCAGACATATCATACATGTACACTCACCTGTGCCTGTCATCCCTCAGACATATCATACATGTACACTCACCTGTCCCCTGCAGCCTTAAGACATATCATACATGTACACTCACCTGTGCCTGTCATCCCTCAGACATATCATACATGTACACTCACCTCTGCCTGTCATCCCTCAGACATATCATACATGTACACTCACCTGTGCCTGTCATCCCTCAGACATATCATACATGTACACTCACCTCTGCCTGTCATCCCTCAGACATATCATACATGTACACTCACCTGTGCCCTGCAGCCTTAAGACATATCATACATGTACACTCACCTGTGCCTGTCATCTCTCCGACATAAAATACATGTACACTCACGTGTGCCTGTCATTCCTCAGACATATCATACATGTACACTCACCTGTGCCTGTCATCTCTCAGACATATCATACATGTACACTCACCTGTGCCTGTCATCTCTCAGACATATAATACATGTACACTCACCTGTGCCTGTCATCTCTCAGACATATCATACATGTACACTCACCTATGCCCTGCAGCCCTAAGACATATCATACATGTACACTCACCTGTTCCTGTCATCCCTCAGATATATAATACATGTACACTCACCTGTGCCTGTCATCCTTTAGACATATCATACATGTACACTCACCTGTGCCTGTCATCCCTCAGACATATCATACATGTACACTCACCTGTGCCTGTCATCCCTCAGACATATCATACATGTACACTCACCTGTGCCTGTGATCTCTCAGACATATAATACATGTACACTCAGGTGTGCCTGTCATCTCTCAGACATATCATACATGTACACTCACCTCTGCCTGTCATCCCTCAGACATATAATACATGTACACTCATGTGTGCCTGTCATCTCTCAAACATATCATACATGTACACTCACCTGTGCCTGTCATCCCTCAGACATATAATACATGCACACTCACCTGTGCCTGTCATCCCTCAGACATATAATACATGTACACTCACCTGTGCCTGTCATCCCTCAGACATATCATACATGTACACTCACCTGTGCCTGTCATCCCTCAGACATATCATACATGTACACTCACCTGTGCCCTGCAGCCCTAAGACATATCATACATGTACACTCATGTGTGACTGTCATCCCTCAGACATATAATACATGTACACTCACTTGTGCCTGTCATCTCTCAGACATATCATACATGTACACTCACCTATGCCTGTCATCCCTCAGACATATCATACATGTACACTCACCTGTGCCTGTCATCCCTCAGACATATCATACATGTACACTCACCTGTGCCCTGCAGCCCTCAGACATATCATACATGTACACTCCCCTGTACCTGTCATCTCTCAGACATATAATACATGTACACTCACCTTTGCCTGTCAGCCCTCAGACATATAATACATGTACACTCATCTGTGCCTGTCATCCCTCAGATATATCATACATGTACACTCACCTGTACCTGTCATCTCTCAGACATATAATACATGTACACTCACCTTTGCCTGTCAGCCCTCAGACATATAATACATGTACACTCACCTGTGCCTGTCATCCCTCAGACATATCATACATGTACACTCACCTGTGCCTGTCATCCCTCAGACATATCATACATGTACACTCACCTGTGCCTGTCATCCCTCAGACATATCATACATGTACACTCACCTGTGCCTGTCATCTCTCAGACATATAATACATGTACACTCAGGTGTGCCTGTCATCTCTCAGACATATCATACATGTACACTCACCTCTGCCTGTCATCCCTCAGACATATAATACATGTACACTCATGTGTGCCTTTCATCTTTCAAACATATCATACATGTACACTCATCTGTGCCTGTCATCCCTCAGACATATAATACATGCACACTCACCTGTGCCTGTCATCCCTCAGACATATAATACATGTACACTCACCTGTGCCTGTCATCTCTCAGACATATCATACATGTACACTCACCTATGCCTGTCATCCCTCAGACATATCATACATGTACACTCACCTGTGCCTGTCATCCCTCAGACATATCATACATGTACACTCACCTGTGCCCTGTAGCCCTAAGACATATCTTACATGTACACTCACCTGTGCCTGTCATCTCTCAGACATATCATACATGTACTCTTACCTATGCCTTTCATCCCTCAGACATATCATACATGTACACTTACCTGTGCCTGTCATCCCTCAGACATATCATACATGTACACTCACCTGTGCCTGTCATTTCTCAGACATATCATACATGTACACTCACCTGTGCCTGTCATCCCTCAGACATATCATACATGTACACTCACCTGTGCCCTGCAGCCCTAAGACATATCATACATGTACACTCATGTGTGCCTGTCATTCCTCAGACATATCAAACATGTACACTTACCTGTGCCCTGCAGCCCTAAGACATATCATACATGTACACTCACCTGTGCCTGTCATCCCTCAGACATATAATACATGTACACTCACCTGTGCCTGTCATCCCTCAGACATATCATACATGTACACTCACCTGTGCCTGTCATCCCTCAGACATATCATACATGTACACTCACCTGTCCCCTGCAGCCTTAAGACATATCATACATGTACACTCACCTGTGCCTGTCATCCCTCAGACATATCATACATGTACACTCACCTCTGCCTGTCATCCCTCAGACATATCATACATGTACACTCACCTGTGCCTGTCATCCCTCAGACATATCATACATGTACACTCACCTCTGCCTGTCATCCCTCAGACATATCATACATGTACACTCACCTGTGCCCTGCAGCCTTAAGACATATCATACATGTACACTCACCTGTGCCTGTCATCTCTCCGACATAAAATACATGTACACTCACGTGTGCCTGTCATTCCTCAGACATATCATACATGTACACTCACCTGTGCCTGTCATCTCTCAGACATATCATACATGTACACTCACCTGTGCCTGTCATCTCTCAGACATATAATACATGTACACTCACCTGTGCCTGTCATCTCTCAGACATATCATACATGTACACTCACCTATGCCCTGCAGCCCTAAGACATATCATACATGTACACTCACCTGTTCCTGTCATCCCTCAGATATATAATACATGTACACTCACCTGTGCCTGTCATCCTTTAGACATATCATACATGTACACTCACCTGTGCCTGTCATCCCTCAGACATATCATACATGTACACTCACCTGTGCCTGTCATCCCTCAGACATATCATACATGTACACTCACCTGTGCCTGTCATCTCTCAGACATATAATACATGTACACTCAGGTGTGCCTGTCATCTCTCAGACATATCATACATGTACACTCACCTCTGCCTGTCATCCCTCAGACATATAATACATGTACACTCATGTGTGCCTGTCATCTCTCAAACATATCATACATGTACACTCACCTGTGCCTGTCATCCCTCAGACATATAATACATGCACACTCACCTGTGCCTGTCATCCCTCAGACATATAATACATGTACACTCACCTGTGCCTGTCATCCCTCAGACATATCATACATGTACACTCACCTGTGCCTGTCATCCCTCAGACATATCATACATGTACACTCACCTGTGCCCTGCAGCCCTAAGACATATCATACATGTACACTCATGTGTGACTGTCATCCCTCAGACATATAATACATGTACACTCACTTGTGCCTGTCATCTCTCAGACATATCATACATGTACACTCACCTATGCCTGTCATCCCTCAGACATATCATACATGTACACTCACCTGTGCCTGTCATCCCTCAGACATATCATACATGTACACTCACCTGTGCCCTGCAGCCCTAAGACATATCATACATGTACACTCATGTGTGACTGTCATCCCTCAGACATATAATACATGTACACTCACCTATGCCTGTCATCTCTCAGACATATCATACATGTACACTCACCTGTGCCTGTCATCCCTCAGACATATCATACATGTACACTCACCTGTGCCTGTCATCCCTCAGACATATCATACATGTACACTCACCTGTGCCTGTCATCTCTCAGACATATAATACATGTACACTCACCTGTGCCTGTCATCCCTCAGACATATCATACATGTATACTCACTTGTGCCTGTCATCCCTCAGACATATCATACATGTAAACTCACCTGTGCCTGTCATCTCTCAGACATATAATACATGTACACTCATCTGTGCCTGTCATCTCTCAGACATATCATACATGTACACTCACCTGTGCCTGTCATCTCTCAGACATATCATACATGTACACTCACCTGTGCCTGTCATCCCTCAGACATATCATACATGTACACTCACCTGTGCCTGTCATCCCTCAGACATATCATACATGTACATTCACTTGTGCCTGTCATCTCTCAGACATATCATATATGTACACTCACCTGTGCCCTGCATCCCTAAGACATATCATACATGTACACTCATGTGTGCCTGTCATCCCTCAGACATATCATACATGTACAATTACCTGTGCCCTGCAGCACTTAGACATATAATACATGTACACTCACCTGTGCCCTGTAGCCCTAAGACATATCATACATGTACACTCACCTGTGCCTGTCATCTCTCAGACATATCATACATGTACACTTACCTATGCCTGTCATCCCTCAGACATATCATACATGTACACTCATGTGTGCCTGTCATCCCTCAGACATATCATACATGTACACTCACCTGTGCCTGTCATTTCTCAGACATATCATACATGTACACTCACCTGTGCCTGTCATCCCTCAGACATATCATACATGTACACTCACCTGTGCCCTGCAGCCCTAAGACATATCATACATGTACACTCACCTGTGCCTGTCATCCCTCAGACATATAATACATGTACACTCACCTGTGCCTGTCATCCCTCAGACATATCATACATGTACACTCACCTGTGCCTGTCATCCCTCAGACATATCATACATGTACACTCACCTGTGCCCTGCAGCCCTAAGACATATCATACATGTACACTCACCTGTGCCTGTCATCGCTCAGACATATCATACATGTACCTGTGTTCTGCTCCCTCAGACATGTTATACATGTTATGGATCTCACAGTTGGTCCCATGGTCACCGGATGTGATCTGTCATTAAACCACATGAGGTATCACCTGGTTATACATGTTATGGTTGTCACAACTGGTCCCATGATCACTGGAGGTGACCGGTCGGCCACAGACCAGCACATGCTTTATAATACATTATAAACTGCAATCCCTAATAAAATGTGAACAAATTCATAAAACTTAAATAAACAGGATGATACCTGGAGCTGAAAGTAAAGTAAAAACAAAAAAGTAACTATTCTGGCATTCACTAAGATAATTAATTATTACATATGAAATTAACAGATCAAACTGACAAGAGATATAAAAAATAAAAGGTAATATTATTAAGAAAATAGAATTGTTTCTTGGAAGCTACTATTGGTATAAAGGTTTTAATGACTATATAAAAAACAAAAAAAGGCCGGAACACACATATAATAATAATAATAATAATAATAATAATAATAATAATAATAAACGTTTTGTTAAACAAAACGAGATTTCCACCTGGTTACTTTTCTCACCCTCTTGCTTCCGACTCAACTGGTCTAGATTTTCATTCTGGAGTTCTGTCAATTCCAGAAAAAAACACATGTATTTGTGAAGAATCACATCCTTTAATGAAAATGTTTTATTTTTTAAATATATGGGGCCTCATTAAATTATCCCTCGTAGTTCTCTCTGTGCTCGCAAAAGGCAGTTTTTTTTGCTGTTTGCGAGTACCGAATCTCTTGCAGCCTGCTTTGCAAGATGACTACGAAAATGGCCGAGAATAGGCTCCGAGAGAGCTACGTAGTCACACACAGCCATAAATCTACGAACGATTCTCGCATCTCGGAAGAATCCCTACGGGCACAAAAAGTGCCCTCAAGGAATCGCATAGCCTCTACGTGCTGCCTCGGAGCAGCCCGAGGCAGCCGTGTGAGGCCCCCCCCTGCCCCCTATACACATCCCCATGCTGCAGGGGTCCCTATATGGACCCCTGCTGCCCCCCCACATTAACCCCTTGCAGCGGGGGTCCCCGATCGGCACCGGCAAAGGACTCGCACTAAAAAATATTAACCCCAGGCAACTAAAATTAAGCCTATAACTCACGGGGGTCAATACAGAACCCCATAAGCAATTAATTAACCCTATAACTCATGGGGGTCAATACAGACCCCCATAAGCCAATAATTAACCCTATAACTCATGGGTGTCAATACAGACCCCCATAAGCACTTAATTAGCCCCATAACTCATGGGGGTCAATACAGACCCCCATAAGCAATTAATATACCCTATAACTCATGGGGGTCAATACAGACCCATTAAGCCAATAATTAACCCTATAACTCATGGGTGTCAATACAGAACCCCATAAACCTCTATTTAACCTCATCAGGTATATTATGACACCTATGGAGCAGTTAAAACCCTAACATTAACCACATAAGTGTTCTGTATGTAATGTAATGTATTGTATTATGTATGCATGTATTGTATTGTGTATGTCTGTCTTTCCTTTTCAGGTGTGTAATTTTTTTTTATTTTCTGTAGTTGGGGGGGGGGGGGTTGTAGTGTATTTTTTTATTTTCTGTAATGTAGTTTTTTTTAATTTTCTGTAAGGTTTTTATTTTTATTTTTTGTATTTAGACTGATGGGGAGGTTTATTAGGGGGTAGGTAGTGTAGGTAGGTAGTGTAAGTGTTAATAGATGAGTGTAGAGGGGGGTTAGTTTAGATTTAATGGTTTATTGGGGGTTATAGTGTAGTGTTTGTAGTTAGTGTCATGATGGTCCTTGTGGACCGTCATGGCACTTATGTGGTTAATGTTAGGGTTTTAACAGCCCCATAACGGTCATATTATACCCTTATGGGACTGATGGGGTTAAATAGAGGCTTATGGGGGTCTGTATTGACACCCATGAGTTATACAGTTAATTATTGTGCTTATGGGGGTCTGTATTGACCCCCGTGAGTTATAGGGTTAATTAAGGCCTTCTGGGGGTCTGTATTGACCCGCATGAGTTATCGGGTTAATTATTGGCTTATGGGGGTCTGTATTGAACCCCCATGAGTTATGGGGCTAATGACATGCTTATGGGGGTCTGTATTGACCCCCATGGGTTATGGGGTTAATTTTAGTTGCCTGGGGTTAATATTTTTTAGTGCAAGTCCTTTCAGAACCTTAACGGTCCTTTAAGGACCCACGAGGTGGGAAATTTAAAAACTAAATGCAGCGGGGTCACGATCGGTGATGATCGGGGACCCCCACTGCAAGGGGTTAATTTGGGGGGGCTGCAGGGGTCCCTATGGACCCCTGCAGCAAGGGGTTAATGTGGGGACACTACGGGGGTCCCGATGGGGACCCCCAGCATAGAGGGGGGTTAATTTTAGGTGCCGGTAGGTAGTTGGAATACCCCCCACGGCAGGGCTTATGTGTGGGACTGCCGCGTAGGTCCCGTTTAGGACCCCTGCACTAATTGATGAGGAGCGGGAGCCTGCGAGATCATCTTGCAGACTGTCACTCCTCATGTACGTTATCGCAGTGTTCATACGGACGGCCCTGCTGCGTAGCTCACACGTTGCTCGCAGCAGGGCTAATGTAATAGCGTCGTAACTTTCAGAAATTTTGCAGTACGTAGGGTTTAAGTAGAAGCCTCTTATTTACGAGGCTGGAATTTAATAAGGCTGATGGAGTTTATCAGCCATATTTTATATTATTGGTCAGCACAACACAAAACTATGTCCTTCCTTATGTCCTTCTATATACCCCGACCTGAGCTCCTGTTTGTTTGGATTCTTAAGTCTTGAGTGTCTGGTGAGTCTCCATCATCACATCCTTGTAAAGCTCCTTATGTCCTTCTATATATACCAACCTGAGCTCCTGTTTGTTTGGATTCTCAAGTCTTGAGTGTCTGGTAGGTCTCAATCATCACATCCTTGTAAAGCTCCTTATGTCCTTCTATATATACCGACCTGAGCTCCTGTTTGTTTGGATTCTCAAGTCTTGAGTGTCTGGTAGGTCTCCATCATCACATCCTTGTAAAGCTCCTTATGTCCTTCTATATACCCCGACCTGAGCTCCTGTTTGTTTGGATTCTCAAGTCTTGAGTGTCTGGTAGGTGTCCATCATCACATCCTTGTAAAGCTCCTTATGTCCTTCTATATACCCCGACCTGAGCTCCTGTTTGTTTGGATTGTCAAGTCTTGAGTGTCTGGTGACTTTCCATCATCACATCCTTGTAAAGCTCCTTATGTCCTTCTATATACCCCGACCTGAGCTCCTGTTTGTTTGGATTCTCAAGTCTTGAGTGTCTGGTGAGTCTCCATCATCACGTCCTTGTAAAGCTCCTTATGTCCTTCTATATACCCCGCCCTGAGCTCCTGTTTGTTTGGATTCTCAAGTCTTGGGTGTCTGGTGAGTTTCCATCATCACATCCTTGTAAAGCTCCTTATGTCCTTCTATATACCCCGACTCCTGCATAAAGAAATAGACAACAACATCATCACACTTTATAAAGACCTAGAATACACAAGTGGAAACAGACAAAGTTCTATTACAGGGACACATAAAAACTAGTTCGGTAACAACTAAGCGCCAAATTAAACAATATTAAGCAAAATTACTAATAGTTTAGCATCATCTGCCAAATTATATAACAACTAGTAAACTGCTCATTAAAAATGATGGTATAATTTTTAATTGTTCTCTCCCTCCCCCCTCTGCCTTCCTTGTGCCTCTCTCCCCTTCCCTGTGTCTCTTCCCCCCCTTCCCTGGGTCTCTCACCCTTCCCTCCCCTGTGACTCTGTCTCTCCCCACTTCTCTCCTGTGTCTCTTCACCACCTTCCCTCCCCTGTGTCTCTTCCCATCCCCTGTGTCTCTTCCCATCCCCTGTGTCTCTTCCCCTTCCCTGTGTCTCTTCCCCCTGTGTCTCTCCTCCCCCTCCACTGTGTCTCTTCCCCCTTGTCTCTTCCCCCCTCTGCCCTGTTTGTCTTCCCCCACCTCTCCTCTCCCCTGTATCTCTTCCCCCCCTCTCCCCTCCCTTGTGTCTCTTGCCAGCTAGCTCCCCCTGTGTCTCTTCCCCCCTCCCCCCTCTGCTGTGTCTTCCTCTCCCCTGTGTCTTCCTCCCCCTCCTCCTCGGCAGCTCGCAGCTGTCGAAGACTGTGATTGTTATCAGAAAGTCTTTAACTACCAACAGGCAGAATATAGATCTCAAAGGACAAAGGGTAATATAACAAGTATATGCAAAGGGAATACATTGTGTCACGTGGGTGATATAACAAGTACAGTGACTTGCAAAAGTATTCACCCCCCCCTTGGCATTTTTCGTGTTTTGTTGCCTCACAACCTGGAAGTAACATGGATTGTTTGAGGATTTGCATCATTTCATTTACAGAACATGTCACAACTTTATAGATTTTTTTTTATTGTGAAGCAAACAAGAAATAGGACAAAATAACAGAAAAAGTCAATGTGCATAACTATTCACCCCCCTAAAGTCAATACTTTGTAGCGCCACGTTTTGCGGCAATCACAGCTCCAAGTCGCTTTGGATAAGTCTTTATGTGCTTGCCACATCTTACCACTGGGATTTTTGCCCATTCCTCCTTGCAAAACTGCTCCAGCTCCTTCAAGTTGGATGGTTTGCACTTGTGAACAGCAATCTTTAAGTCTGACCACAGATTTCCTATTGGATTGAGGTCTGGGCTGTGACTAGGCCATTCCAACACATTTACATGTTTTCCCTTAAACCCCCCAAGTGTTGCTTTAGAAGTGTGTTTGGGGTCATTGTCCTGCTGGAAGGTGACCCTCCGTCCTAGCCTCAAATCACGCACGGAGTGGTACAGGTTTTGCTCAAGAATATCCCTGTATTTAGCACCATCCATCTTTCCCTGCATCTCTGACCAGTTTCCCAGTCCCGGCTGCTGAAAAACATCCCCACAGCATGATGCTGCCACCGCCATGTTTCACTGTGGGGATGGTGCTCTTTGGGTGATGTGATGTGTTGGGTTTTCTTTGATGGCCGAAAAGTTAAATTTTAGTCTCCTCAGACCAGAGCACCTTCCTCCATACATTTTGGGAGTCTCCCACATGACTTTTCACAAACTCAAAACATGACATTTTGTTTCTGGCTGAAAGTAATGGCTTTCTTCTGGCCACTCTGCCATAAAGCCCAACTCTATGGAGCGTACGGCTTATTGTCACCCTATGTACAGATACTCCAGTCTCTGCTGTGGATCTCTGCAGCTCCTCCAGGGTTACCTTAGGTCTCTGTGCTGCCTCTCTGATTAATGCCCTCCTTGCCCGGTCCGTGAGTTTGGTGGGCGGCCGTCTCTTGGCAGGTTTGCTGTTGTGCCATGTTCTTTCCATTTGGTTATGATAGATTTGATGGTGCTCCTGGAGATCATCGAAGATTTGGATATTTTTTTATAACCTAACCCTGACTTGTACTTCTCAGCAACATTGTCCCTTACTTGTTTGGAGAGTTCCTTGGTCTTCATGGCAGTGTTTAGTTAGTGGTGCCTCTTGCTTAGGTGTTGCAGCCTCTGGGGCCTTTCAAAAAAGGTATGTATATGTAATGACGGATCATGTGACACTTAGATTGCACACAGGTGGACATCATTTCACCAATTATGTGACTTCTGAAGGTAATTGGTTGCACCAGAGCTTTTTATGGGCTTCATAACAAAGGGGGTGAATACATACGCACATGCCAATGTTCTGTTTTCAATTTCTAAAAAATAGTTTTCTGTATATATTTTTCTCATTTCACTTCACCAACATAGGGCCTCATTCTATTATCGGCCGTAAATCGGCCGTAAGGCTGCGATTCCTTGCGAGGGTTCAGTTAACTCGCGATTCTATTATACGGCCCCGCAAGGATCTCCTTTTACGGCCGGCCGCATATCTTGGAACCGGCCGTAATCTGTGAAATATAAAAACTGAAAAATAAATTCAAGCCTGCACTGTACAGCTCTGTAAATGCTAGGGATCATATTGGGGGACATGAGGATTAAAAGGAACCCACTCTCAAGCTTGCACATCTGCCCAAACCCGAGTTCAAATTAACTGTTTATTTGCCGGCTGCGGCGTGGGTGTGTCTGAAGTGCTCCAAGCACTCTGGACTTTTTACATGGATATTTTACGGATATTAAAAATAAAACATTTTACGGATTTGAGGACAGGATAATTATGTGCTATTTTTTCTAACACCTAAAATCCCTTTATAGTCTTCTCAAAGTGCAGGATGGCTTTATTTGAGCTATTTTATGTGCTTAATTGGTGCTAGCGAGACCTTTTTCCTGCAAGTAACTGCGGCTCGCTTTTAGCCTTGCAGAGAGGTTTCCCGGAGCAATTGAATTGCAAATCTCTTGCGGCCGTTTAAGATCAAAGGCTTTCCTCCGGCGCGAGCGGCCGCAAGAGATAGCAAGGCACCGGCCGCAAGCCTGCCGGAATCCCCGGCCGTAAGGGAATAGAATAGCCGAATAGCTTGCGGCCGGTCCTTGCGGCCCCGCAACGGCTGCGGCCGATAATAGAATGAGGCCCTTAGACTATTGTGTTCTGATCCACCCCATAAAATTCAGATTAACAAAACATTGAACTTAAGGCTGTAATGTAACAAAATAGGTAAAAAATCAAGGGGGTGAATACTTTTGCAAGGCACTGTATATGCAAAGGGAATACATTGTGTCACTTGGGTGATATAACAAGTATATGCATGATTACATCAGTAACAAGGAATAAGATAATGATCACAAACACTGATGGACCTTGATTGGTAAATGTTTTACGGTTTGTGCTTTACTGGAATCACAAGGTATACACAAACTAGACATTTATAATACACTGCTGGGCCTTCACAAAACTATTTGCAATTACAAAATTAATTATTTGCCATTGACAGGACCTCCACAGAATCTAAATATTAACCCATGGTAACCCTATTATCCAATATGTACCACACGGATCTATACAGACACCCATGTTTCTGTTCCTATTAACTCTCTATATACCATGAGGGTTTATACATGGTATAAACATTAGCCCCATAATTACTATGATGTTTTCTTAAACTAACCCCTGACTGTTATGGGGGTCTATATAGACCCAATGCTAAGCTAAAATCAACTCCTGAAGTGACATGGGGTCATCAAAGACCACCATAGCACTCTAAGTGTAAAACTCTAGGCTATACTCAGTAAAAAATAAAAATAATAATAATAATAATAATAAAAAAACATTACAACCCCCAATAACGTGCATAAAATAAAACATTTCATTATTAAAAATGATAAATAATATTACAAAAAAATATAAAACCTAACATTACAATATATATATATATATATATATATATATATATATATATATATATATATATATATATATATATATATATATATATATATATATATATATATATATAAACACATGCCATCTAAGATATATTAAATATAAATACAAGTTCAGAGATAAGTCTCCCCTGCCCTCCCCCGACACTCAGATATAGATAGATAGATAGATATGAGATAGATAGATAGATAGATACAGATAGATAGATAGATAGATAGATAGATAGATAGATAGATATGAGATAGATAGAGATAGATAGATAGATAGATAGATAGATAGATAGATAGATAGATATGAGATTGATAGGTAGATAGATAGAGGGATAGATAGATAGTTAGATATGAGATAGATAGATAGATAGATAGATAGATAGATAGATAGATAGATAGAGGGATATATAGATAGATAGATAGATATTAAATAGATAGATAGATAGATAGATAGATAGATAGATAGATAGATAGAGGGATAGATAGATAGATAGATAGATAGATAGATAGATAGATAGATAGATAGAAAGATAGATAGATATGAGATAGATAGATAGATAGATAGATAGATAGATAGATAGATAGATAGTGTAACGGCTACCCCGGTAGTGAGAGGGTACCAGCCGTTGAAGACGTCCTTTTCCCTGGCAAGCTGCTGTGTAAAAGTGAAGTTGGTATAATCCCATCCAAGAGTTCCAGAGGGAAAGTCAGGTTCAGCATTAAATATCCATATAGAAGCACTGCGCAGTCTCAGAATCCCAGACCACCCATATTGGACGACACTTTCTTGGGAGTCAAAGAATACTGACTTTATTTTGTTATATGCAGAAATATATATACACCTCTTTCCACAGGTAATACACATGCCCATATTTGTCCACACAATACACATAGAGAGAACAATAGGTGTGGTCACACCTCCCAGGGACTAGCCGGCTACTTTGATTCAATAACAGACATTGATAAGATAATGCTTCTCTTTGTTCCATCTTTCACAATGTGAACACTTTACACAATAGGGCTCTCCTGCCTCTAGGAGACCCTAATAGGATTATGTATTCTGCTAGGTGTCTGCAATATTCTGAGCCAATATATTCTGTAGAACATAAAACAACATATCTACAGTATAGCAATGTGATCATATTTTAACCATAATAATTAAATAACCATAACACAGGGTAAAACAGTGATGGGTTCCGTTACACACCTTCCCCGTGACCATAAGCCGGCATACACGGTCTGATCCCAACGGATCGGCCTGGGGATGTCCGGACAAAACGATTTGTTGGTCACTTCTACAGTTTGACAACCCATCAGCATTACTGCAATTCACATTTCCTCACATTTCAAGAACAAAACAAACGCACACTTCATACAGCATTCACAGCAATAAACATTTCAAGGAGAGGGAAAATACATTTTACAAACTGGTTTCAGACAATTAAATAATGAGGCAGAAAAGCATCAGCCTTCCAAATGAACTGAAGTCCTTTAGCAAAACCGTCCCAAGTTGCAGAGTACATTCCTCCCCCAGCTCGTGGTCGGGCCCCTATTGTACAGGGCCCACTGTTCTCGCCCTGTACACCCACCCAAAAACATCCAGGATCCCATCCCACCACTGCCACCAATGTAACGGCTACCCCGGTAGTGAGAGGGTACCAGCCGTTGAAGACGTCCTTTTCCTTGGCAAGCTGCTGTGTAAAAGTGAAGTTGGTATAATCCCATCCAAGAGTTCCAGAGGGAAAGTCAGGTTCAGCATTAAATATCCATATAGAAGCACTGCGCAGTCTCAGAAGCCCAGACCACCCATATTGGACGACACTTTCTTGGGAGTCAAAGAATACTGACTTTATTTTGTTATATGCAGAAATATATATACACCTCTTTCCACAGGTAATACAAATGCCCATATTTGTCCACACAATACACATAGAGAGAACAATAGGTGTGGTCACACCTCCCAGGGACTAGCCGGCTACTTTGATTCAATAACAGACATTGATAAGATAATGCTTCTCTTTGTTCCATCTTTCACAATGTGAACACTTTACACAATAGGGCTCTCCTGCCTCTAGGAGACCCTAATAGGATTATGTATTCTGCTAGGTGTCTGCAATATTCTGAGCCAATATATTCTGTAGAACATAAAACAACATATCTACAGTATAGCAATGTGATCATATTTTAACCATAATAATTAAATAACCATAACACAGGGTAAAACAGTGATGGGTTCCGTTACACACCTTCCCCGTGACCATAAGCCGGCATACACGGTCTGATCCCAACGGATCGGCCTGGGGATGTCCGGACAAAACGATTTGTTGGTCACTTCTACAGTTTGACAACCCATCAGCATTACTGCAATTCACATTTCCTCACATTTCAAGAACAAAACAAACGCACACTTCATACAGCATTCACAGCAATAAACATTTCAAGGAGAGGGAAAATACATTTTACAAACTGGTTTCAGACAATTAAATAATGAGGCAGAAAAGCATCAGCCTTCCAAATGAACTGAAGTCCTTTAGCAAAACCGTCCCAAGTTGCAGACTACATTCCTCCCCCAGCTCGTGGTCGGGCCCCTATTGTACAGGGCCCACTGTTCTCGCCCTGTACACCCACCCAAAAACATCCAGGATCCCATCCCACCACTGCCACCAATGTAACGGCTACCCCGGTAGTGAGAGGGTACCAGCCGTTGAAGACG